>JAENPR010000599.1:0-388982 GCA_018135685.1 Themeda triandra
TCGGCTATTCGACGCACGGGTGCCACTAGGTGAATTCATGAAGTGCATTGCATGTAGGGCCTAGTGAGCTAACCTAACCTTTGGGAAATGTTTGTGAAAAGCTAACACATAAGCACATGGAGATGTACACTTGGTGGTGTTGGCACATTTACAAAGGTGGCGCACGGGGCACGCGTGGCTATTCAGCTTTCAAAATGGATGCATATTTTCTATTGCGCCGGATGCAAAATTTGTTGAATTCATGCTATCTCTGTTGATCAAGTTGGTACACTTGTTGGATAGCATGTACGAGAAGTTGGCGTTCAACGGGCTGAAAAACGGAGTTTTTGCGCCGCGTACGCGCAGGCTTAGGCGCGGACGCGTCCGGCGCGTGTTGAATCAGCTTAGGCAGGTGGCTTTGCGGCCGAGCGCCGGACGCGCCCGGACGCACGCGGACGCTGGCCGTTCCACGTGCGTAGTCCGGCGTCATGGGCTTCGGCGCGAGGCCGCCTGGGCCATCCGAGGCGCAAGGACGCGGAGCCGGGCCGCGTCCGGCGTGGGCCGGACGCGGACCGAAGTTCTTTGGCACGGCGGTCGGCCGAACGCGGCCGTCGGACGCGGGCCGGACGCGGGGCCGGATGCGGAGGTTTTGAAATGATGGGCCGCCAACGGTCGCTGACGAGGCGCTGCCGCGAGCGCCGGACCGTCCGCGCTTGGGCGCGGACGCGTCCGGCAGGATGAAAATCGGCCGGCCCGGGGGGTAACGGTTGGATTTCGCCTTAGGCTTATAAATAGCCTTTGGCCGGCCATGGGAGGGTCTCTTGGCCATTCTTACTTCCACCTGCTCATACTTTGTGCTGGGGAGAAACACTCTCCCTCTCATCTCTCTTGCTTGTTGCTCATCCAAAGTGAGATTGAGAGATCACCTAGTGCATTGCATTGCTTGAGAGCATTCTAGTGGCACTTGTGGGTGGTTTAGCCGGTGGATTTCTTGTTACTCTTGGAGAGTACCGCTCCTAGCTGGCTTGGAGATTGTTGGAGGCGTTGGCAAGAGAAGGTGATTGTTCTTGGCCACCTCCGGGGTTGATTGTGAGAGGTTTGAGCTCACCTCGTGGGGATCACGAAGAGCATCCTAGTGGAATCCGCGTGTCGTTGAGTACCTCACTTGAGAGTGGGTCTTGTGGTGCCTTGCGGGCGAGCCTTGAGGGGCTAGTGACTTGAGGGTCATACCGAGGAACCACCTAGGTGTTGGTCGACACAACCGGTGACGTAGCTTGGCGTTGCCCAAGTGAACATCGGGTGAACAAAAACAATTGTGTTCATCTTTGTCTCCCGGTGATTGGTCGTCATCGATTGTGTTGCCGATTGTAATTGATTGTTCATTCTCTTGGTGATTGGCAATCTCGACTCGACGCGTCGGTATAACAAGTCTCTACCATCTCTTGTATTACATTGATTACATTCTTGCAAAGTAGAACTGCTTGTGTGGTCGGTCGGGAACCACTTCTTGTGTAAACTAAATCCCGTGGGTAGAATTGCTTGTGTGGTCGGTCGGGAACCACTTCTTGTGTAGACTAAATCCCGTGGGTAGAACTCTTGATCACTAGTGGTAGCTCTTGTATGTACTAGTGATCACCTACTAGAATTGTTTGGATGGGAGGCTTGCAACACCTAGTAGGCTAAGCATAACTTGCTTTCCGCCGTTTGTGTTTCTAACGAAGTTTGCTTAGTGAGTTTGTAGAAATTTTTATAGGCTATTCACCCTCTCTGCCATCTAGGATTACATGGTGCACACAATAGGTGCTAGAAGAATTCTACTGATATAGCAATGCCGGATGTTGGGGTTTCCGGCGTGAGGCTCTTGAGAAGTGCAAGTGCTTGCATTCGACGCCCGCGGTATTGTCTCTTCAAGCCGGAAGGGGCCATACGATCATGTATCCCCGCCGAAAGCCTCGAACCAAGAGCAAGAAGGGAAGGATTGCGGCATTCCTTGTTGCCTCCGACAAGCATTGCTCTAACCACCTCGCTTTATCTATGCTAGCAAGGATGCTAGAAGAATACCGAGGTGGTCAAATTATAATGTGTTGATACTCATGGTTGGTAGCTTTGATCCGTATGAAAATAGGTCTTTGTTATCGTATATGTAATTTTGCTGTAAGGTCTTTGTTATCGTATATGTAATTTTTTTTATTTGTTTTATCTTGTACTCTTGTGCTCTATCTAAATAAATATTTTGTTGTCATTAACAAAACATATATGTACTCAAGCATAGAGTTTACTATATAAATGTATATAAAAAAAGTAGATATAACCATAATTTATTATATTTATAATAATATTAAGATAAGTAGATATTACATATCTTGATCTAAAAAATTAGTAGAAATTACATATATAATATAATTCTAAATTATATTATATAATAAAAAAATAGCGACGGCGTCGGGACGCCCCGCTCCACCACCGCGTCGCGTGGTCCACCGCCGTGAGGATCAAGGATCCACACCGAGGTCTCGCGTCCGCCTCCAGCGCGCCACACGGCCGTTAGCGTCGGCGCATGCGGCGCAGCTCCACCGACTCTTCCTCGGCAGCGGCTCGGGCCGCATGCTCGGCATGCAGCCTCGCCGCAGGGTCCGGGCCTCCACCTCGCCCGAAACGGCGCCTACGCCGCTCATCGGGCGACAGGGCGCGGGCGGCCCGGGCCCGCTCCGCCGGGTAAGGGGCTCGTGGCCGAGATCATGGCAAAGAATTGGCGGCCCCTCTCGCCGGATGCTCCGCCCTCCACGGCCGTCGTTGGGGCGCCGCCGTTGGGAGCGCCGCCGTCCGACGCCATGAATACGAGTGTGGAAGAAGAGGACGAAGGGAGAATGAGGAGGCGCGGATTTTCCCTCGGTCGGCGGTTTAAACACGAGTGTTGAAGAAGAGGACGAACGGAGAATAAGGAGGCACCGGATTTTCCGTCGGCGGTTTAAATAGGTTTGTTGAAATACACATCACCGCGGCTTGTAATATCCAGCGATGATATGTATAAAAATATAAAAAAAGTTCAAAAATTTTGAGGCAGGACTTGAGCGCGGGCGGGTTCGTGAGCGCGCGGCCTTAACCGCTGGGACAAAGAGGGGAGATCGAAAGAGTGGAGCAGTATAGGTTACTTAACCGCACATAGTTGTCTCCATCATCACCGCCGGATCGTAACAAGAACCGACGCATAGTTGGCGGGGACGAACGGCCAAATACCCGCCGTCTTCCTTGCCGCGCATTGATGGCGGTGTGAACTGATAGGCCACCGCGACGGTGGCCTTTGAGTCCCCGCCGGTGGCCTTTTTTAAATCGGCCTCCTCGACCGCATTCTCCTCCCACCTTCCTCTCTTTCTCTCCATATCCTCTCGATCTTCTCTCCAATTCGTCCAGTCATGGAGTCAAGGCGGCCGTGGCGTCGGTGGTGGCCATGCGGTGGTGGAGATCGGAGCCGGACGCGCGGGACGGCGTTTTATGCACCCGTCGACCTCCCCCCGGCCGCCAAGTCCGCGCGCCGGAGAACCAAGTCCCCGCCTGCGCGCAGCTTGCCCAAGCCCGGAGCTGGCGCGGACGGGCGAGGAGGCGCGCGGGTGGAGGCGCGGCAGCGCGGCGGCCGAGGAGGAGGCCGCCATCCTCCGCGTGCGCGGGCGCCGAACGGACGGCCCCGCGGCGGCTGCCGAGGCGGAGGAGGAGGCTTGCGGCCCGGCCCGTTAGGGTGCGGCGAGGACGACGGCGAGCGGACGTCGAACGCCGCCATTTTTTATTAGTTTTTTTATTTACAAGAAATTTTTATTATGTAATGAAAACCTTATCATATTATCTATATAATAAATTTCTATTCTACGAGTTTCGTTTTATTTATTTTATTATTTTGTTGCCCTCTCGTTTTTGGGGAGGGAGGAAGGAGAAGCAGGCGGTGTCTGTCACCGGCCACCGGCTCGGCCGCGCACACCGCGGCGATGAGTCCTATGCACCGGTCTCCGCTAGAGCCGGGCGATATCGCCACCTAATCACTGCCGGCTCTGCACACGCGCCGCAATAATATACTGAATGGCCGGGCGCTAGACACGAGCCGGCAGTAATATCCGCCACCGTCGGTGCCTTCGCTGCCTAACGCGAGTCGCCCGCCGAGCTTGGCACCGGCCAGACGGGTCATCACTCACGTTTCGGCCATTTTCAGCGGTGATATGGTGGGACAGTGTTGTGCGAATCTGTAGCAGTGTCGGGACACGGGCGAGTTCGGGACACGTACGCAGCCCCACTGCAGCAGCGTGCCTGCAAGCAGCCTGATCGATGTGATCGATGATGACCGTGGCACTGTCGCATGTCCGGCGGTGGGGATCGATGATGACCGTGGCATCGTCGCGTGTGTGCCGCAGTGGGGATCAGTCAAACCCGGTGTTCTGATTTTTGCCCGCGTTGTTTAGATGTTCAAGTTGGGGTGTGCAAACTTACTAAAAATTGTCTAAACATTGACTAATTAGACTCAAAATGTTCATCTCGCAGATAACCAAAACGTACAATTAGTTTTTTATTTCATCTATATTTAATACTATATGCATGTGCCGACAGTTTGACGCCGATAGAATCTTTTTTTATTTGTATAATGAATTAAATTTGGGGCCAAATTTGGTGAACTAAACATGTGCAGCCCGCCCGCCCTGCCATCTGATTGAAAACATGTCGTCGCTTCATTCATTTACCGCTGGTGGTGTGGGTGCTTCCCTCACACTCTTCCACTGCAAGCCTCTCAAGAAATTTTGCAGTCTTCCACTACAAGCCTCTCAAGTAAAAGTCTTTGTTGTATATTTAGAATAGTATTAAGTAAGTTTACACTTTACACATAACCGTGTATAATCAAGTAGCCATATATGTGGTTACATATTAATTTATCTGTTTAATATTACTCTAAGTATATAACAAACACAGAAAATTCTATATTTTTTCGCCAGGCATAACCTTGACTTAACACTGTCAACAAATGTTACTACATTAGCAATTTAATTAGGGCCTGATTGGTTGGTTATCAATTATTGTCCAACTAAAATCATTTCATATACCAAAATTTGCAGTGATCAATTGGTTCATCGCTAAAGAATTGACATACCAATGTTTATGGTCAAAATTTTAGCAAATCTCTAGAAAGCTCTTATAAATTGCATAAATGGGAAAAGTTGGTTAGCCTTGATTTTAATAGTCAACCAAATACACACCTAAGTATTTTACCCTAACTTTGTCTGCCTTAATTTTGGCAAGCCACAATTTTAACTTGCAATGATTTTAGTTAGGCAAAATTTAGTAGAGAACCAATGAGACACTTAATCTTATCGTTATAACACTAGTAATAATATAATAATTATTTATAGTAATGATAAAGATTAGAAACCCGTGGCTATTCAGAAGAAAAAATGACCACCGGGACCGGCATTCCGAAACCCGTGGTCTGGGACTGGTGCTCTCCTCGCGAGTCTTCCAGTGCAAGCCTGACTGATTGCCAGTAAAAATTCAGTAGTCTTCCAGTGCAAGCCTCACTGCCATGCAGTAAAAATTCAGGAGTCTTCCAGTGCAAGCCTCACTGCCATGCTATGCTTCCTACTAGTTCCTACCCAGTGCTCTGTCTATTCACAGCAGTGTGCTCTCCCGCTCTTCCATTGCAAGCTTGCAAGCAACACGCCATACCGCCGCCGCCGTGCCATGGCCGCCACATCCTTCTTGCGGTGTATCGATGCAGTGGATATGACCTTGTCTGGAGCTGTCCTTCTAGCAGCCGCCCTGGATTCCAACCTCCCCGCGCTCAAGAGTAACGACGACACATCCGGCCCCTCCGGCCTCTCTTTCTGCTATTCAGCTCTTGTGCGTGCTGTTTGATGATCCTCCCTCTCATTGCATCCTTTTGGCAGAAGCTGCAGCGGCGGACGGTGGGAACTTGCGCAGACTGAGAGGTTCAAGGGCCGGGGACCTGCTCCACCACGCGGTGGTGGGAGCCTGCGCCACGGGGCGGCTGGACGTCTGCAGGTACCTGGTGGAGAAGAAAGGCTTCGACGCCAACTCCACCTCCTACGACGATGGTACGTAATCCCCATTCCCATGCTCCGGCCTCCTCGCCGGCCGAGGACAGAGGTGCTAGCTCCAATCTCCATCTCCATCTTGCAGGCGAGACGACCATCTTCGTCGCCACCGACACCGCACAGCTGATGTACGGGAACGGGCAGCCCGGGCCGGGCTGACGCCACCGTCGTCCCTCTTCTCAAGTACTTCTCGCCCGCGGCGTCGACCCGGCTGTGCCCGACGCGAGGGGTTGCACGCCGCTGCACAATGTCGCTATGGCCGGTGCGTTGTTGATTAATTCCTCGCACTGCATTTTTTTCACTTGCTTTCTTGGAATGATGAATAATGAATGATGCATTTTTCCTCGCACTGCATTCTGTCCATCAGTCCATCAGTGTAGTTAGTGAATGATGCTATTTACATTTTGCTTTGATGTCCTTTTTCATATTAATTAATTTGTATCTAAATCTCTCTCTAAATCGTTTGCTTTATAAAAGCACAGGATCTCGTCTTTTTTTTAAAAAAACTTACTCTCTAAATGACCTGGATTATTTTAGTAAAAATACCAGTTTCTATATCTTTGTACCTTTTTATATATATATTATTATGCACACTTCTATATATTGCGCGCACTCTAGATAGGCGTCCTCAGCTCCCCACCTTTGGCAAGTGACAAATACAAAATAATCCGTATACTTTTTTGGGAGATCTAATTAAAGAGTATGTTGGAGTTTTTTTGGTACATTTTTATTGGGAGATCTAATACAAAATCAGTTTAAATACTCGGTTTCAATTCTCTTTAATCTGTACCCTCCAGGGCACTGCGAGGCTATAGTACTGCTGCTGTCCAGGGGTGTTCCCGTGGATCCACACAACCATAACGGGACGCCATTGGCCTTGGCTGCAAAGAACGGCCATGCCGAGGCTGTCAAGATCCTGCTACAGCATGGTGCCAATGTAAACAATTAGAAAGACACCAACTAAAATTCTCTGTCCTCCTAATTTGTCGCCGTTTAAATGTATTATTCACTTCCCTTTGCAGCCCAATGTTTTTCATCGTGTTTATTCTCCACTTGTGATGGCATGCCTTGGTGCCCGCTCCTTGGAATGTGTTAAGCTATTGGTTGAGGTCCGCCTATTCACTTAAACTTGTTAACGACGCCATGCTAATTTCCATGTTCACTGAAGCTAACTTGTACATGTTCTTCAATTCGTAGGCTGGCGCTGATGTGAACTTCCGACCATCCAGGATGACTATGGCATTATTTGCAGTTGCCTTTGGCTCAGCGGACATTGTCAAATTCTTGCTAGATGCCGGAGCTGACCCTAATATTCATGATGGGGTATTATATATTAATAATGACTATTTTCTTGTCTGTACTAGCTGTTTATTTGCTCTATAAATAATCTGAGGAAATAAAAATAACTTGAACCGCTGATATCCTTGTCAGCTTTCATGCTGAACTACATATATGGTATATCCCCATTTGAATCTTTGCAATTGTCATGCAGTTTGGGAGATACCCTATCATGCAAGCAGCTTGTAATGAGCAGCATCAGCTTGTAGAAATTCCTGCTCCCCTCGGACAAAACCCATTCCTTCCCTGCCAAACTGGAGTGTAGGTGGGATTATTAGTACCATGAAATCTCTACCTAAGGTATGTTAGCACACTGGGATGTTTTGACAAATGTGTTAGTCTATCATCTTCTTACTCCTTATATTTTCTTTCTTTGGTTTATGTAGAGGAATGAGTTCATTCATTGTCACCCATTTCTTATAGAGCTAATAATTAATACTAGTATGTCGAATATAAATGAGGTTATTATCGCACCAAATTTGAGGAATGGTCTCAAGTGCACCAAGTGCACCGCCTAATGTAGAATGGGGCAATTCCACAAACCAAACACCCCATTAATTTCATATTTGTCTAATAGGTTGAGAAAAGACCCATGAGTATGATTCCATGATATCAATTTAGGAATGGATTTAATTTTTTTTGTGAACATGAATGGATTTAAAATTGTGCTAACTGCTTGTATTATTTAGTACCACCGGAACTCTTTGCTTGCATCACGTGTCATGCATGGAACTCAACATGTGCTACCTTTTCTTAGAGGTGTTTGTAGAACCATTTGCTCATGCCATGTCTGAAGGGAGGGAAGCATTTGCAAATGGTGATTATGAGTATGCAATCTATTGTTTTGTACGGGTAAGTGCATATATCTTTAATTTGAACGTTGCGAGATAATATATCCTTTTCTTTTGGGTGATTTGAAATGTTGCGTGATTTCATATATCACAGTGCTAACTAAAGAGGTGTGAAGGATTGGATTGACCCCTATTTTGAGATTGCAGCAGAGCAATGGATTAAGCTAAAGCTGATGGAACCAGCTGCTGAATAATCTTATTAATTTACTGCAGTTCAAGCAAAACCATGCCGACTAGTGCTATTGACCCGTCACCTGTCTGCTGTTCATGCAGGCAAATTACATTGACCCGGATGATGCCACCATACATGCTAACCTGAGCCTATGCTGTCTGAAGCTGGAGAGAAGGGAGTGAAGCTGTGAAGCATGCTCGAAACTGCCAAAGGTTGCGTCCTTGTTGGGCCAAAGCGTGGTTCCGCGAGGGGCGGCACTTTCTGAGCTTGTTGCAGGTATATATAGCTTAGCTCTCACGTTGCATCGAATTAATTAGTAGCCTTGCAGTGAACCTAAACTGACCAGCACGTGCTTCTAATGATCACAATGCAATGTATAATCTCGATTTACAGTTGTACAACCTTGCTTTTGATGCTTTCGAGCAAGCGCTGAAACTTGACCCTGCAAATGAGGAGATCAAGAAAGCGTTGAGGTATTAGTGGCACCCTTGTTTCGTTTGGCTCCAGCTATTGACCAGCACCCTTCTAGCTCTTGCATACTGCTTTGTTTTGTTGTTTGTGTACGTCACTCTTACTTGGCTTTTGATTCTTGATGAAAAAACTTGCAGTGAAGCCAGGAACGCAGCATTTACCAGGAAACTAGCTTACGCATCCACTGAGCAGTTTCATGCTTTCCTCGGCATTCAGTAATCCTTTTCTGATCCTCGGCACTGTGGGGCTGATCGTTATACTAAATCAAGTTGTCAATTGTGCTGTGGCAGCATTGAAGACTAGCTTTATTTGCTTCTTCAACTCTTTTAGATCATTTTATGGCTTCCAGTAAGCTTATCTGGCAGGAACTCTGTAGATCTATGTTAATGTAATAAGAACGAAAAGATATGGACTTTGCCTTGGCGGTTATGTTAATGCTTGTGTTCTCGTTCGCTGAAATTGTCAATCCATTGAATCAAATCAAAGCTTTTCTGAATCCATCGTAATTGGAGCGTTCCTCACTGAATCAATCCTAATTGGAGTTTTCATCCTCACTGAATATCGTCCCTCTTGAGCTTTTGGTTGTCCTACGAATCTGAGTTGCTTCCATGAACCACAGCATCTTCTGTAAAGATCTCATTGCAATAGTAATTACTATCAATCTCGATTTACAGAAGTGTAGAACAGAGATGCTGCATTCCAGGAAGCGCTGAAACATGACCCTGCCAATCTTGGAGATCAAGAACAAGTTGAGGTTATTAGCTAGCGTCTTCTGTCAGTATTTGCATAATTTCACTGGTCAGTTCTGTTAGAATAGATCTCAACCGAATTGACCCAACGGCCAATTCAGACCCTTTGACCATGCCCTGATCGGGGGTGCTCAGCCACACATGGCTGGTGGGCCCCTATCGCGCAGGCTATATATAGGAGGTGGCGGCTAGGCTCACTTCACGAGGTTCACCGTGAGCCGCCACACCCCATCTGCCTCCCTAGACCGATCGAGAAGGATGCCTGTACGCGATGGGAAGCTCCACCGGCGTCCTCTTCCCCGACCGTCGCTGCCCGTGTGCAGACTTCACCAACGAACCAGCGATGGCCGACTCCAGCACCTCCACTCGTCGGCTTGCCCTCTCTCCATCTCCCTCTCCCTCGATCTCTCTGATTCGTGCACCACTCGGTGGTGCATCAATGCCTTACACCAAATCATAGAGAAATGTCCCACTGGTTTCACTCCTACAGATCTTGATAATCTAACAATGGTATCGGCCTTTGGTTAGAGAGTGGATCCAGTTTTGGGGATGAATTGGGATCGTTTTCAATTCAAAAGCATGAACCCTAACCCTAAAAGAAATTGCAAATGCAACGAAACCATAACCCTAAGTGGGTCAAAGCAAGGATCCGGTGAGGAGGGAGACAAGTTTCTTAGCTATCTTCCTCACCGGATGAAGCGCCGTCGCCTGCTTAGCGGTGCGCGCGGGTTCAGGGCACCACAACGGTGCCACTCGACGGCACTGCGCGCGGCTCCGGCCGCACGCGTGCGCCGGCGAGAGGTGCCGCGGTGCCGCCACCACACCGCTCCTCATCGGTGCCGCCACGGGCGCCGCCGCGTCGTCTGCCCTAGCCAACGGCTGGATACGACACTAAGAGGGTGGGGCGAGAGAAATGGAAAGGGGAGGAAGCTCACTGTCGCGCGCACAAACAGCGGGCGACTCGACGGAGCCACGCGCGTGCTACGGCGAGGTTCCTGTGGCGGCGGCGACTTGCCGGCGACGGAGTAGCGAGCAGGAATGAAAATTGAGTTTAGGGTTTAAGAGGGGGAGCACCGCGGGCGCGAAGGTTTTGTTCACCCGAAAACCAAGGACGGCCGTCAGATCTCAGTGGATGGTTGAGATCAACCGGGCCGGATTGAGCCCAAGCGCGCGCAGCAGCCAGGCCGGAATCGCGGCCCAGGCCCACGTTAGGGCCTAGCACCGGATCGGCTTCTCCAGCCGGCGCCAAAGGCCTTGCTGGGCCGGGCTGTTTTGTGTCTGTGGGCCGCCTGCTCGCTGAGCGTATTAAAAAAAAAAGGGGAGCCATGCTGCTGGGCCGCATTTCAGCGCGCGGCCATGGGCCAACTCGGTGGCCTCCGCGCGCGAGGGCCGAGCCACAACTTTGGGCCAAAATGGCCAAATGCATAGTAACAGTGACAAGTTTTTGTCTTTCCTTTTTTTCCGAAACTGTTTTAATTATTATTTGATGATTTTGAAATGATTTTTGATGTAATTCCCTGTGCAAAATTTGATCCAACGACATATTTGCTCGAGAGTATTATGGCACTTTAAAGTTTCGGAAAAATGATTATGCAAATTATAATGTTGTTGTTATTCGACCAACGTTGATTAATAGCAATATTATGATGTTCATAATGAGTTTTGTCGATGCAATTCTCCCGCCGCTAGAGTGCTCGCGGGGGGGGGATGGGTCGCTTGCCACGCGCGAACAGGCTCGCTTGTTGACAAAAGTAGGCCTTCGGGCAAATTATAAAGAAGAACATTTGAGAATATTGTCACATTTTCCGTTGCAAGGCTCGCTTGTCGACAAAAGTAGGCCTTTCGGGCCAAATTATAAAGAAGAAGATTTGAGAATATTGTCACATTTTTCGTTGCAAAGTTAAAGTTTATTGTCCTCTAATTAAAGTTGGAACCAACGAGAACATTTTAATTGGAGGAACATATGGTTTATTAATAAAGGTAAAATATATTATTATTATTTCGACCAACGTTGATGGTAACAATATTATAAGTTTATGAGCTTAAAGTTTATTCCTTGCATCAAAGTGACCAATTTTTTAGAGAATATATAAAGATAAAGAGTTGTATTTACATGTTGGGAGCGTATGTTATGGAAACCAGGTTCCTGGGAAACTATGGAAACTCGCACGTGGATCGTTGGATCTAAATCCGATTACATGTTTCCGCCGGCAATGTTAATGATTATCTTTTAATTAAATTCGAAACGGGAGAATTTAATTTTGAAGAATGTTATAAGATTATTGAGTTTTTCATATGTTAATTCCATTTCTGCCAACGGTGATGTGGAATTAATATAGAAGGATGATGTTTTATTCTATTTCTAGCCATGTGATTTAGAATACAAAAGAAAGATTAAAAGTTTAATGGGTATGTTTTAACCAGACCAACGTAGGGTTATTTTTATACTCATTATTGATTATTATTGTTGAATAATTTTCAGACAAATGATCTTCGTGTTTTCATTCTTGAAGGCGAAAGAATTAAGTTGGGTAGTTGTGACTCGTATGATGAAAGGCCTAAGGGCAAGTTTTGTAAGAAAGAATGTCAATTGCTTAAGGGATAATGTTCTCTTCAAAGAATAGCTTGAAAAGAAAAGTTTTCAGGGATATTGATATAAGAAAAGAAGAGTTTAGTTTAAGAAGTGACTTTTATGTATTTTTTATTTTAACAATTGTATTTTATGTACTCCTTTTATAAAGAATAAATTAATCTTCAGTTGTAAGCACCCTATGATAAGAGTTGTAATAAGACGATAATAGCACCAGCCTCGATAAGAGTTGTAGAAAAAAAGGACTAGCTACAATTCCACTGGCTGTTCGGCTAGTTTGCTGAACAACAATGGGATGCAAATCATATAGATTTCAGATTTTTGGGCACTAAATCACAAAAATCTGCACTAAGACGATAATAGCACCAGCCTTGACTTCTTGTTCAAGCCACACTGCTCCCTATTCAGAATGTTAGACAGGTTACACACAAACTCAAAGCAGAAAAGCATGTCGAGCAAGCTCATATAAATATGCCATGGAGTTGAAGTCAAAATAAAGAAAGATAAAAATCACCCATATCACACGTTTAAACACCTTAAGAACAGCACAGTATAATAGATTTGGTACTATGATGAACAATCAATCAGCCAAACATTATATATGCTGACAAGCAAACAAACATAAGAATGGACAGTGTAAATGTAGATGAAATGTCCTTGGTTAGCAATTGATGACTCCCAGATAATAGAAAGTTAATGTCAAGACAGGTCTTTGCAAGAGTGCTAATAATGCACATAAACACTTGCAGTTCATACCAGTTGAAACATTCCGGATATTCTAAGGATAGATGCAAGCACTCACTTTAGTGCCTGCCTGCGGTGCAAATATACAAATGCAATGCACTGAGTTAGAAATTAAGATCATATATATGATTTTATACTAAGGCAACTACACAACAGAGCATATGAAAGTTAAGAACGGCATCTACAATGGTACCCAGTGACGGAACCAGCAAATTGAGAAAGGGGGGGCCAGTGCAGCCAAACAAAGAGCAACGACCGGCAAAGTGTATATATATATAATATATAAATATTCATATAATCATAGTTTCTGTTGCGACAACACATAAAAATGAATTTTTTTCAAAAACAGGATAAAAGAAACATACTTTGTTTCATTTAAGCCTCACTCTGCGCGTCTTCATAGCATAGAAATCATCTATAATGTCTGAAGTTGTGATTTGTACTGCCAGTTCCTTCTCAATATAGATTACCAAACAATCTCTCAGAAATGCGTCTTCCATTTTATTTTGAAGCCTTGTCTTCACAAGCTTCATTGCAGAAAATGCTCGTTCTGATGTTGCAGTTGAAACCGGAAGAGTAAGAACAAGTCGAATTAACCTAAAAAAAGGAATGAGAGAATGCATCTTCTTAGTTCTAAAAACAAAATAATTAATAATAGAAAATAGGAAAATAGTATATTAGTATTACCTCTCAATCAAATAATACTCCTCTGTTTTGTTTGTTTCTACAAGCCGACGACAAAGATCACCAACACTTGTTAAATCCTGAAACTTCGGATTGGTAGGCACATCAAGCTGAAACTTCCAATTGTCCATCATCACCTCTATCTATCTTCTTGAAAAAAGAATCAATTGTCCTTTTTGGGGGCATTATCTCCTACATGGATACGCATACAAAATAAAAAACTTGAATGGTCGAATGGATACGCATCATCATTCATCAATAAATTAATCTTACTTTGCGGCTCTTGCACAGATGCGTTTGCTCCTTGAATTCTTGCCCTGCTGCCTGCTGATGATTGCTGATCGTGGTTAGCTGCTGCCTGCTGCTCGCCTGCCTGCTCCTCTCCTCTGCGCTCGGACGATGGCAACTGGTGTCTGGTGAACTGGCGATCGCCCGATCGGCCGATGAGGAAGAGGAACTGGAACGGTGGAAGCTAAAAGGACGCGAGTAGGCGAGCCGGCCGAGTACGCGAGTGGCAAATTTGGTGGCGACACGCAACGCGAGGCGCGAGCGGCGAGTCTGCGTACGTCTTTTCTACTTTCTTGCTGGGCTTCTGGAGTGCTGGGCCGTCATCGCTGAGGGGGTCTAATTTTTTTTTTGCGGCATGGGGGGGGCCATGGCCCCTGCTAGCCCCCCCCCCCCCCCCCCGGTTCCGTCTCTGATGGTACCTTGATTATGGTGTTGCCAATCTGTAGTTCGTGCTGCCCCAGGGGCCAATATCCCAGCATGCGCAGGTTGGGTACGTTGCCAATCTTGATCTTGTTGCGTCCAGTGCGACTGCGCCGTGTCATTATCAGAAAAAGCCTCTCCAGGCGAGGAGCATCTGGCACATCAATGTCCCCCAGGGCAGACAAACCCAGCTGCAGGCACCGCAGAGTGCGGCTGACCAGGCAGAGGTGCACGTCCGTCTGGCTTGCGATGATGGTGAGGACCTCCAGGACTGGACTCCTGTCGAGCATGAACGCAAGGTCTCGACGCTTCATGGTGATCAAGCTGAGGAAGAGCTCCTGGAGGTGGGGAAAGGCGGCAGTGCGCGGAAGGCCGGCGGTGTTGGGGAACTTCCAGGCGCCGATGTGCAGGCAGGTGAGGGAGGTGCAGCTGAAGAGCGTGGTGGGGAGAGGGATGTCCAGCGGCCACGGGCGGTTGATGAATGCGAGTTCTTGGACGTTCTTGTCGGCGACTAGCTGGAGCCACCTCTCAACCTTCTCCCTATTCAGGTCCAGGTAGCAGCAGGTAACCTGAACACACCGAACGGTCCCGGATGCGCGGCGAGGACGCCGGAGACGTCGTTGGTGACGCGGAGCGTGTCCTCGAGACCCGGTCGCCAGAGCGGGTTCGCTCTGCATCCCGGGACGGTGTGGGCGTCGACGAAGACGAGGGGCACCATGCGTCCTTGTTGAAAACATTTGATTAGACTCAATGTGAAACCGCTCAAGATTTGAGTTTACAGATCATTGACTAATTCATGTCATATTTTTTCGACACAAGGACACTTTGCCACTTCCATTACATAAAACGGAAATACATTGTTAGAGTTCGGTAGAAGCAAAGCAAAAGAATAATAGTAGCAAGTATTCAGACAAAGACCCCATGAGCCAGATAGCTACGCCTCACATCATCCGTGCGGAAACTAAGTACCAGAAAACGAGAACAAAATAGCCAACGTCGAGCCAATGCTCACACCACATCTGGCATCTTTTAATCGAGAAAGAGATAGAGCTGGCGTAGAATTATCTGAGAGCTAGCGTAAGACGACACTTTTATTTATAGCAATTTGGACTTTTCAAGACCAAGTTAAACATACACACAATAAAATTGCAGGAGAGAGTCATGAAAACATATAATAATATAATTATAATATAATTACTTAAAAAAATATATAAAAATGTTGAAACTGTTTTTTTCTTGGTGTTCCAACAATGGTTTTTTTATTTAATAGAGAAAGACATTGAGCTAGCCTAGAATTATTTAGAGCTGGCGTAAGCTGGCGTTTTTTTTATAATTACCAATGTGGGTCGATCCATCTTTGCATTGCATGTGGGCATGCAAATCTTCCTTTTTTAGAACATGAGGGGGCAGGCACGGAGCTATTTCTGTTGCACACAGCGTTACGGATTGTTTCCTACACAATTTTTTATGTACGTAGTGGCCAGGTGGACCGTGGACACCGATACGATACGGAGGAGTTTGGAAGCGGATAGAAAACCGGAGGCAGACTGAAATTTTCCAGAGGCACACTGAAATTTTCTCCTTTTATTATTACTAGCAAACATGCCCGTGCGTTGCAACGGGATATGTCTTGTTTTTTCAACAGAAAAAAAGATATATAAATTGTCACCTAGTTATCTATAAACATTTTGTGATTTTGATATTTTATTTTAACAATTGTATTCGTATAATTTATCTTATACTTAGAACAACAAGATTAATTTATCTTAGAGTTACTCTAATTTATCTTCACGTGTTGTGCCTCTTGGTCGGTTTTGGTTTCAAGCATGCACCCGACGAGTAATCATTCACGAGCCGGACGTCGCTGCTGCACCCTAGGGTGTTGCTGCTCCGGTCCTCTCCTGCATTAGTCGAGGTAGTCCCTACTTTCCTTCGTTGGGCGGACCAGACCTTCCCTACCCGCGAGGAGGAGCGACGCACATGCTCGGTGCACGGTTGGAGGCGATGGCGCATTCGGAGAACCAGACCTGGTCTAGCCGTGTGGATCAGGCGGTGGAGGAGCACCTGGCCGGCAACATGCATGCACCTATTCGCGCCCACGGTGGGAGGTGACGGAGTCAGCATACGGTGCTTGGAGTGGCTCCCCGTCAGCAACCTTCCGGAGGACATCCTGGCAACCATGCGACGCCTTTGATCTATTGGCCGGTAGCGCGGGTGCCCTAGCCGATGAGCACGAGACGGCGGCACGGGCAGCCCGGGAGGCGCGACCACCACTCGATCCTCACCACGTTGGCAGCCGGGAACGCGTAGGAGTCCTCTACGGTCGTCATGTGCCCGGCGTGACCCGTTGCACGCCTCGTGAACGACCGCATCGTTGTGGTCGTCAACGCCTTTTGTTTAGATTTTATAATTTGTTCTGCTCCTAGAGTTCTTATCTGTATTTGGATTGAGATGGGGATTTTGACTCGTCTCGGTCCCCGACACCTCCCTAGCTGTTTTTGTGCTTGGAGATTGATTCGAGACACGAGGAAATCTTGATTTGGTGATGGTGAGGGGCGATCAATTTTGTGGCGGACAAAAAAAGAGCGAAAAAAAGATTGGACAAAAATTTTGGAGTTTAAATATTAGATATTTATGAGACTAAACAAACTGGTTTTACATTTTTCTATTTTTTCTATAACTTTTTTGTTGAATTTTGGAAGTGATCCTGATTCAGCCCGGTTAAAAAACCCACCGATAGGGACCCATTCAGATTTAAACATTTTACAACAGGAACCCCAATCTATTTGAAAAAATTATTAAGATCTTCCAACCTTTTATTTCTCTCTAGCATCTTTATATCTGAAACCCCATAATACTTTCTAATTCTTTCCCCTACTCCAATCTGGTTTGCACCGTAACAGACCCCGTATCAAAGTTGGAGACGGTGATCGAGGCAGGCTGGCGGGCAGAAAAAGTGGCGGACAGGAAAAGGCAGACTGAAATTTTAGTGTTTTATTATTAGGGACCTTTTATTTCTCTCTAGCATCTTTATATCGAAACCCCATAATACTTTCTAATTCTTTCCCCTACTCCAATATGGTTTGCACCGTAACAGACCCCGTATCAAAGTTGGAGACGGTGATCGAGGCAGGCTGGCGGGCAGAAAAAAGTGGCGGACAGGAAAAGGCAAACTGAAATTTTAGTGTTTTATTATTAGGGATAGACTAGCAAAACATGCCCGTGCGTTGCACCGGGACGTGCCAGTCCAGATATGACACTCGATGTAAAATTTATCATAAGCAATTAAGTTATAGAAGCATGGAACCTGCATGGTGTATTTTCACGTGCCTAACAGATCAAAGACACAACTGATCAGTGTATTTTCATGGTGTAATGTCATTCTTGATATATATAAAAGGCTTAGTTGTATTGTTTTTCCTGACCAATGCTTGCCATGTTGTTTAATTTTGCCTTTGCTTGCTTGTTTTTTCGAGCAGGGTTGGTTCTATTTTCTCCTTCTACGGGATCATCTTTTCGGCCGCCGGTGCTATTGGCGGTAGCGGATCTGCCCTTCCGGTTGCTGGTGGTGATGCTAGTAGCGTCGGATCATATGCTCAGTTCAACCTTCAGAAGATATAACAGATGTGCTCTTAGCGTCCTTTACTCCCTATAATGATTGAGCATACTACACCTCTTTGCGGTCTCCATATTTGTGGAGTCTTCGTTGGTAGGGACTGTGGTTCTCAGGTCTGGTGTACTTCCATGGTCGCGATGGAGCTTCATGAAGAATACACCGCGGATGCTGGGAAAATGAAGTTTCAAGACCTACTGGTGTGCTTCAATGTAATTCTATTTTATATTGAGGTCTCAGTTGTAAAAGGGATTCTAATTTAATGAAAGTCAGTCCCTTTCTCAAAAAAGGTTTTTCAAGAAATCCTTCTTTATTGCTTTTGATTATTCTACTAACTTAAAAAACTCAGAGATACTATTGAACATGTTCGAGGAGATGCCGGGAGAAGATTGCTAGGTGTGGCCCACTCATCCGAGTGCAAGCGTAGCCAAGGCTGCATGCGGCGCCATCCTGCGCCTCCCGCCAACAACCTGTAGACAATGTCCATGAGCTAGTAATGGTCTTCCACAAGATGGCTGCCTCAGCGCCATTGCGGCCATCTCGCACGACTGTGGCGGTAGCAGTGGTGCCCAAAGCCACGTGACGACTGCTATGATAACGGTGTCTGGATCCACACGTAGGTGCCGACGGCACCCAAATCTTCATGCCCATGGTGGCGTCCTTCATCCGCGACCTCTATGGCTTCACGACGACGACGTGCGACAACTACACAACGCCTTACAACTGCTGGCCGATGGTGTGGACGCATGACCGGGAGGCACAATTGTATCTGATGTCTCCTCGTTCTCTCCACTATGGTGCGCTAATGCTCCGTCCACGCGATGTTGGTAGTTCGGAACGCACGTGTGATCTCCACGGACGTTGTGCCCATGATGTGCTTACCCTCGACGCGACCGTTGCGTGCTCCGGTGAACGCCGGCGTCGCCGAGTTCGTCAATGCCTTTTTGTTTTAATTTTATATAAGTTGTTCTCTTTCTAGAGTTCTGATTTGGATTTGTATGTATAGAATCTATAATTGAGTTTGAGCCTTGTACAAACTAATCTAAAAAGATACAATAATTGAATTTGAATCCAATACGGTAATTGAGTTTTAGTTCTAAATATAGAAAAGTCACGGACACCATATTGTTGAGGAGATGGCCTCACGTAACCTGTGGTGGACAGAAACAAAGGAAGACAAGAAAAGGAACGGAAATAAAAAAACCGGACTTCACTTAGTAACCTGGCTATGGCGGACAGGCAGTGGACAAAAAGTTGGGGGCAGAAGGAAATTTTGACTTGGCAGACAGAAATTTTGGCCTTTTATTAATATATATAGATTGGGTAATAGACTAGCAAATATGCCCGTGCGTTGCAACGGGAGAAAATAAATTTATCAAACATTAACAAGAAGACAAAAGGATTAAATATTTTTTTATATATTTTTATTGTTTTTATACAATGTGTTTGAGAAACTATTTTTATACAATTTATTTATTTTTAAAATCTAAGTTTTTTATAACCACGATATCTATAATGTAATTTAATATTAATAATAATGTCTCATTTATATCCAATTAAGTACCAATTTTTTATGGATTTTTTTCTTCCATTATAAAGCAAAAAAATAGAATTAGTTCTTACCCCTTATTCATAAAAAGCAATAAATCTGGCTGAATTCTATCGTATTGTACAATTTCTCACAATTATGTGAAAAAACAACAATACACATTCCTAAACTTTACATTAGAGACAAAGTATATAATCATACTATACGATGTAATTGTCATTTTGGAGTGACTTATAAGATCAATACTATCGGGTTGGAAATTATGATAAGATCAAAAGCTAACCTGAATTGTTTGGGACGAACGGGGAAAATCCTGTACATTTTTTTAACAATTGGACTGTACAACTCTGCTCAACACATCATAAGTCATCATCAGTAGTAGCGCTGAGCTTTTTTTCTTCCCTCCGTGGGCAGTGTACACATAAATTTTCTTCACCTATCGCTTTCTTCCTATCCACAGCTTCAACTTGCCTGTAGGATGCCGTAGACCATGGCGGAACAGAGGATCACCATGGAGACCGGTTGGGCCTCATCTAGTAGTAGGCGTGTAGGATCCAAAGCCATGTCCGTACTCTGCTCCTCTCTGTGAAGGATTGTGCCTTTCTTCGCCACTCGTCGATGTCGAGGCGGAAGCTCATCTCTGCTACAAGTTTGCCACCCTGCTGCCTCACGTTGCCTCTGGGTCCGCGACCACGACGACGTCTCGACGCCCGCTTCCCGTGACGTCGCGCGCGGGCACCGTCGAAGCCGGTTGTGGCCGCTGGTCCCCAGGGTGCTGCCGCTACTGTCCTCTCCTCCATTGATGGACGGGGTCCTACTCTCCTCCATCGGTGGGTTGACCCGGCCTGGCGTGACAGCGATGAGGCAGCGGCGTGCGGCGTGAACCCACGGCGCAGTGGGCGAACCTGGCCCGGCCACGCGGAGGCTTTGGAGGCTCACTTGGCCGGCGACGTGCGTGCACCTGGCTACGGCCGCGGTGGAAGGTGATGGCGCGGGCGCCCTGGCCGGTGAGCGCAGAGATGACGGCGTAGGCGGCAGCAGCGTCGCTGATTTGGTCGATTTAATTTCTTTCTATGATTTCCTCCTCGATCAAATTGATTTTTGTAATTTTGATTTAATATAAGTTGTTTCTTTGTAGAGTCAGATTGACTTGCGTTATGTGCTTTCAACCGGTGAAACCGACTCAAGATACAGTACGTGCTTCCACAGGATTTGTTTGGATCCACAAAAAAAGATCGGAGTCCAATTACGTATTATGATCAGCGGGCTAGGAAGCAGAAATAAATTTGGTTAGCGGACATTAGAGCATCTCCAATAGTTCCTCATCTCACTTGGCATCCAACTATTTTTGGCAAAAGAAGGAAAAAACTTCCTCCAATAGTTCCTCAAAGAGAGTTGGCAAAATTCCTGGCTTGCCAAAATTCTGAGCCGCGCGCGGAACAATGCGCACGCGAATCCGGCTTGGCATCGCGCGTTCGCGCCCACACCACGACTGCAGGAGGCTCAGGTGTCGCTGTGCTGTCGCTGTGCTCTGCTCCTGTCCAATCTTGCCGAGTTGACAATCTTGCTACTGACACGCTGTGCTCGCCATGACTGCTCCTGCTCGATAGCCAGTACGAAACGACACGCTACCGTGACCGTGAACCCCGACGTGAGCTAGAGCTACAGCCAACCTGTAGGTGTAGGTGTCGTACTGACGAAAGGAGAAAAGGAAAAGCTACTGCTCGTGGCAGGTCCCAGGCATCCATGGACCGGTCTGTCCGTGGCTTCGTCGTCGTCCTGTCCAAACTTGACGGTGGGTAGTACCGGTCAACAAACCCTCCCAGTGGGCCCTCTTGTTTTTTAATTTGCCAAGTTGATTTGCATAACTGTTGGAGACGGCTTAATTTTAACTTGGCAAATGATTTTACCAAGTTGCTAAAACCCATCATTTGCCAAGTGAGAGATGAGGAACTGTTGGAGATGCTCTTAGTCCTATACGTATACGCATACGGAAGCAAGTTTGGGGAACGCAGCCTAGCAGAGCGGGACGAAGGCAGGCACAAGCGGACAGAAATAATTTTATGGATTAAAGGGCAGACTGAAATTTTACCAATTAAGTATTATGGTATAGACTAGCAAATATGTCCGTGCATTGCTACGGGAAACAAATAAATGGTGTATGTGAGAGTTGTGTTAAAAAAAAAAAGAAATCATTGATTGTGTAAATATGGTTTTAAATGTTGTCCACTTAATTTATATATTAGAACCCTGGGGACAGCGGATCGAACACGTTGAGACTTTTAATTTATTTTGTTTTGATTCGTACTAGTGTCACAATGTTCTAGATAGGAAGACCACGAGAAATAGTTACGTGGATCAAAAAGTTTAAGTTACTGGTATGTGAGGGTATATCTTTTGGAATGTGGAACATAGTCCCTAGATAAATTGGACGCTATGCATGGAACATAGATATGAAACCAGAATATGATTCTAATATATTTATTTGCATAAATATTTATTAGTACTAAGAAACATATTGCATAAATATTAATGCTAATTGTTTGCATAAATATTTATTATTACTAATAAAAAAGAAATCGGATACGAAACGGAAAAACGTAAGCTGTAACCAAGTCGATGCATCGGGAAAACGAAGTCACTCAGGATTTATATTCGTAACATGTTCTTGGTTTTTTTTTTCTTTTGTGTGTTTGCTCCTCGGTCAACCGTAACCGAGTCAATCTCTTAGTTGGATGAAAAAAGGTGGACTGAAATTTTGCCAATTTATTATTAGATATAGATATAGATATAGATATAGATATAGATATAGATATAGATATAGATATAGATATTTAATGATGATATTAAGGCACTTTGGCAGTCTTAGTGATTTTATTCACTAAATATTAGCTTTACAATTGGTTGCCCGCTCAAGCCGTCCAAAAGGCCCATTCGATATGGCTCGGTGCATTGCGGCCATGTTTGGTTCCCCTCCCTGCATGTTTTGTCTGCTTCATCTCATAACTCTATCCTTCCCCATTCTATACGCCTCTGTCTTCTCAATTACAACAAAAACATGACCACCTGCACGAACATATAAGTCAATTTTTTGGGCTTTTCATGTGTACTTAGGGATTAACCACATCTCATATACTATGACTAGATGTCGTAATCATATAGGTGTAATCCTTCTAAGATGTTCCATAGGACAACATCTCTACCTAAGAAAGACTCAATTAAGGTATACACTAACTTGCCATATGACATAGAAGAAACATGTATTTCAAAAGATATGGAGCTTACAACATAAATGTCCACTCCATCATATTCAAGCACCAGTTTGTTTCACCAACCTACTTAACGGGATCTACGATCACGTAAGATAGGTTACCACCATAGAATGACTTCACGTGGGTGAAGCCTATATTTTCCTTGATGTAGCATATATCACATTACGTGACAGGCCCTTTGTAAACTAATTTACTAAATTCTTAGCCATATGGACATAGTCCAACACTATTACTATGGAATTTCATAGTTTTTTTTTGATAGATTTTAACCGATTATTCACATGCCTTGCTGACTTCATGTTTGATAATCAAAGTGAAACTGCAAAGATTGCATATGATTCTTTTGGTGAAAACAAAATAAACATTGGTAAGTAGTGTAACCGTGCATGTATTATTGTGAGTTAACCATGAAGCATGCATCATAACCAGACCACTATCATTAGTCGTGTGGCATATCTGTCTTTGTACGGTCACATAAACAAAGATATGGGCCCGAGAGCCACCGGATCGGACATTTGGCCCAACAACGCTGAACCCTAGCAGCTCAGGACTCCACACTCCCCAACTGGCCGCCACTTTCACTTCACTCCCCATCGCCAAACCCCCTCGCCTCCGGGCTCCGCCCTCAACGCCGCCGGCGAGAATGGACCTGGGTGGTGGATGGCGCATGGAGATCAGGTCTATTAGCGCTTTTGGCGGCGAGGACGAAGGTACACAGACGGCGCTCAAGTTCGCGTACCCGGCCCTCCCGCCCCAGCTCGCCAGCCCCGACGCGCCCCTCGCATCCGCCTCCCCGCCAAGGACGCCGCGCGCACGGCCGTTCTCGCCCCGCGCTGGCGCGGCCTCTGGCGCTCGGTGCCGCTCGTCTTCGTCGACGCCAACGCCGTCCCGGGATGCAGAGCGAACCCGCTCTGGCGACCGGGTCTCGAGGACACGCTCCGCGTCACCAACGACGTCTCCGGCGTCCTCGCCGCGCATCCGGGACCGTTCCGGTGCGTTCAGATCACCTGCTGCTACCTGGACCTGAACAGAGAAAAGGTCGAGGATTGGCTGAAGCTGGTCGCCGACAAGAGCGTCCAAGAACTCGCCTTTATCAACCGCCCGTGGCCGCTGGACATCCCACTCCCCACCACGCTCTTCAGCTGCACCTCGCTCACCCGCCTGCACATCGGCGCCTGGAAGTTCCCCGACACCACCAGCCTTCCGCGCACCGCCGCCTTTCCCCATCTCCAGGAGCTCTTCCTCAGCTTGATCACCATGAAGCGTCGAGACCTTGCGTTCTTGCTCGACAGGAGTCCAGTTCTGGAGGTCCTCACCATCATCGCAAGCCAGACGGATGTGCGCCTCCGCCTGGTGAGCGGCACTCTGCGGTGCCTGCAGCTAGGATTGTCTTCATTGGGGGACATCGTCGTGGCGGATGCTCCTCGCTTAGAGAGGCTCTTCCTGCAGACGACACAGTCTAGTCGCAGAAATCTCTCAAGGATCACAATTGGCAACGCACCCAATCTGCGTATGCTGGGAGATTGGCCCATGGGACAGCACGAACTACAGATCGGCAACACCATAATCAAGGTACCATTATAAATACCGGTCTTAACTTTCATATGCTCTGCTGAGTAGTTGCCGGTCTTAACTTTCATATGCTTTGCTGAGTAGTTGCCTTAGTATAAAATCAAATATGTGATCTTAGTTTCTGACTCACTGCATTGCATTTGTATGTTCATACCACAGGCAAACAGTAAAGTGAGCGTGAACACCATCATCCCGAGTGTCCAGATCTTGGCTTTGCAGGTGCATTTTGAGCAATGCAATGAAGTCAAGACAGTGCCTTCATTCCTCAAATGCTTTCCCAATGTAGAGACGCTGCATATCAGAGTAAAACTAATTAACCTTTGCTTGTTTCATTTGGCATTTTGCATCAGTGGCACCTCTAGGTTACTACCTGACCAAATTTGTTGTTGCCATCACAATCATAACCATATGTCCTTTAATTTATTTTGCAGTCAATGAAAGTTGATAAACCTACTGGAAATGTCAATCTCAAGTTCTGGAAGGAGACTTGCCCTGCTGAATGTGTCCAAAATGTGAAGAAGTTGGTTATCCATGGGTTCCAGGGGAAGAAAAATGAGCATGCCTTCATCAAGTTCATTGGAGAGAGAGCTCAGGGGCTGGAGAAGCTGGTGATTATGATTTGCCCGGTATCTTTCTCTTCGGAAACGGAAAGTAGTCTCGATGCGAAGATGAGGCCGTTTACTACTGTGAAATGGGCCAATAAAGACTTGAAGTCGATCGCCTTTAAATTTCCATCCTCAACTCTTACTCCTTGGAGTTTCCTCATGGCAACTGATGTTTCATGTAGGGACCCTTTTGACCTTGCGAGCGCTGTGTGAGGTAGTAGCTGTCTACCTGTACCTAAGCGACCAGTTATGAATATTTGCATCTATCTTTAGAACATCAGAAAGGTTCCCATTAGCATGAACTGCAAGTGTTTGTCTGTTATTAGCACTCTTGCAAAGACCTATTGTGATTGTGATGTTAGCTTGCTATCATTTGGGAGGCATCGATTGCTAACCAATGACATTACATCTTCATTACTCTGTCCGTTGTTATGTTTGTTTGCTTGTCGATATATATATTGTGTGGCTGTTTGATTGTTCATCATAGTACACCTATGTTATATTGTGCTTTTTTAAGGTAGGCTGATTAATTACCATGGTGATATTGGCGATTTTTATTTTTATTTATTTTGATTTCAACTCCATGGCATATTTGTATGGGCTTGCTCAATTTGCTGTCTGCTTGGAGTTTTGTGTGTAACCTGTTTAACATTCTGGCTTTTTGAACAATGAGCAGTGTGGCGTATGTGAACAATAGGTCAAGCTGGAGCTATTATTGTCTTGGTGCAGGTTTTTGTGTTCTTGCTGTCCAAACATCTGTAATCTATATGCTTTGCATCCCATTGTTGTTCTGCAAACTAGCAGAACAGCCAGCACAACTGCAGCTAGTCCTGGTTTTCTATTCTTCATTCAAGTTTGCTTTTTAAATAATTTTCTGCTTTAATTTGCCAAGTTCCCTTGTGGATGTGTGACTAGAGTTTACTTTCGCCTCTTTGAAAAAAAAAGTTTAGTTTCTCCTTACTTTCTGTGTCAATCTATGATGAGCCAATCATGTCTTACTCAGACCTTGTTTGCACTGTTTTGAAATAACATCTGAGCTTAAGAAACAATAAGGAATGTAGGTACATTCAAGAAATTGTGTTTAAAGGCCGTGTTGGGTACTAATTTGGTTCAAAATAAACCTTTCCAGCAACACATGAAGGAAAACTGTCTGAATTTGTCCCTTAACATTTGGATTCATTAACAATTAAAAGATTCATAGTAAAAAAAAAACATATATATAATATTTCTGTGATGCATGCATTGGGCACTCTCCATGTACTAAACAATAGGTAACTGATGAGGTGAGGAGGGAATCTGATTTCACATTATTTTATATAGGCGTGGGACGTCAGAAAATTACATGCTTCAGTGGATATGATATGATATGATATGATTAAGACCTATTGAGTGCTGTAGCTATTCCACCATGTCCTATAGTGAACAATTGTAGTATTTTCCTTCTGGGGCTTGCTGGGTAGCATGGTTGGAACCTGGATTCCCTGGAAGGTGGTTTATATGAGAAGGTCTTCTTCTTAAGCACAATGCCCGGGGCTGTCTTACCCCCCCCGGGTCGAGTTTTTTTAATATGTTTCTTCATTTTTAGGGAAGAAGTTCCGCTTTTCTGAAACTAGAGTAGATGCTAACTCTATTGCTCAGTGTAAGTATCACAGTTAGCAGTATGATGTATAGAGAGGATTATTACTAGCTAGCACCTACCATATTTCTTTACTCTTTGTTAATCAAAGATATCTCTGTGCAATCTGTGGCTTTGATGCATCCTCAGACAACATATTGTGTTTTATTAGAATTTCCCTTGTAAGAATCTATTCATCTCTATATTTTTTCTTGCAAATTATGCATCCTGATTGATTAGGCATACCTCTACTAATTGCTTGTCCTCATCATATATATGGCCAGGTCCTGATAGGATCAGCCCCTTTGGTGTTTCTTTAATGGCTAATTTCTTATTTTCCCTCTTGCCCGAAACATGATTGATTGAATTATGTTAAATTAGCAATTTCTTATTTTGCCTCTTGCCCAAAACATGATTGATTGATTTATATTAAATCATATGTTAAATCAGCCCAGTACAAAAATCGTT
Source organism: Themeda triandra (assembly GCA_018135685.1). Classification (NCBI taxonomy): domain Eukaryota; kingdom Viridiplantae; phylum Streptophyta; class Magnoliopsida; order Poales; family Poaceae; genus Themeda; species Themeda triandra. The sequence goes on from JAENPR010000599.1 coordinate 27,067, forward strand.
CATGGCATGGTCAGCATATGTGCCTTTTGAATATAACTGATTCAGTTCCATGACTTCATGCATCCCGAAACATTTGCTTTCTAGCTTGTTTTTTGCCCACAATAGTTGCAGTGTTGGCATGAGTTTGTTGATTTCTGATATTCTGATTTTACTTGTGGAATGTTACTGAGTCTGTTCTTCACTAGATATGTCCTGTGTGCTGATGCAACCATATGCCAGTGAAAGATGATGGCAAATAACAACTAGTCCGAGTAAGATGGTGCTTGAGGTAGTCTCTCGCATGGTTTTTGCTAAGTCAAATCCATTATATGCTTTCTGTAATTATGCCTGTTTGAAATTATTAAGGATGTAATTGATTGAAGTGGCTGCCGAGTGCTAATGAAAATTGAATTGTCAGTCTTGATAACATCTATGCTTTGCTGCTTTGAGCCGTGATTCGACCAGCTTCAGAGTGAGCACACCATCATCAAGGTGATGTGTGGTGATATTTGACGATGACATCAAGGTGCTTTGCTGTAGTGTATATTCTTGTCATGCTGTACATTGCTTGATTCATGAACTGCAAGTCTGCAATGCAGTCAGAGACAGAGGCTCGCGCCCAAGTTCAATGGTACCAAGTGTCATATCTTAGCATTGAAGCTGAATTTGAGTGTCTTAATAGTATTGAATTTATTCAATTCTTGGCTAGCTAGCTGGAGTCAAGGAGCTTAGCAAGGGCTAATATATAGTTTAGTCTTTTTTGTTGTTGTCTGAACTAGTAAACGTGTTTGTGCTCTGCAATGAAAACATACACCATGTTCAGCTCAGAGGCTCTGAGATTTATGTAACGGCCACGCGTCATTCTTAAACGCATCGGAATTGAACCTTTTTATCATCGTTGTGTGCTACTACTGCTCATTCAAATGATCCAATAGATTGATGTCGATTGTCAATCTGTATGGACATTCTTTTTTCCCCTTTTATAAACTAGGCACAAAAGGGGCGTTCTACATCATTTGTAAAACGTGGAGCTCCCATTCATGTGGGGGACTATTTTTGGACCAAAGAAGAGTGCTAGGATGTACAATCAAAACTTCAGTGACCATTTTGAATCTCCATTGGAACTCCGGTGACTAAGTTGGTTAGGACTATAGAAGAAACATCAATATTTATTAGACAATAATTTAGTAAAACTAAAAACGAACTGTTTTTGTCACAATGCACTCGTTTAGTGTTACAAATGTTTCTTTTTAAAAAATGATCATAAATTGAAATAATCCGTAGCTTCTTGTACATGGAACGGTAGGTGGCTATACGAAGCACCCCTTTCACCCTAGACTAGAATTTGTGACTGCGATGATGGTGCTCGGCTGGTTGGAGCCTCTTGCGATCCCACCAGCTTCAAATTGGGGACATCGTCATCAAGGTGATGTCTGACGACGACCAATTGTCTATTCTTGTCATGTTGTACATGTGCTTGATTCATGAACTCCAATGCAGGCAGTCAGGCAGGCACAGAGGTGAGCCTCTCAAGTCCCAAGTGTGAAGATCTTAGCCCTGAAGGTGAATTTGAGTGTCTGGCAAGAAGTCCAGATTCTGCTTAGTTTCCTAATTTGGGTGCTATCCCAACATTGACACCTGCACATTGAGGTGATAATATTCAGTTATTTCACATTAACATAATTACTGATGTTCTTCTATAATACAATACGAGCGGCATGCACATTGCCACAAGAGAAGCCTAGTCCCATAGATTGTGTCCGATTAAATATCACAAAGGTATTACTCTGAAGTTCCTAGGCCAACAAAGTGAGTTGGCATAGTCGCCGTAGGACGTGATTGGTTGGCCCCCTCGCAGCCGTCCCAAGGCCCATCCTGTACCGCTCGGTGCATTGCGGTCGTGTTTGGTTCCCCTCCTCGCATGTTTTGTCTGCTTCGTCGCATACCTCTGTCTTCCTGCGTCCACACGTCTTCGTCTTCTCAATTACAACAAAACACGACCACTTGCATGAGCTCAACCCGTCTTCTTCCGGTCCTGCTGCATAGCCTGGCCATCCTATCTCGAGACTTTTTGCAACCAATCACGTCCATAGTGTTTGTTGTTGTATATAGTCATCCCACTTAATGCGGTGCAGAACACTTGCAACGGCGAGTATCACGAAGTCACCTCCGAGAGGTAGAGCAAGTTGTGGATCGATAGGAGTCATGTCGCACTACAAGTTAAGGAACCGATGATGACAAAACTCTACAAGTTTAGGGACTGATGATGGACTCTAATCCATTTTTTAAGAGTAAAATGCATGGGTAGGCCACTAACTTGTGAGCGCCTGTCGATTTGAGCCATCAACTTTAAAAGTGCATTTTTTGTTCTAAAAACTTGAGAAGTGGTTCATAAAGAGTCCATACCCCTTCGTTTCGTGTTTATATTTGCAGAAACCTCCCTATATCTGTTTTCCTTTCACAAGTTTATCCTTCACCGACGATGGTGAGGTCTTCCGCGACGCGGTTGGGCTCTACGGACTCAGGACAACACGGCGGACGTGATGGTGATGACCAAGTGGCGGCGGATCAACGGCGGCAAGGCCAAGCGCGCCGCCGCTGCCGCCTAGGGAGAGGGAGAGGAAGGGAAGCCGCGAGGGGAGGGAGGGAAGCCGCGCGCGCTCGCCGGCGTCAGGCCAGTCACGGAAGGGGAAGACAGCGAGGGAGGTCAGAGGCAGCGAGGGCCAGGAGCTCCTCTGCCGTGTGGGCGAGGCCGCGACTCATCGCAGGAGGGTCCCGTGACCGGCGCCCCATGCCACGGGCTTGAATCGGCGGCGCGTCTCGTCTCTTCCACACCTCAGCGTATCCGGCCTCCTTCCATATCCCAGCGGCGGCGGCGGACCTCGCGTGGCCGGAGACATGAAACGAAGGGCATGGACTCTTTATGAACCACTTCTCAAGTTTTTGAAGCAAAAAAATGCACTTTCAAAGTTGATGGCCTAAATCGACACACGCTAACAAGTTGGTGGCCTATATATATACATTTTACTCTTTTTTAAGTACCTTTTTCTCTCAACTTGAGCTTTGCACAATTTTTTTTTTTTTTTTTTTAAAATACGTGAGCTTTGCACACATAGACAGCATTTGGAAGCATGTTCAGCTTGATCTGCCTTTTCGTCCGTACCCATTTTGATCTGAGCGCAAATTTGGGCCCGAGAGCCTTCGGATTCGCAAATTTGGCCCAATAACGCTGAACCCTAGGCGGCACGAACGCAGCTCCACACTCCACACTAGCCGCCGCTTCATTCCAAACCAAAATCCTCGCATCTCTGCTCCGCTCTGCACGCCGCCGGCGAGCATGGACCCGCCCTGCACGTCGTCGGCGAGCACGGACCTGGCTCGGGGATGGCGCATTGAGAGCATAAGCAAAATTAAGGCTTTCGCCGGCGAGCACGAAGGTACGCAGACGGCGCTCAAGTTCACGTACGAGTCCCTCCCGCCCCAGCTCGCCACCCCCGACGCACCCCTCGCATCCGCCTGCGCCGCGTGGTCCGGGGCGCCAGACGACGGCGTCGACCGCATCAGCGGCCTCCCCGACGCGATCCTGCGGGACATCGTCTCCCGCCTCCCCGCCAAGGACGCCGCGCGCACGGCCGTTCTCGCCCCGCGCTGGTGCGGCCTCTGGCGCTCGGTGCCGCTCGTCTTCGTCGACGCCCACGCCGTCCCGGGATGCAGAGCGAACCCGCTCTGGAGACCGGGTCTCGAGGACACGCTCCGCGTCACCAACGACGTGTCCCGCGTCCTCGCCGCGCATCCGGGACCGTTCCGGTGCGTTCAGATTACCTGCTGCTACCTGGACTTGAATAGGGAGAAGGTTGAGAGGTGGCTCCAGCTAGTCGCCGACAAGAGCGTCCAAGAACTCGCATTCATCAACCGCCCGTGGCCGCTGGACATCCCTCTCCCCACCACGCTCTTCAGCTGCACCTCCCTCACCCACCTGCACATCGGCGCCTGGAAGTTCCCCAACACCGCCGGCCTTCCGCGCACTGCCGCCTTTCCCCACCTCCAGGAGCTCTTCCTCAGCTTGATCACCATGAAGCGTCGAGACCTTGCGTTCATGCTCGACAGGTGTCCAGTCCTGGAGGTCCTCACCATCATCGCAAGCCAGACGGACGTAAACCTCTGCCTGGTCAGCCACACTCTGCGGTGCCTGCAGCTGGGTTTGTCTTCCTTGGGGGACATTGATGTGGCAGATGCTCCTCACCTGGAGAGGCTTTTTCTGATGATGACACGGCGCAGTCGCACTGGACGCAACAAGATCAAGATTGGCAACGTACCCAACCTGCGCATGCTGGGCTATTGGCCCCTGGGGCAGCACGAACTACAGATCGGAAACACCATAATTGAGGTACCATTATAAATGCCGGTCTTAATTTTCATATGCTCTGTTGTGTAGTTCCCTTAATATAAATCAAATACGTGATCTTAGTTTCTGACTGACTGCATTGCATTTGTATGTTCGCACCGCAGGCAGGCACTAAAGTGAGCGTGAACACCATCATCCCGAGTGTCCAGATCTTGGCTTTGCAGGTGCATTTTGAGCAATGCAATGAAGTCAAGTCAGTGCCTTCATTCCTCAAATGCTTTCCCAATGTAGAGACGCTGCATATCAGAGTAAAACAAATCAACCTTTGCTTGTTTCATTTGGCATTTTGCATCAGTAGCACCTCTAGGTTACTACCTCATCAAATTTGTTGTTGCCATCACAATCATAACCATGTGCCCTTTGATTTATTTTGCAGTCAGTGAAAGTTGATAACCCTACTGGAAATGTCAATCTCAAGTTTTGGGAGAAGGCTTGCCCTGCTGAATGTGTCCAAAACGTGAAGAAGTTGGTTATCCATGGGTTCCAGGGGAAGAAAAATGAGCATGCATTCATCAAGTTTATTGGAGAGAGAGCTCAGGGGCTGGAGAAGCTGGTGATTATGATTTGCCCTGTATCTTTCTCTTCGGGAGATCTCCATGCTAAGACGTGGCCATTTACTACTGTGAAATGGGCCAATAGAGACTTCAAGCAGATCCACTTCAAATTTCCATCCTCTACTTCTACTCCTTGGAGTTTCCTCATAGCAGCTGATGTTTCATGCAGGGACCCTTTTGATCTTGCCAGCGCTGTCTGAGGTAGCAGCTGCCTACCTGTACCTAAGCGACCAGTTATGAATACTTGCATCTATCTTTAGAACATCGGGCAGGTTTCAATTAGCATGAACTCCAAGTGTTTATGCCTATTATTAGCACTCTTGCAAAGAGCTATGTGGCTTTAACTTGCTATCATTTTGGAGGCATCAATTGCTAACCGAGGACATTTATCTTCAGTTACTCTGTCCCCGTTGTTATGTTTGTTTGCTTGTCAACATATATATTGTGTGGCTGATTGATTGTTTATCATAGTACAAATATGTTATATTGTGTTTTTTAAGGTAGGCTTGACTAATTGCCATGCATTTTCTGGTGATATATGTGATTTTTATTTTTGTTTATTTTGACTTAAATTCCATGGCATGTTTGTATGCTCAATTTGCTGTTCTGCTTGGAGTTTGTTTGTAACTTGTTTAACATTCTGACTTTCTTAACAGTGAGCAGTGTGGCGTACATGAACAATAGGTCAAGCTTGAGCTATTATTGTCTTGGTGCAGGTTTTTGTTTTGTTAGCGTCCAAAACATCTGTAATCTATATGCTTTGCATCCCATTGTTGTTCCGCAAACTAGCAGAATAGCCAGTGCAACTGCAGCTAGTCCTGTTTTTCCATTCTTTATTCAAGTTTGATTTTTAAATATTTTTCTACTTTAATTTGCTAAGTTCCCTTATGGATGTGTGATTAGAGTTTATTTTCTCCTTACTTTCCATGTCAATCTATGATGAGCCAATCATGTGTTAGTCAGCCCTTATTTGCACTGTTTTGAAATATCACCTGAGTTTAAGAAATAAGAAGGAATGTAGGTACATTCAAGACAATTGCGAGGCGGTGTTGGGTACTAATTTGGTTCAGAATAAACCTTTCTATCAACACATGTAGTAAGACTGTCTGAGTTTGTCCCTTAGCATTTGGTTTCATTAATAATCAATAGGTTCATGGTAAAAAGTATGTCTATATATAGTGTTTCTGGCATGCATGCATTGGGCACTCCATGTACTAAAGAATAGGTAACTGAGGTGAGGAGAGAATCTGATTTCACATTATTTTATATTGGTGTGGGGCGCCAGAAAATTGCATGCTTGACTGAATATGATATGATCAAGACCTAGTGCTCTAGCTATTCCACCATTTACCAGTGAACAACTGTAGTATTTTCCTTCTGGTGCTTGCTAGGTAGCATGGTTGTAACCTTGATTCCCTGGAAGGTGGTTATATGTTTCCTAACTTTTAGGGAAGAACCACTATTCTGAAACTAGAGTAGATATTAACTGTATTGCTTAGTGTAAATATCACAGTTAGTATGATGTATAGAGGATTATTACCAACTAGCATCTACTATGTTTCTCTACTCTTTGTTATTCAAAGATATCTCTGTTCAATGTGCTTCCCTAGTAATATGTGGCTTTGATGCATCCTTAGACTCTATACTGGTTAAACCTCATTATTTTTGTTAGAAATTCCATTAGGGCCGGTTTGGATCCTTTCATTTTGGAGGAATTGGAACCTACTTAATGGATTAGGATATTTGGCTTGGAATTTGAGATTTCACAACTTCCCAAAGTTCACATATATAGCCTATCTCAAATTCATAGTGTATGAGATGGAAATGGGTTCTATAGACCACCATTCTATGTTTGTACTCTCCAACTTATATAGCCTATCTCAAATATGTTCCTAAACTATAATTTATTACAATGAATTTAGTTTTAAGGATCCAAACGGGGCCTTATGAGAATCTATTTTATCTCTAGATTTTTTTTTGCTAGCAAATTATGCAGCCTAATTGATTAGGCATACCTGTACTAATTGCTTGTCCTCATTTTCTCATTATATTTCTGTCCTGGGTAGCTGATAGGATCAGCTTCCCTTTTTTTTTTTTTTTGCCCCTTTGCTTTTCTTTAATGGCTAATTTCTTATTTTCGCTCTTGCCCAAAGTTTTTACTCTTGTGTGTATTGATTGACTTATATTAAGTCAGTGCAGTACAAAAATTTGTTCATGGCATGGCCGGCATATGTGCCTTCTGAATAGAACTGATTCAGTTCCATGACTTCATGCATCCTAAAACATTTTCTTTTCTCGCATGTTTTATGCACAAAAGAGTTGCAGCTTTGGTATGAGTCTGTTGTTTTCTGATATTCTGCTTATACTTTTTGAATATTACTGGGTATGTTCTTCACTAGATATGCCCTATGTACTGATGCAACCAGTGATAGATGATGTCAAATAACAACTGGAGATGCCAGCGGTAGTCTGTCGCATGGTTTTTGCTAAGTTAAATCTATTATATGCTTTCTGTAATGATGCATGTTTGAAATTATTAAGGATGTAACTGATTGAAGAGGCTGCCTAGTGCTACTGAAAATTGATTTGCGAGTCTTGATGACATGTATGGTTTATGATCCAAGCTTGAAAAGTTGAGTCCAAACGCTCTATGCAGATACTAAACAATTCTTGGCTGTCCCGTGATGTTCTTCCGATATTGATGAGTCTATTGGATCAAAGAGTTTACTATGGCTGTCAGAATTGCTTGCACACCTGCGTTGAAGGTGCTTTGCTGCTTTGAGCCATGATTCCACCAGCTTCAGATTGGGCACACCATCATCAAGGTGATGTCTGATGATATTTGACAACGATCATGTGTATATTCTTGTCATGCTGTACATGTGCTTGATTCATGAACTGCAATGCTTGTTTCAATGGTCCCAAGTGTATATTGAGTTTGTTCAATTCTTGGCCAGCTTGCTGAAATCAAGGGGCATAGCAAGAGCTATATTTAGTTTAGTCTTTTTTGGTTGAACTGGTAAACGTGTTTGTGCTCTGCAATGAAAACATACACCATGTTCAGCTCGGAGGCTCAGAGATTTATGTAACTGTCACGGGCCATTCTAATACGTATCAGAATTTCTTCTTATTTGGCCGGCGAGCCTCGGGAGGTAACCAGGGTAGCTACGTCGGCATAAAAATTTACATCCTTGATTTCCCAATCTATGGTCCAGTTTTACCCCACCGTGACTTTACTGTGCTGCTCAGGCCAACTCACCACGTAAAAAAAAAAAAAAAAAAAAAACCCGAAACCAGAACCTTCTCTCGACCTCATTCATCCTCATCCCCTCTCTCTCGGCCTCTCGCGCGCACGAAGCGGAGGTGGAGGCGACGGCGCCCCTTTGCCGGCGCGGCACCGGTCCCCCTCCTCCACGTCTCTTGTCCTCCTCCACATCCCCACGCGCGTCGTACAGCAACGGCGTGCCTCAGCGCGGCGGCAGCGGCAGCGACGGTGACCTAGGGTTTCGCCCCGCCGTCCCTGGATCCGGCGAGGCGGCGCACCGGCGTGGCCGTCCGCGAGAGGGCGGCGCCAGCGTGCAGTGTGGCAGCGGCGGGCTCGGGCGGAGCGGCGTGTAGACCTGGTCAGCCGCACCCCGGTGCAGCGGCCGCGCCGACCTAGGGTTCCGCGGCGTCGGCGAGGCAAGCTTCCTTCCCCCTTCTTCTCTGCGCCAGCGCACCAAGCAGGACCAGCGACGGCGACCCCTGTTGCCCGCTCAGCCGGCGGCCGGCTCAGGCGAGCTGGTGCCGCCACAGGCCAATGTGGTGGCGCTAGCGTGCCGTCCTACATGTGCCTCTAGAACAGCGCTGGCACTGAACTTCGTCAGTCGCTTCGCCATATCTCCCCTCCTGGCAAGGATGCCCGGGTACATATTGCCATCTCCGTTCTCTCTCGCACGCTCTGAACGATTGATTGGTGATCTCACTTTGTCCTGCTTGTTTTTACATTAAGGAATAAGCAACGTTTCAGGCTTGGATTTATCAAAGGCCCTACAGAAGATTTGCCTCTACATCACTTAATGTGGTTCAGATGTAAACTTCATATTCCATAGGTAAATATTTTCCTTTTCTTGCTGTAGAATTGGCCATCTAGTTTAATGTGCCTTAATTATCTATGGATGTGCGAGATTGGGTACAAAGGTAACAGGCCTTGTACTCTGGTCTAAATATATATTTTTTACTTCCTTTCCTTTAGAATTTTATTAGTTTTTAGTTTTTACATAGTCATCATTGACCTGCTTCTGTAATTTTGTCTTGGATCCGCACACAAAAAACATGCAAACATGAAAGCCAATTATGATGCATGATGGACCAGTAGGTTTTGCTGTGAAACACTTAAAATATGTTTACGATTTTGGCACATATGGCCTTAGTTTTATTAGTTTTAATGTGGTTCTGATCATCTGATCTCTAAGTCCTTCAGAGTATGCCAATTCGGAATTCTTAAACTGATGAAATAAAATTCATTGTTGGTCTTGGTGACCTTTGTCAGTAGTTACGTCTCTTTCCATGACTGCACTGCCAATGCCTGAGAAGATAAGAGGTCAGTTCCTGGAACCACCATAGTAAAAATGCCATATTCTAAATTCTAGGTTTCATTTTGTGAGTCATTAATCTTTCACACTACAAATTTACAAGTGTGTGCGGATGGCAGACCCTTTCCACATATAATTTTCAGCAAACAACACTGTTACATTAATCGACCTTGCTTGCATAGTCTTCCTGTTGAACGGCTCCTGTGGTATTGAATGGTCTAGCCTGCTGAATTTTGTGCCAAGATATTTCCCACATTCTATTCTACTGCTATTTACTATGTTGGCCTCTCTATTTCACATAACTGGATTAAAACTATATAAAATTCGACAAGTAGGTGATAAATTAGATTTTTAAGTTTATAGGTTTTCCATGCCAAAATTTTTCCCTTCCAAGCTACGCGACCTGGTACCTTCCCCCTTCACAAGTATTAGCTGATTTGGTGCTGCCTATTTCTCCCTGCCAGAATTTTACAGTTTTCACTTCCAACCTATGTGAGCTGCTACCTTCCCACTTCCACAAGTTCGCTTGACCAAGTACTGGCTGATTTATTGCTGCCTATTGGCATACCATTTTAACTTATGAGATCCTTATGTGCTCAAACTGTTTACAACCTAGGTATTGATGCATAAAGAAACATATGTGGCCGACTTCAAGAATTTATGATTTAGTTATCATGATATTCTATTTTGTTTCAGCTTCTGAGTTTAGTTTACATTCTGATTTCAATGCATAATAATCTGTCCCACTTTCACTGAGTTGTGGCTTGATACAGAGCATTGACAGCAATTGTTGCTTTGTTTGTTGGTTGTGTTCCTAAAGAGTATCGAAGCAGTGGCGGACCCACGGCCCGGCGACCCTAGGCGGCCGCCCGGGCTCCGTCCCTGATGCACGTAGAAGAATTTGTGTATACGCGTGTGCGCTATCAAGTTCTGGGTTCGCTACTGCAGCACGTATGTATACGTGTGTGCTAATCTGCCCGGGCTTCCATCGAGCTGTGCGTCTGCTACTGTATCGAAGTAAGTTTGTTTTCAAAACACTTCCTATTTTCCTTTTTTTTGTGTGTGAAAATTTAGTGTGTATATAAATCTTTCCTATTTTCTGTTGACATGCAAACAAAAAAAGAGGTTCCTTATGTTACTGGCAATAATGCCTGCCATTGGTATCTGAATCCTCCAATCGAAGAAGCTCAGCCGTTCTATGCTAGGTAAGTATTATTTTCTCATGCATGAGAGAATGTACCAAATCACCTTCTACTATCATATAACTGTTTGATATGTCTGACAAGGTCCTTCCTTCTTAAAATTTAAGGTATCAAAATCAACATTTCCCCATAGAGATGCCGGCACCAGCAGCAACCGAGTTAGAAGAGCCAACGCAGAGCATTGTCATACAACATAAATCAATTCGGGAACTTAATGAGATTGAGGCTTATGATTTCCCGGTATGCTCTATGTTCTACACTCTATCTTGTTCTGTTTTTGCTTATCCCGGCCTGTACCTGAGGTTACGCGTACTAAATTACTGCAGGAAGAAGGATTTCATTGCACGGTGGGCATAACAGCTGTGCCCCAGGATGACAATTGGTGGTATTTGGGTTGCCGTATCTGTAAAAAATCATCCACTGATTATGTTGATGGTGCGCCTTGGTGCAAATCTTGCAATATAAAGCTATCCTTCAAGCTCATGGTGGAGCACCAGGCACACCTACTGCATTGACTGCTATCGTTGGCAACCGGTACACTTTCGCAGTTGGACTGACATCGGAATCCTACCATACAAATGATGTCAAAGTCTACCTGATTAATCGTGTTGTCGAAGATTTCCAGAGGCGGGCGCCTCCACTTAGAAGGCCTGTACATCAGGGTTCCAGCCAGAATGTATCGCCGATGCAGAATTTGCTAACACCATCTTCATCTACTGCAACCAAGATAGCCGAAATGAATTCACCTTCAACTCTTGCAATATCATCATCGTCAGCAGCTTCTCTCACTTCATTGGAGGCAGTAAACACTATGCTTACACTACCGAGCACACCGCCTTCTGCTGAACAACTGCTTGCTGCCAGTTCGTGAGCTCAGGTATTCATAGTCCATACTTATATCTCCATATATCTCCTATTGATCCTGCTGTTAAACAGTTTCTACGCATTATCGTATACCAAAACTAATGCAGCAGATGCATCGTACTGTCTGCTTATGCAGGTGGTACCTGAAACTGTGATACGTGCTGCAGCTAGCTCTGATAAATCCGCTGAGTAAGTAACTTGCAGCTCTCAGATAGATTCTGCCTTCGTTAGCATTCCCCATGGTATATTTATCTTAGGTACAATGTTGATTTATATTGTGTTCCTCTGTCCTTTGACCTTTCTAGACTGCCACCACACACAAAGGGTGGATCTGCAAAAAGAAAACTCCTGCTACACGATGACAATGAGGAACAACTATTCTTTCTTCTTACCTTAGGTTGATAGTTTTATCTATGTCTGCAGGTTTGGTTGCCAACTGTTCGCACATTCTGCTTTTCCTTACCAGAATAAATAGCACTTCTTCATTTACACATAGACCTTGCTTCTTCAGAAACACGGCCCAACATGTCTGTCTGATCACAATTAACTTCGATTCAGAGTGTTGATGGTCGTAGATACAATGCTAATTTCATATGTTCCAATTGCAGGATGTTAGAGAGGATGCTGACCTTTCTGGACGTGCTCCTGCGTCAAACCTGCTTGCTGCTGATACACCTGCACAGAAAGACAGCCTGTCTGCTCATCCTGGAGGATCTTCGGACTCCCACACAAAAAGGTAACGCCATTGTGATATTTTCCACAATCTATCAAAACAACTTAAGCCACATGCATCGTGCCTTCGTACACTGCGAATAGGCCTTCACATTTCGTTTGAACAGACAGGTTAAAGGCTCAGGAATCAGGGCTACGTCAGGCCAACATAAGAAGTGATAAAGGTAATAGCAGTCTATAAATCACGTTTCATTTGTTACATCTAAACATAGAGAGCCACATGTATACAGATAGATATATACAATACAATAACATCATTACCAACGTGCTGCTGCTTCTTTTCCAGGACCTCAGGCTCTGAGTTACAGGACCTTTTGAGCAGATGACGTCTTAGTAGTTCAGAATTTTGCTGCCGCTGTGCTTTTGGGACGACTAAGGCTTCTTATGCTTGTCGACACAAGATGTTTCTCCTCGATGTCTGGTTGCAGTATTTTGACACATCGAAAAGGAGCATATTAAAAAATGATGACTGTTATGGAGCTATGCTATTCCACCTATACAGGTTGATGATAAACTCCACTATTTTGTTGCCCTCATTGCTCTGATCTGCCGACAGTTTGTAAAGCGTTTGTACAAATCAAACTGCCTCCTTAGTATGTACCTACGACATTTAGCATCTAGTCGGCTAGGACATTTAGACAGATGATGCCCAGCTCTTATATAATCTTGCTAATTATGGCTCTTGGACGCCGGTTACTGATGTCTTATCTTACCAGAATTTACAAACTAAGTTAATGTAGGCTGTTCGATGATGTCTCCAACGTACTAAGTATGCTGCATCACAAACCAACGGTTTATCTTCTGCAGTTTTATAGATATAAATATTTTCAGTTAGTAAATTGAATTAATGATGAATGATTTCCTATGTTGTTGTGCCTTAGACTTTACTAATAAGTAATTGGATTTCCAAGGTCACAATTTCGAGACAGGACAAGATGAGTTCCTGTTATCATGCTTGGTCTGTGAACCAAGGAACACAAATGTTTTACCACATGGGAGCACGCACCTTGATGTTCAGCCCTGTACGATTCAATTTGCAAGTTGCTTTATCTTCTTTTCGTGTGGATATAATTAATTGCCAAAATTCGCAGTCAAGTCATTTTAGCGGATGAAAATACGTTGTCGTGAACGTTGACCCCAGCTAAAACAATATCTAATCAATGACGTTTCATCCTGGGTAAGAGAGAAAAGAACAAGGGAAAGAAAGGACACTTCAGATAGATAGTGCCGATCTTTTTAAATGACAATACACGGCTGAAAAAAATCAAACTATATGGTTGTTTCATCCGCCGTTCCTTCTTCGGTTCCTCGACCACGCGCGCAATGGCGCGCGCAACTTACTAGTTGAACTTTTTATCGTTGTTGTGTGCTCTCATTCAAATGATCCAATAGATTGATGTCGAATTGTCAATCTGTATGGGCATTCTTTTTTGTTCCCTTACAAATTAGGCACAGAAGGGACATTCCACATCATTTCTGAAACCTGGGGCTCCCAGTCTTGTGCGAGGACGTACAATCAAAACTTCATTGAGCATTTTGAACCTCCACTGGAACTCCGGTGACAAAATTGGTTAGGATTATAGGAAAAAACATCAATATTTATAGAACACTAAATTAGTAAAACTAACTGTTTTTGTATCACAATGTACTTGTTTTATAGTATTAAAAATGTTCATTTTTTTAAAAAAATGATCATAATTAAAATAATTTGACTTAGGAGGGACATAAACAAATTCTAATCTCTCCTCGCTTGACAACAAAGGTAAAGAAATGAAGGGTAACATGGACATTTCGTGTTACAAGGTACTCCTAAACCCTAAACCCACCCTTTTTTTTTTGAAAAACCAACATTAGCATTCACAAATGGCTCCAAGCTTGTCCATGGAGACCAAATGTTCTACAAAGTTCGGAGTATGACTTATGAACTCCCGAGAATCAGGTAATAGATTACAAGCACCATATGCTGCTAAACAGTCAGCCACCCTATTACAACTTCTAGGACAAGAAGAAATCTTACAATGAATAAAATCTGAGTACATGAGCTCCCGAATCTTCATAAACAGCGCACCAAAAGGATGCCGGTCCATTTCAATGGATTGAAGAGCCGCTGCCAGCAGCGTTGCATCTGTCTCCAAGATGACTTTCGCCATACCCAATTCAGATGCACGCCGTAGACTCCAGAGAGCTGCCAAGGCTTCACCATGTAAAGGGTCGGATACTCTTTTGAGATTACCAGCAGCTCCATCTAAGACATTCCCTCTACAATCACGGACTATGAAACCCCACTCTCCTCTTTTATATTTAGGACAGAAAGAGGCATCGCAATTAAACTTGTAGTAATCAGTTGGTGGTGCTTTCTAGGACTGATTCTTTTCCTTGTTATTCTCTTTATTTGAAACATTCAGCTTATCAAATTCCTTCAAAAAGTATTCAGTCGAGCTATAGATGTCGGCACTGCTAGGCATTTTCTCACCTATGTTAGCCTTATTGCGGGCAGACCACCATCTCCACAGCAGCACATATATCCTGGATTGCAACTTTATTTCGAGGGTCCATATTTTCTCCAACACTTCTTTCCCTAAATGACATTCTTCTAGGCCATTTCTTATTTGCTCTAAATTCATAGCCCTCCAGCACTCCCTCACCCTTTTACACTTGAAAAACAGGTGACCACAATGTTCATCAAATCTGTAACACACAGGACATATAGTATCTATCTTGATACCTCTTCTAGCAATATTTCTTCTAACTAGCAAGCTATTATGGGCAAAACGCCACAAAAATATTTTCACTTTGTTAGGAATTTTTGGTTGCCAGATTTTGGACCATTGAAAGCCTTGAGTAGTTGTGAAATCCGAAGAAGATGTAGATGAATCCCTTCCCAGCAAGTAGTCACGTCTTTGAACAGCCAGCTTATATGCAGATTTGACTGGAAAAAACACCTTTAGCATCATAGTGCCAAGCTGGCCAATCATTTTCAATCTCATTTATTGGAATCCCAAGGACCAGCTGCTCGTCCCACTCCCACAGATATTGGATCAATTAGTTCAGATACTTTTGTAAGAATAGAAGCTCCACGGGGAGTTACCAGTCTTCTGGAAATTCTGTTAGGAATCCAAACCCACCCATTTTTACTACCACTTCTAAAAAGCAAACAAAATTTCCCTTCCCTCAGCTCCGGCCATGGAGGCCTTCTTCACCCGCCCCTTGGTCTGGCTACCCGCCCGCACCGTCACCGTGGCCGGAACCCTCTCCGCTGCGACCGGGGAGCCCAACGACGGCGAGGACCGCATCAGCGCCCTCCCCGACGACCTCCGCCGGAACATCGTCTCCCGCCTCCCCGTCAAGGACGCCGTGCGCACCACGTGCTGTCCACCCGCTGGCTCTGCGTCTGGCATTCTACACCGCTCTTTCTCTACGATTCACACCTCGACCCCGACGACGAGCCGGCGCGCGTTGCTGCCGTCGACCGCGTCCTCGCCGGGCACCCAGGTCCGTTCCACACCATCCACCTCGCCGTATGTTTCCTCGATGAGCGCGAACGTGAGCTCGACCGGTGGTCGCGGCTCCTCGCCGCCGGGGGCGTCCGAACCTCTCCCTTGTTGGCCTACCGGGGGGAATGGATCTGCAGCACCTCCCCGTCGACATCCTCCGATGCGCCAAGCTGGAGCACCTCTACCTCGGTTGCTGGCACTTTCCGGCAGTGGCGAAGCCACCGCCCGGCGACCCCGGGCGGCCGGCCGGGCTCGTCGGCAATTTTTAACAGAAAAAATCCTTTATACCATAGAAGAATAGTAGAATTTACTAGCTAAATACGTTTTCCATACAAAGGTTGCCCGGGCTCTCGAAAGCTTTTGACTCCGCCACTGCTTTCCGGACACCGCCGGCCTCCCCGACGGCACCGGGGTCTTCCCCCACCTCCGCGAGCTCACCATGGTCTACACCTTCTGTGAGGACCGTGACCTTGACCACATGCTCGCCTCGAGCCCTGTTCTCGAGACGCTCGCGCTCTGTGTCAACTTCGGCAAAGCAAAGCATGTCCGCCTCCGCGGCCAACGACTCCAGTCCGCCGACGCAGTGAAGCTCGCATTCCGCGCTGGAGCTCTGCTCCCTCACCTGCGCCGCGCTCATGCTCGTTCGAGCCGCCACCGTGGGAGGACGCAAGCGCTGGAGCACTGCTCGCTCAATCGTGCCGCGCTCGAAGGTGCTCCCTTGCAAAAGAGACTGAGTTCCACGATGACGACGGACGTGTGCGAGCAGACACGCAGCCCTTCTCCATGGCAAGGTGGAGGCCGGCTGTGAGTTTCCTCCATGCTATTCGTCCTTACAGGCTCCATGGTGAGTATTCGTGCATACCTGGTGCGATCCCGACGCGTCCCAGATCACTCTCTGCCTCTTCCACTCGCCCCTGCTCGCGCGAGCGCCGGCCATGGCTGGAGCCGCGCTACGTTCCCGCTGCTCCGCGCCTCCTCCCTTCGCACGAGCACCAGCAGTAGAGCAGTTGCAAGCCTAGACGTCGCCTTAGAGCACCGCCGCCGTGCCGCGGGTTCGCGCGGCCGTTGCGCCACTCGCTATCTCGGCCCGAGCCGAGCCGAGCGGTTTGCTGGATGCGCGCCCACTTTCCCGCCGCCGAGGAGCCGCCGGTTCGCTGAAATTGCTCGCCCCGGACGCCTATTGTGATCCCAATCCCGTCAGGGACCTCGCGCAAAAATTCAAGAAAAGGGAAGGTCCTATCTGCAAAGGTTAAAAGGAAGACGACAAAGCTGGGTTATCATATTTATTACATTCTGAACGCAACAGTTGTTTGACTGCTGCGCCAGCAATAAATGATATTTGTCCCTGCTCTTTTTTACAGTTTTGCAATGGTTCTTTGCTTTCGTCTTACGGATTCAACCTTAGCTAAACCCCTCACTAACATCAGGGGGGGCACATTTGCCCTGGGGCACCGAGACATTTGGCTCCAGCGCGTGCTTTTCTGGGAGTCCGTGGCGTTCGACCTCGAAGTGGTGGACTCACCACTCCTAAAGCACCTCATCATGTGGGATACAAGTCCTCTTGATCGTTTTGGCGATGTGCCTTTTATGGGTGTCAGGATTCCTAAGGGTGCACCTGAGCTGAAGGTGCTTGGTTACTTGGAACCGAGAGTCCACGAGCATCGAATTAGGAACACCGTCATCAAGGTGATGTGTACTTTATGGTGCATTTTTCATGTGTGTGAGCCTGGTGAATGTGCTTGATTCATGGATTGCATTGCAGGCTGACACAAAGGTGAGCCCAAGAACCATGCTTCCAAACGTCAAGGTTTTGGCGCTAAAGGTGAATTTGGGTGTCTTCAAGGAAGTTCAAATGTTGTTCAGCTTCATCAGATGCTTTCCCAACATTGAGACCCTACATGTGGAGGTGACAAAATGAACACTAATTCAGTTATTATTTATTTGTCAATTTTCATCATCAATTCTCACTAATAGAAGAGTTGAGTTTTACTGATTTTGCAGTCTACTCGTGTTGATAAACCAACTGGAAAGAACTATGCTAAGTTTTTTAGGGAGCTCAGTCCTGTTGAATGTGTCCAGTCACACATCAAAATGGTGGTTCTCCATGAGTTCAATGCTGATCCAAGTGAGGTGATGTTCATCAAGTACATAGCCCAGAGATCAAATGAGCTCAAGAAGTTGACACTTGTGGTTACTAGAAGAGTTACGATACGAAAGATGATGCATGCACTAAATACTCTAGCTACTTCACAATGGGCCCTTAAGGGCATATGCCCCTACACATGCAACCATTGATGTGAAGGCTTTGAGATTCGTGCTACTTTATACTTATCTGAAAATACGATTGGTAAAAGCCGAATACAACATGAATACGTATACAGGTAGGGGACCACATCGTGGGAGCACATTTTTTTACTCCTACCCTTTTCGCGTTGCCGCTCTGTTCTTCCCGGTGACGCCGCCGCCGTCGCTCCTCTTCTTCCCAGCGACGCTGCCGCCGCCTCCGTTCCTCTTCTTCCCAGTGACGCCGCCGCCGCCTTTCTTCGTCCGCATCGCTGACTCAAATTCGCCGGTCCGTCGCTCCGCCTAGGCGTGGTGCAGATCCACGTCGGCGCTGCACCTCATTGCGCCGCCGCTCCACTCCGCCGCGCCGCAGATCCACCTCGCCTTGTCGCCGCTCCACAGAAGCCTCGCCGCCCCGACAGGTCAGTCCAAGTCTATTCCCCTCCCTTCCTTTCTAAACCAAATCGCGAGTTCACTTCGTTCTTCACCTTTCGATCTGTTCTGTCAGTCTCTCCACATTAGTCAGAAGCATCCTTTGCCTTCTCCCAGTTGGCGACACTGCGAAATTCCTATTGCAAAACATGATTATAGTGGTTATATTTGGCCGCGAATTGTGTCAATCGCTGTGGTTCAAGGGATTTGACGAATTTGTGACTGGGATCTTGGTTTGCCAGGGATTTCGTGACTGGCTTTCGCAAGAGGAAGAAGAAGAGAAGAAAAGAGGCGCAGAAGATTTTGCACGAGAAGGAGAGGAAGAAGAAAATACAGGAGCGCAAGAGGCTAAGAAACACTTCTCTCCCTGACACGCATACAGAAGCTGTTTGGTTTCTATTATATAATGCTGTGGTTCATGAATGATATCCTGGTTCAGAATTTTTACATGAATGATGGCTAGTTCTTATATTGATGAAAGATAATTTGTCCATTTGTCCTAGCCAAAAATGATTGGCCGTTGAATTTTAAAACGGGCCTTGTTTTGAACGAGTGGTGGAAAATGAGTCGTGAGAGAGAGAGAGGGGGAGGGATGAAAAAGATGTCAGGTTGTGTCAGAAAAGAATACGACATTTAGAAAATGCTTCAATGCGAAATACGAGCAGTATACGTGTGTGCTGTAAAGGTTGGCACGAATCTCCAAAGAACATCTAACGGCAGCATGGCTAAGGACACATGTCCTTAAGACTATCCGCACTCATGTTCCTTTAAATTCCTCCTCTAAAAGGAATATTCCATCCTGGTCAGCAATATTCTCTCCTCTATACCACTTTCTCCCACACCCATTCATCCTTTACATCTCTCCTTTATATCAGTGGACCCCACATGTCATACTCAACTTAAAAACCTTCGTGGACCCCACGTGAATAGAAAAAATCTCGATCTTTCCATCCCCATCTTCCCCGAAGCACGACAACGGGCGGAGCGGAGCAAAGACACGCGGAGCGCCGCCATGGAGCTCCCCAAGACGGCGGCGCGAGGGAGGGCCCCAAGACGGCGGCGCGAGGGAGCTTCCCGCGGCGGCACGAGGAGGGCGACGCGAGGCGCTCCCGAGCCCATCTCGCATCTCCGATGGCCGCGGCGCGGGGCGAGGTCGGCACGACGGCGAGCGCGGTGGCGGTCCTCCTCCTGTGCGAGCGGCGGGCGCGGCCAGCCCGCGCGGTCCCCAATCGGCCGGGCTCCGGCGGCGTCCGGTTGCCGCTCGCGTCGGCGGCCTCGGAGGCGGCCCGCCTCCTTCCCGCGGACGACGCGGCCGCGGCCGCGGTGCGCTCCCGAGCGGCCGCGCCCCGCCCCTCCCCGACGAGCGCATCTCCAAGGCGGTGGGTTCCGGCGGCCTCCTTTCTCCTCGTCACCGGCAGCGCGGGCAAAGACGAGCGGCGGCCATGGAGGAGCACCACGCCGCCCTCGCTCTCCCTCCGCCGCCACGCGCCCATGGCGGGCGGCCATGGCGGCCTCCTTGAGCTCCTCCGGCCCGCGCGGTGGCCATGGCGGCCTCCTTGAGCTCCTCCGGCCCGCGCGGCGGCCCGTCCTCCCCCGGCCCCTTCTCTCCTCCCCTCGCCTTGCTCTCTCTTTCGCCGCCGGGGCCCGCGATGTCTTTTGCGTTCGTGCACGTACTCACGCAAATTAGCCGTTCGTCCGTCGGAACGCAAGCTTTGCGTAGTTTTGCGGACGCCGCTGCAGAGATTCCTACGCAAAAGCTTCCTTCGAAGGAAAGCTTGCGTACACCGGCTGCAGCTCGCCTAAGGGTAAAATTTCCGCGTCCAACATGTATGGTTTTGCTTATGGCACCTAAAGAGGAGCAAGGTTTGAACTTCCACAGGGCATCTGATCTTTCTGTCGAAGACCCCTTTCTTGAATATGGGGAAGAGCTTTTCCGTTTCATAAAAAAGGGAGAATCATTTGAGCAAACCAAGAAGGTATCTGAAATATCTAAGCTTGCTGTTGTGGGAACAAGTAAATCCTCAAGCGAGAAGATATCAACTTGGATGCCTGTAGCACTAGGGTCCAACTTAGTGCTATGATGTTCCACTTAGAGGACCACTGTCACTTACTTAAGTTAGAAAACATCATGGATATCTTTGTTTGTCTTTAACTTTTAGCTGTGTATCCGTAACTGATGCATAAAGACGTGATATGGGAGACTATATCCTGGTTATTTTAGTTGCAATACCCCTCTATGAAATTTTCGTTTTATGTGGTGAACGCTTAGTCATTGCATTTTTTACCAGCAACTATTGCATCCTGATTGCCTAGTAATACTTCAAACTAGGTGCTGCTAGCACAATTGCTGGAGGCAACTTAACTTTAGTTTTAACTTTTAGCTGGCTTGTGTGTGGGTTGCACACCCACATCTGGAATTTGTTTCTACTTCGAGCTAATGTTAGTGAGTATATGTAGTTGTCTTGTACTATAGGAATTCAAAATGCATGAAAGTTTCTATGAGGGCTAATCTCGTGCTAGTTTTCCTCCAAAAACTTTGTTCCAAAGGGGGTGAGGTTTCAGTGTCTTTTTTAGAGGTCTCTATTACAAAAGTGAGGGCCTTTGCTATAACAAATCCTCTATTTCCGTCCAGAGTTACGCCTTTACGGGATGGGTGGGCATCTCGAGCTTCATTCTGTAGCGGCACATATAAACACTTGCTGAGTAAGGTTGTTATTAGATCCTAAATGTTATGCTTAGGAATGCAAATTATGGACCCAGGCGAAGATTTTATGAGCATGTATCATACACATGGCCCTAGATATCACCAGAGGGACAAGTCAGGACTGTATATGCATTTTACTCATCAGTTACGACCGAGCCATGTTAGCTATAATCTGCATAGATTTTGAAGTCGTGGTTAGCTTTGCAAAAAAACCTTATGTACAGAACCGATAACTAGATTTGCTTCTAATGGGGATCTTGCTTACTTCATGTTGACTCCCTTGTGATGCCCAATTACAATTGTGCAAGATATTCGCACTATGTTTGTGACGCTGCGCTGTTGTGAAAATTTTACCATGAGCTACGTCGAAGCAGGTGCCAACCAAGCCAGTTGTAGGATTCAAACTTGGCAGAATGTGGTAGTGGAAAATTACAGCCACACCTTGCTTGCTTAACTCCGGTGTACCAAAGATGAAAGGATCCACGTTGGGTGTTTTAGTGATAACGCTTCTCAGTCCATCCCCGTGACTATTTCCAGCCTAAAGTCCAAATCCGACAAAGCAGCATAAAGATTGATTCTCAAGAAACTTTTTCTCTCTCTCTCTCTGCTGCAGTGCTGCTTGCGTGAGTACCTCTTGATAAATGCAAGCGGTGTTTCGGAACTTCAAAAAAAAAAAAAATGTGACACTTCTCAGCGAGTAAATTTATATCTTGACTGTGCAGGTACGATCTTCAATATGATCAACGGAAACTAGTCGAGTAGATTCAAACGGCAGGCTCAAGAAATTATAGAGAACCACACTCATATCAAACAATACACAGAATCTGGGGTTATCAATATGACATTTCCAGTTCCAGTTATGCCCAGGATACAGTTCATTTCCACTGAGAAACTAGCTAGTGACAACATTAGGAGGTAGTCAACTCAAGTGCAGCTATGCAGAATCTAAATTTTCAATAATGAAATGTCAAGCAGCATTTTGCATCAACTATATGCCTCTTCTGATTCTCTCAGACCTGTACTCACACTTCTCAAGCTGATACTAACAAACACAACACGAGACAACATTCGGGGGAATGCCTAGCAAGTATACACACCGAATGTCTGAATGACAAAAAAACAACTGACCAGGTCAGGAGAATAAAAGAATTGGCAATGGAATATGTCATCTGCTTGAACGTCTCCAGTCAAAGGGGTCACTAACAGAAAGATCGGATGCTCTCCGAAAGTACCAGGCACTCTCTCCCTCACGAACAACTGCCAATAGAGTTACACACTGAATGTCTCCAACAACAACAACAACATAGCCTTTTATCCCTAGCAAGTTGGGGTAGGCTAGAGATGAAATGGAGAAGAGACACGTTACAGGGCAACCCAAAAGTCATGGTTCACTAACACGTTGATAGCTAGTCTCCAAACGCTCCTATCCATAGTTAAATCCTTGGAGATATTCCACTCCTTAAGGTCTCTCTTAACCGACTCGCCCTTACACACTGAATGTCTGAATGACAAAAAACAACTGACCAGCTCAAGGGAATAAAAGAATTGGCAATGGAATATGTCATCTGCTTGAGCTTCACCAGTCGAAGGGGTCACTAACAGAAAGATTGGATGCTCCCTGAAAGTACCAGGTACTCTCTCCCTCAAGAACGACTGCCAACAGAGTTACACACCGAATGTCTGAATGACAAAAAACAACTGACCAGCTCAGGAGAATAACAGAATTGGCAATGGAATATGTCATCTCCTTGAGCTTCATCAATCAAAGGGGTCGCTAGCAGAAAGATCGGATGCTCTCTGAAAGTACCAGGAACTCTCTCCCTCACGAACAACTGCCAACAGAGTAGGGCATTCGCTGGCTCGTTTCACCGTGGTCAGAGACTTCAACTTGGCGAGCATCTCATCCACTGAGGCTTGATCTCCATTGGCCAATACAATCACAAGCTTCAGCAGAGACTGTGCCCTCTCTAGGATGAACTTGAGGAACGCGAGCTCGCAGCGCTCTCCTCTGAATTTGTCAAAGACCACCTTGGTGATGTGTGTCTCGAGGCAGTCGATGGAGCCAACCTCCTCCCAGAACTTTGAATTGAGCTTGCCGTCTGGCTTCTCAGCTTCATGAGACTGCAAAATAACCATGTGTGTGTGTGTGTGTGTGTGTGTGTGTGTGTGTGTGTGTATATATATATATATATATATATATATATATATATATATATATATATGTGACTCCAGTAATATTGGTAGTGCCAGAGGGTTTTGAAAGAGAGAGATTGAAATTAGTACAAGCTATAAGGACATGGGCTGGGTGAATGGGATCTCACCAGAACATGCAATGTCTCCACATTGGGAAAGCATCTCAGCCAGGTGGGCAGCATCTTGACTTCCTTGCGCATTCTGAACTGCACCTTCAAGGCCAGGATCTTGACACTTGGAACCATGCTAGATGGGATCATCTTTGTTCCAATCTACAGCACAATTGATGAGAACCGATACAGACAGCCATGGGTTAAAATTGAAGGCAACATTTGGATCGATGGCACATATTGATATAGATAGAGCGCTGCAATGCTTATGCAATTATGAATTATGCAATGTAGGAGGAAACAAAGGAGAACGAGATACCTCAATTATGGTGCTGCCAATCTGGAGCTGGTGGATGCTTGGCTCCAGGTAGCCGAGCACCTTGAGCTGGGTGGCGTAGCCAATCCTGACCCTGGTGCGGAAGGTGAAGGAGCCGATGACGCATTCGCACGCCTGCCACAGGATGAGCCGCTGGAGGCGCGGGGCGACGACGACGTCGAGCACATCCGCCAGGGACTCCCAGAAGACAAGGCACTGGAGGCTGCAGCTGCGGATCCGGACAGAGCGGGGGCAGTAGAAGCTGGCGATGATGGCGAGCCTCTCGAGCACGGGGCTGCACGCGAGCAGGCGGTCGATGTCCCCGGCGTCGATGCTGGTAGCGCAGAGCCCGATCTCCCGGAGGCGGGGGAACAACACGGCGGCGGCGGCGCGGCCCCGCGGGAGCGCGGCGGCAGTGTCCGGGAACTCCCAGAGGCCGAGGTGGAGCGTGCGGAGGGAGGCGATGTGGAGGACGTCGACGGGGAGCGGCAGGAAGGCCGGGGCGGGGCGGTCGACGAGGACGAGGTCCTCGACCCCGCCCGCGGCCAACGTCCGGAGCCAGCGCTCCAGCAGGCCGTAGCGCGCCGCCATGAACATGGAGGCGCACGTGAGGCTCACGAAGCGGATGGGGCGGCTGTGGCGGGGGTCGAGGATGCGGGAGACGGCGTCGGTGACGTCGGGCCAGTTGTAGGCCGCGCGGTCGGGGCCCCGGAAGACGACGAGGTCGGTGTCGTCGAGGACGAACGGCGTGGAGGAGGACCAGACGCGGCGCCAGCGCCTGGAGAGCGCCGCCGTGCGCGCCGCGTCCTTGGCCGGGAGCCGCGCCACGATGGCGGCGAGCACCGTGTCCGGGAGCGCGCTGATGCGGTCCTCGCCGACGCTGGGGATGGGGATGGGGCTGTGCGAGGGGCCCCAGGAGGCGCCGGCGGTGCGGAAGGGCGTTGTGGGGGCGCAGGTGAGGATGAGGCGCAGGATGGCCTCCATGTCGGCCTGCCCCCGAGCCATAGCTGCGAGGCGACGGCGACGCCCCGAGCCTCCCAGCGCGCAGCAGTGGACGAGCTGGTGTGGTGGGAATGTGGGCGGCGCCGCGGCGGTGAGAACGAGACTGGAGACGGGGGTTTTTCTCTTTTCTGGGATGGGCAAATGGGACTTTTCCCCTCCTCGCACGCAGACGCAGGCCCACGGAACGGAAGAGTAGTGGAGGCAGAGACCGGAGCTGAGGAGCACCTGGTATTTCGACTTCCAGCTGGCAACCAACGTGGTAAAATGCAATTGTCAAAAAAAAAACGTGGTAAAATGCAAAGCTAGCAAGCAGATCGATACACCCAGGCATCCCCTCGATCTGTTGCTCCTCTATAGTCCTGATGTACTCAATCGATGAGGAACAAAATTCCAACTTCCTTGCCTCTGTTTTTCGATTCATGCTTCCCTCCACCGTGGACAACAACCATCCCATCACCCCCAATCCCTCCGCGATTGAGCTGCCACCTTATCCTCTGCCACCTGACCCGCCCCATGTCAATGTTAGATGTCTGGACCATGTGCCAAACAATTCTAAATAAATCCCAATGGCCTACTCACACATAGCAAAGCTGGATGAAATCTTCCCCTCGCAATTTTTCTCAAAAAATAAGGTACCTTGCTTTTGGCCTGAAAAAATGGAGGGCCGAAGCTAGAAACCTTCTTTCCCAAATTGAAACACAACGGACGAGGGGATGGGTTGGGTGGGGATGCAGGCGAAGATCTCTTCCATGATGGCGCGGCCGGCCGTGGAGGCCATCGCGGTGGGCCGCGGCGTGGAACCGGAGAACGGAGAGGTTTTGGTTGGGGAGGGATCAGGCGTGGCCGCGTGGGATTGGTCAGGAGGTGGTGCGGTGAACCGTGGTGGCCAACGCCGCGCCGCGAGGATGTCCCTCTCGGTCACTGGGCTTGTAGGGTTTCAGGTCCTGCCCGGCCCAATGTCGGAACCAGATTTATCTGCGGCCCACCAGCCAATCTCAGTCATTTAGTTTTTGTTCGCATGTTCTTGCTTCTCAGTAAATAACCTTTTTTTGCGAAAGGGTTCTCATTAAATAACTTATTCTTTATCTGTCGAATTATCACTGAAATTTTTAGAAAAACAAAATTGAAAATAGGAATCGATTATTACTCATTAAACAATCATTTTTGCAAGAAGGCAATGGTAAAACCCAATACACCACTGGAGAAGGAAAAGGCAAAAGCAAACTCATCCATTTTTGTACGAAAAATTACTTCACTTGTTCCTTGTATGGCTCTGAAAACTTCAAAATTCTTTGTATGACGACAATGTTCGAATTTGTATGTCCTGTACGACACTCACGTCAAGTGACATGTGAAATGATCAAAATACTCCTAGACTAGAAAATATAGTGATATCTTATATGTCACTGGTTCATGTCATGTTAAAAAATTACTTGTTACGTGCGGTGAAATAATCAGGAAGAGGTAGCCAGAAAGGAAGATGCGCGCGACGAAATGATCAGGAAGACGTAGCCAGAGAGGAAGAAGCACACACAAATCTCTAGTGGTTACAAGCAATATGGTACGGTGTGGGCAAAAAAAGAATCACGTCTGTATGTGGATCGACCACAATAGGAAATGAGGTTTTTCGTCTTGGGGGTCGACTTGTTACGTTCATAAGCGTTGGTTGAAAACAACAGGTATCTTAAACTCCTATAAAGCTAATTCCTACTAGCCTATTTCTCTGAAAATTTAGGAAGCCACGTCATCGAGACCCACTACAGCGATCCATGTTATCATCCACTAATTCGCATTCAACTCCACCCTATACACCCAGCCGACATGCACAAGTATACACCTAGCCGCCATGCACAAGTAGAAGAAGAGGAATGCATGCAGGAACGCTTGTGCTCGGTGGTTCAGATTCAGTTGCCATCAACTCTTCCACTCCTATGAGTGATTGTGCACCAAACTAGAGAAATCGAACCATCACGGTACTTTCATGTTTAAATAGCCATGTCTAGGCGATTGTAGATTTCGAATCCGAGGCGATTCTGATCTCCGACTCGGATGACAGTACACGACCCTGTGTATAAATATGCGCCGTGGGCGCCTGTTTGAACTCATTAATCAATTGCATTGCAGGTTCCGTAGCATCAGGCGAGAGAGGATCTTCGACAGAAGGTAATCATCAGAAGTCGAGTTACTAATCGACGAAGGCAAGGCAATGGAAAGCTCCTCCTCGAGGTGTCCGGATGAGGAGGAGCAGCTTGAGCTACATAACAAGGCAATGGGCGATCTACTTGAACTACGATTAGCCGGTGGTGAAGAGGACTGTAAAGAGGAGGAGGGGGAGAACAAGGATAAGGCGGAGAAGAAAAGGATATACACGATGTCGCAGGAGCATGCTGACATGATGCTCAGCTATACATTGAAGCCGTTGCCCGAGCACAAGACCATCGACAGGCTTGCAGAGAAGGATGAGGACACCTTTGGGGACTTTAGAACTGCAATGCTGGGTTTGTTAGAATTATTGGGCCAAGCACATTTACTTAATCTAATAATTCAATAAACCTCAAATGCCCACAATTAGTGTTAGGTGCTAAAGTGATTAGTACCAAATGGATTAATCACTAAGAGGGTAATCAACTTAAATAGTGAGTATTGGGATGCTCTCATAGACAAGTTAAGAAGCCGCCCGCCCGCCCGCCCGCCCGCCCGCGGCCGTGGGAGTTTGTCACTGGGCCTCGGCCCAAGGCAAACCCTAGCCGCCGCAAGGGAGCCAGCCTGAACGGCTAAACGGGAAACCCTAGCCGCCGCCAGCCCGCCAGCCAACTCCCAACCACCTTGTCCAGGTTCATCCTCCCAGACAGGGTAGGGTTTTATCCCATTCCCGTGCTTCTCCCTCTCCAGCTGCCACCTCCTTCCTGAGCTCGAGTTGCTCTGCTGCATCTCCGACCGTAACCTCTCGCGCGCACGAGGTCTCGTAGCGAGCCTCCGGAACTTCTCCCGTCAAGCGTACCTGCTCGGGTAGGCGGGAAATCAAGTTTTTGGGGAGCGCCGTCCGGCGCGAATGCTGCTGCTGTTCCACGCTCGCGGGCTATGCCTGTGAGCACTAGGTGGACTCCCGCGCCGCGACGACGACGTCATCGACAACAACACCGTCGCGGGCAGCGGCGAAGACATGGACGCGAGTGGTTCACTATCCGCGGGTACCGGAAGTGCCATATTTGGGGTATAAACCGAAACCACTTACTGTT
Source organism: Themeda triandra (assembly GCA_018135685.1). NCBI lineage: Eukaryota > Viridiplantae > Streptophyta > Magnoliopsida > Poales > Poaceae > Themeda > Themeda triandra. The sequence continues at coordinate 55,150 of JAENPR010000599.1, forward strand.
ATTGTTTTGCTTTATGTAGTTGCTGCTGTAATGGTAGGCATGTTTAGCTATGCTATAAATATCAGTAGCACACATGAAGCGGTCGCTTGCATTATACTTGAGTTAGTATTTTGCTTATCGTATTTTCGGATTAATGTATGGTGTAAAATGACTAAATATCCAACAATCCAAAAACTTGATAGGTCATTTTCATCTGCTAGCTTTGCTGCATCCATGAGGCCACCACCTTTGAAGGATGGCGGGTCCAACTATAAAATATGGTGATCCCGTTGTATGTTGTGGCTTATCGCTATGCGCTGCGACCATGCTGTTAGGGGAAGGCGCACGGAACCGCCTCCTAATGCTCCCGATACTTTTGTGCCAGTGGAGTGCACTGAACAACCCACCATTGAAAGTCCTGAGGAGGAAAATGATGGAGTCACTCGAAAAAGTAAGAGACCTAGGATTGCAAAATCCTTTGGTGATGACTTTACCATATATCTCGTGGATGACACCCCAACGACCATTAAAGAGGCATTTTTCTCTCCCGACGCTGACTATTGGAAGGAAGCAATACGGAGTGAGATGGATTCAATTATGTCTAACGGAACTTGGAAAGTGGTTGATCGCCCATACGGGTGCAAACCTATAGGATGTAAATGGGTGTTCAGGAAAAAGGTTAGGCCTGATGGTACCATTGAAAAATGCAAGGCTAGGCTTGTGGCCAAGGGTTATACCCAAAAGGAAGGCGAGGACTTCTTTGATACATACTCACCAGTGGCTCGATTGACTACAATCAGAGTACTACTTGCCCTGGCTGCGTCCCATGGTCTTCTCGTTCATCAAATGGACGTGAAGACGGCTTTCCTAAATGGAGAGTTAGATGAGGAGATCTACATGGATCAGCCCGATGGTTTCGTAGTAGAAGGTCAAAAAGGAAAGGTGTGTAAATTATTGAAGTCTTTGTATGGCCTAAAACAAGCTCCTAAACAATGGCACGAAAAGTTCGATAAGACCATGACATCGCGAGCTTCGTTGCCAATGAGGCCGATAAATGTGTCTACTACGCTTCGGTGGGGGAGAAGGAGTAATCTTGTGCCTATATATGGATGACATCCTAATATTTGGCACGAACCTCAATGTGATTAAGGAAGTCAAGGACTTTCTGTCCAAGAACTTTGATATGAAAGATTTGGGAGTGGCTGATGTGATCTTAAACATCAAGCTACTGAAGGGAGAAAATGGTAGGGTTACCCTTTTGCAATCCCACTATGTGGAAAAGATTCTAAGTCACTTTGGCTACAGTGACTGCAAACCCGTGTCCACTCCCTATGATCCAAGCCTAATTCTGAGAAAGAACAAAAGGATCATGAGAGACCAACTGAGGTACTCCCAAATCATTGGTTCACTAATGTACTTAGCCAGTGCAACAAGGCCTGACATCTCATATGCTGTGAGCAAGTTGAGCTGGTTTGTATCAAACCCAGGAGATGATCATTGGCGTGCTCTTGAGAGAGTAATGCGGTATCTAAAGGCAACCGCAAGCTATGGCATTCACTACACCGGGTACCCAAAGGTACTGGAGGGTTGCAGTGATGCAAATTGGATATCTGATGCTGACGAGTTAAAAGCCACCAGTGGGTATGCGTTTACCCTTGGGGGTGGTGCTATTTTTCGGAAGTCTTGCAAGCGTGACCATCATCACGAGGTCAACTATGGAAGCGTAACTTGCAAGCACTAGACACCGCCATCGTTGAAGCCGAATGGCTTCGGGAACTCCCCGATGGATTTGCCGGTGGTTGAAAAACTCCGTGCCCGCCATCTCCATGAACCGTGATAATCAAAGTTAACAGTTCTAAGGATAACCCGAAGACCACTAGGCATGTAAAGCGGCGCTTAAAGTACGTCGTAAAATTGAGAAACTCCGGAGTGATATCGTTGGACTATGTCCACACGTCTAAGAATCGCGTATCGGTTCACCAAGGGGCGTCACGTAACGTGATAGACAGTGCATCGGTCGAGATGGGACTGAGACCCACTTAAAGTTTGCTATAGTGGTAACTCGCTCTATGTGATCGGAGATCCCGTGAATTAGAGTGGTGAAACAAGCTATGAGTAGGCGAGGGAAAAGACCCTTGACAAAGGTCCCTATCTTTTGGAAATGCACTTCTTTTCCAAGCTGAAGGCGAGGATGGCATATGCCTTAATGTGATCCGAGTGGCTTATAAAAGCAAGGATGTCGGCCTACGTAACATCCTAGAAGGAACACACCTATGTGAGTTAGACCGCTGGTCCCGTCTATGAGATTTGGGTGATCTCTAGATGCTCACGAGAAGGCACGGAGTTTGACTTATATGCTCCACCCGAGGGGATGCTCTAGGTAGCCCGGTATCGCTTAAGAATTTGGGTGAACCTCACTTCGCACAAAACTGTCAATTCAAGGCATAGTCCATTGATCCAGTGAATGAGTGTAAGCCCCTATTCTAGATGGAAGTTCAACTTAACAGTCTCTATCGAAACACCGGTATATCAAACGAGTTCGAGACCCGAAGGCATTAACCGTGTACCTTTGATGTTTGGTGGGGATTGTTAGAATTATTGGGCCAAGCCCATTTACTTAATCTAATAATTCAATAAACCTCAAAGGCCCACAATTAGTGTTAGGTGCTAAGTGATTAGTACCAAATGGATTAATCACTAAGAGGGTAATCAACTTAAATAGTGAGTATTGGGATGCTCTCATAGACAAGTTAACAAGGAGAACCCGGGAGCCACACGCGCCGCCGCGCCGAGCCGAGCCGCGCCGCCCGCCCGCCACGCGCGCGACGCGACGCGCCGGCCGTGGCCGAGGCCGAGGCCGTGGCCGTGGGCCGGCTGGCTTGGCTAAAGTTTTTGTCACTGGGCCTCGGCCCAAGGCAAACCCTAGCCGCCGCAAGGGAGCCAGCCTGAATGGCTAAACGGGAAACCCTAGCCGCCGCCAGCCCGCCAGCCAACTCCCAACCACCTTGTCCAGGTTCATCCTCCCGGACAGGGCGTAACGGGAAGCTGCCGGCAGGGGCGCGCCTATATAAAGGCCCCTGTCTGCACGCTAGGGTTTTATCCCATTCCCGTGCTTCTCCCTCTCCAGCCGCCACCTCCTTCCTGAGCTCGAGTTGCTCTGCTGCATCTCCGACCAGAACCTCTGCGCGCACAGAGGTCTCTGGTAGCAGGCCTCCGGAACTTCTCCCGTCAAGCGTACCTGCTCGGGTAGGCGGGAAATCAAGTTTTTGGGGAGCGCCGTCCGGCGCGACTGCTGCTGCTGTTCCACGCTCGCGGGCTATGCCTGTGAGCACTAGGCGGACTCCTGCTGCTGCTGACGACGACGTCATCGACAACAACACCGTCGAGGGCAGCGGCGAAGACATGGACGCGAGTGGTTCACTATCCGCGGGTACCGGAAGTGCCACGCTGGGGTATAAACCGAAACCACTTACTGTTATTGTTTTGCTTTATGTAGTTGCTGCTGTAATGATAGGCATGTTTAGCTATGCTATAAATATCAGTAGCACACATGAAGCGGTCGCTTGCATTATACTTGAGTTAGTATTTTGCTTATCATATTTTCGGATTAATGCATGGTGTAAAATGACTAAATATCCGACAGGGTTTACATGGTATTTGGAGGGACTACGAGAACATAGTTCTCGCCGGACAGCAGAAGATCAAGCATGATCTTGAGACCAAAGGCTGCGTCACCTATGAGGCCACCCACGAAATTACATACGACTGGGTTGCCCTGGCGAACGAAGGCGGATGCCTAAGCTATGAGGCCACCCACGACGATATTGCAGATGACGACGAGGACGCAGCACCTGCAGCGGCATAGTGTGGCTGGATGTGTAATCAGGCACACTCTGTGGGACTGAGCTTCTCGTATGGCAATGTGCATGCCGCTCGTATTACAGAAGAACCTCAGTAATTAATTATGCTAATGTGAAATAAAATTAGCACCTCAATGTGCAGGGTCTCAATGTTGGGAAAGCAAGCACCAAGGAAATTAAACAGCATCTGGACCTGTTAATAAGACACTCAAATTCACCTTCAATGCTATGATCTTGACACTTGGGAGGCTCGCGCTCTGTGTCTGCCTGACTGCCTGCACATTGCAGTTCATGAATCAAAACAGTTGCACAACATGACAAGAATATACACATGAATGTCATATCATCAGACACCTTGATGACGATGTCCCCAATTTGAAACTCGTGGGATCGCAGTCGCAGGTGTGTGCAAGTGCAAGCAATGCTGACCGTGCGGCTGGTGACTAATGAGGGGTGCGGTCCACGTCTCCACGATGGCTAGACGCCCGGATCCTTCAGGGGCCCCGAGTGCCAGACGCGCCGCCACCGTCGGGAGAGCGTGGCACTTCAGGTGCCACCGGCCGGCCTCGGCGTAGACGGTGGCACAGCCATGGACATGGCTGCGTGGAAGGGGACGCACTCGGAGTCGGAGGAGCGCACGCCGTCACACCGCTGCCGTCAGGACAGGGAAGTTCTTACTAATTAATAATAATATTTTTATGCCAATATTTACTGGAAAAGGCAATATTTCTGTTGGAGTATATGTGTATTAGGCCCATGTGGCTAGGCCCATGTGGCCTATATATGCTACACTACATAGCTACCCTTCTAGGGTTAGCCCAAACAATAGAGAATCACTTTCCAACATGGTATCAGCAGGCGGGGTGCTCCTCCCTTTCCATGGCCGTCGTCGTCGCCGCAGTTTACCGGCACCACCGACTACCTCTTGGCAGCCCTACCACGCCTGCCTGGGGCCGACGCTGGTGCTCCACTCTTCCCTGCCCCGTCGACACCGCCGCCGTCCTACCTTCAGGCGGCGGATCCCAGCTCCGCCCTCGCCGCGGCCCTGGTCTCTGCCCGGGCTGCTGCTGCGGATGGACAAGCCCGTGTGCGTGCAGCCGCTCTTGCTTGGGAGCGCGAGCGCACAGCGGCCGACGCACTGGCCCACCAGATCGCCGAGACGGAGCAGCACCGTCTTGTCTTCCCCGCCGTCCACGGTGTTGGGGCCACCGTCTCCGGCTCGCCACCTCACCACGTATTCCCCACCGCGGTCGTCTGGCACGATCCGGCCGATCACCAGGTGGGGTCTACCTCTGCGCCGGGGTTCCTGTCTTCCTCGACTGCCCATGCTGCCACTCAGCGTTCGTCCACTACGCCGCCGTCGTTTCTTCTGGGCTCTCCGTCCCCCGGGCCGAGCGGGGGGGGGGCCATGGCGGACGTCGTCGTCGCGGACGGGGACGTGGTGAGGGTGCTGGCTTCCAGGCTCCCGGTGGTGAGCCTCGCCCGCCGGCCACCGCCATGCTCGCCGCTGGGTGTCACCCAGCAGCGTTCCCGTGGGCTACACCTTTCGACGCCTCGCCCGGGCCGCCCGGTTGGTCCTCGGCGGCCTTGGCACACTCCCTCAGCACTATGGGCCCGACAGCTCCTGTCAGCCCACAGTGGATCGTCGATTCGGGTGCCACCTATCACACCACTCCCGACCCCGGTATACTCTCCTCCGTTCACCCTCCTTCTTCCTCTCACCCTTCGTCCATCATGGTCGCCAATGGTTCATGCCTTCCTGTCACGTCCGTGGGTGCCGCCGGCGCTCATGGCTCCTTCCGTCTTCCTGATGTTCTTGTGGCACCTTCTATGGTTCACAACCTTCTATCTATTCGTCGATTTACAGCTGACAACTCCTGTTCCGTGGAGTTTGACTCTTCCGGTCTCACTGTCAAGGACTTGGCTTCCCGGCGTCCTCTACTTCGGTGTGATAGCACGGGGCCCCTTTACACCCTTCGCTTCCTGGCGTCTCCTCCTTCGCCGGCACCTTTGTCAGCTGCTTTCGCCACCACTACTTCCACCACTTGGCACCGGCGCCTCGGCCATCCTGGTCGTGATGCCCTGATGCAGCTCAGTTGTAGTTCCGACATTCGGTGCCCTCGGACTCACGATGAGCACTTGTGTCATGCGTGCCAGCTGGGCCGTCACGTTCGCCTTCCCTTTCAGTCTTCTTCCTCACATGCCACTCGTGTGTTTGATCTTATCCATTGCGACTTGTGGACCTCTCCTGTCCTCAGCATGTCTGGCTACAAGTACTACTTGGTGGTGGTCGATGATTTCTCCCATTACTCCTGGACTTTTCCCTTGCGTGCTAAGTCCGAGGCCTTCCCCGCGATTCTCCACTTTTTCGCTTGGGTGTCCACTCAGTTCGGCCTCACCGTCAAGGCTGTCCAGTGTGACAATGGCCGCGAGTTCGATAACTCCACCTAGCGTGCTTTCTTCCTCTCTCACGGTGTCCAGTTGCGTATGTCTTGTCCGTACACCTCCTCTCAGAACGGCAAGGCTGAGCGCATGATTCGCACCATCAACGACACCATGCGCACGCTTCTTCTTCAGGCCTCACTTCCTGCTCGCTTCTGGGCTGAGTGCCTACACACCTCCACCTACCTCCTTAACCGCCTTCCTTCTGCTGCTTGTCCAGCTCCCACACCACACCACGCTCTTTTCAGTACCCCTCCTCGGTACGATCACCTTCGGGTCTTCGGGTGTGCGTGTTACCCGAACACCACCGCCACTGCTCCCCACAAGTTAGCTCCTCGGTCTACTCTGTGTGTCTTCCTCGGGTACTCCCCGGATCACAAGGGCTACCGGTGCTATGATCTCACCTCTCGTCGGGTTCTCATTTCTCGCCATGTGGTGTTCGATGAGTCGGTTTCCCCCTTCTCTACCCCTCCTCCCACCACTTCCACCCCGGAGCTTGACATCTTCTCTTTGTTTCCCACTGACGCCGTTGTCGAGCCACCTTTCCAGTTGTCTCCTGCAGGTACTTCAGCACCGTGCTCCTCGCCGGAGCCGTGCCCCAGCTCCCCGGCGGCCAGTGCCACTCCCGAGCCACCGCCTCAGGAGCCGCCTCAGGCGCCACCTGCGGCATCCCAGGCGCCACCGGCGCGCTTCACCCAGCCGGTGCACGTGTACCAGCGCCGTGCACCGACTGCGCCGCCACCACCTGCGCCACCTCAGGCACCACCGGCGCGCTTTGCCCAGCCGGTGCACGTGTACCAGCGTCGTGCACCGACTGAGCCGCCACCGCAGGTGGCCCCTTCTTCGCCGGAGTCACCTGCCCCTCCGGTGGTGTCTTCCTCTCCGCCGGGGACACCATCACCGCCGCCTCGGCCGACGGGTGGCCGTGTCGCGACGCCGGTCTACCACCCGCCGCTTCTTCACTGGGACCCTCGTCACACTCACCCTATGGTGACGAGGCAGGGGTCCCGCCCGCAGGCCCTCTCCGCCACTGCCTGCGAGACGGGGATCTCTCCGGTACCCTCTTCCGTCCGCGAGGCCTTGGCGGACCCTCACTGGCGCCGTGCGATGGAAGAGGAGTACGCGGCACTCCTCGCCAACCAGACCTGGGATCTGGTGCCCCGTCCGCGAGGCTCCAACGTCGTCACCGGCAAGTGGATCTGGACACACAAGCGCCGGGCTGATGGTACACTTGAGAGGTACAAGGCTCGTTGGGTACTCCGGGGTTTCACTCAGCGCCCTGGACTTGACTATGATGAGACTTTTAGTCCAGTGGTGAAGCCTGCTACTGTCCGCACCGTGCTCTCGCTGGCTCTCACCCGCTCCTGGCCAGTGCACCAGCTGGATGTGAAGAATGCTTTTCTGCATGGTCTTCTCACTGAGACAGTATACTGCAGTCAGCCAGCTGGGTTTGTTGACTCCTCCAGTTCTGAGATGGTCTGCCGGCTCAACAAGTCTCTCTATGGCCTCAAGCAGGCTCCCCGGGCATGGAACCACCGGTTTGCTGCTTTCCTCCTGACCCTGGGTTTTGTGGAGGCCAAGTCAGACACGTCCCTGTACATCTATCACCATGGGGCCGAGACTGCGTATCTGCTGCTCTATGTGGATGACATTGTCCTTACAGCCTCCAGTGAGTCACTTCTCCACCGGATCATCACCTCTCTTCAGCAGGAGTTCGCGATGAAGGATTTGGGTGTGCTTCACCATTTTCTTGGGGTCACTGTTGAGCCTCATCCAGCTGGGCTTCTTCTTCACCAGCGTCAGTATACTCTTGACATACTTGAGCGAGCTGGGATGACAGATTGCAACCCCTGCTCCACTCCAGTTGACACTCGAGCAAGCCGTCGAGGCGCAGGGTCCCCCGTGATCGATCCCACCGCATACCGCAGTCTTGCTGGTGCTCTTCAGTACCTCACCTTCACTAGGCCTGACATCACCTATGCAGTTCAGCAGTTGTGCCTTCATATGCATGATCCTCGGGAGCCTCATCTCACTGCTCTCAAGCGTCTCCTCAGGTACCTCCGCGGCACTGCTGACTATGGCCTGCTCCTACACCGACGGTCCTCCCCTGAGAGATGGTTGTCTACACCGACGCCGACCGGCCGGGTTTGTCCGGACACTCGACGGTCCACCTCGGCTACGCCGTCTTCCTCGGAGGCAACCCGGTGTCCCGGTCCTCCAAGCGCCGCAGGTGGCCTCCGCTCCGGTGCCGAGCTGCAGTACCGCGCCGTCGCCAACGGTGTGGCCGAGGCTTCTCGGCTCCGGCAGCTCCCCGGCCGAGCTCCATAGCCCCCTTCGTCGGGCCACGCTCGTCTACTGCGACAACGTCAGTGCGGTCTACCTCTCCACCAACCCCGTTCAGCACCAGCGCACGAAGCATGTGGAGATCGACCTTCACTTCGTTCGTGATCGGGTGGCCATCGGCGAGGTGCGGGTCCTCCATGTACCGACCACCTCCCAGTTCGCCGACATCTTCACCAAGGGCCTCCCGTCGTCGACCTTCACCGACTTCCGCTCCAGCCTCAACATCACCAGTGACTAGTTGTGGCTGTGGGGCGCCGTGTGTGTGCTCTTTCTTTTAGATGTCCAGTCTAGAACTGCGCTGCGCCGGTAGTTCAGACTACTGGGGAGTGTTGGAGTATATGTGTATTAGACCCATGTGGCTAGGCCCATGTGGCCATGTATACTACACTACATAGCTACCCTTCTAGGGTTAGGCCAATCAATAGAGAATCACTTTCCAACAATTTCGTTGAAGGAATCTTTCCCTGATGAAACTTAGCAACATGCCAATATAGTATCTGCAGAGTGTTTGGAATTTGGATTCAACTTTTCAAGCTTGGATCATGAACCATACATGTCATCAAGGCTGACAAATCAATTTTCAGTGGCACGGGGCAGCCCCTTCAATCAATGACATCCTTAATAATTTCAAAACAGGCATAAGCGCAGAAAGCATATAATGGATTTGACTTGCAAAACCATATGAGAGACTAGTAGTTATTTGCCATCATCTTTCAATGGCATGGTTGCATCAGCACACAGGGCATATCTAGTGAAGAACATACTAGTAATATTCCAAAAGTATAAGAAATCAACAGAGTCTTGCAACTGCAACTCTTTTGTGCATAAAACATGCTAGCAAGCAAATGTTTTGAAGGCACATATGCGGACCATGCCCTGAATGATTTTTTGTACTGCACTGATCTAATATTAGTAACTCAATCAGTGCACAAAAGAGTATTAACTTCGAGCAAGAGGGAAAATACATAAAAGAAACACCAAGGGGCAAAAAATAGGAAGTTGAGCTTACCAGCATCATGAGAAAATGAGGACAAGCACTTTGTAGAGGTATGCCTAATCAATCAGGATGCATATTTGCAAGTAAAAAAGGCAGTTTCTAGCAATGAAGAGATTCCCAAAAGGGAAATTCTAACGAAAATAATAAGGTTTAACCAATATGTTGTCTCACATGCCACTAACTTCCAAACACTCTATCAGCAACAAAGCCATAGATTACTAAGGAAGAACATTGAACAGAGATATCTAAGATTAACTAAGAGTAAAGAAACATATATACTACATAGTAGTTGCTAGGTGGTAATAATCATCCTCTCTAAACATCATACAGCTAACTGTGATACTTACACTAATCAATACAGTTAATATCTACTCTAGTTTAGAATAGCGGTACTTTACTAAAAATAAAGAAACATTAACCACCTTCCAGGGAATCAGGGTTCCAACCATGCTGCCCAGCAAGCCCCAGAAGAAAACTACTACACAATTCTTTATAAGTACATGGTGGAATAGTTAGAAGCACTCAATAGGTCTTAATCATATCCACTGAAGCATGCCATTTTTTGATGTCTCACACCTATAAAATAATGTGAATTCAGATACCCTCCTCGCCTCAGTTACCTATTGTTTAGTGCATGGAGAGTGCCCATTGCATGCATTACAGGAACACTATATAGACACAAATCCAAATGCTAACGGGCAAAGTCAGATAGTTTTAAAGCATGTGTTGCTGGAAAAGTTTATTTTGAACCAAGTTAGTACCCAACATGGCCTCACAATTTTTCTTGAAAGTACCAACATTCCTTTTTATTGTTTCTTAAACTCAGATGTTATTTCAACACAGTGCAAACGAGGTCTGACTAACAAATGATTGGCTCATCATATGTTGACAGGGAAAGTGAGGAGAACATAATCTGCAAGATGAGCAAGCCCATTCAAATATGCCCTGGAGTTGAAGCCAAAATGAACAAAGATAAAAAATCACCCATATCACAAGATAATGCATGCCAATTAATCAGCCTACCTTAAAAACAGCACAATATAATAGATTTGTACTATGATGAACAATCAATCAGCCAAACAATATATATGCTGACAAGCAAACAAACATAACAATGGACAGTGTAAATGTAGATGAAATGTCCTGTTAGCAATTGATGAACTGGACACATTCCTTATTATTGTTTCTTAAACTCAGGTGTTATTTCAAAACAGTGCAAAACAAGGTCTGACTAACAAATGATTGGCTCATCATAGGTTGACAGGGAAAGTAAGGAGAACATAATCTCTAGTCACACATTTATAAGGGAACTTGCATTGGCAAATTAAATAAAGAAGAAAAATATTTAAAAATAAACTTCAAGAAAGAATAGAAAAACAGGAGCAGCTACAGTTGCACAGCTATTCAGCTAGTTTGAGGAACAACAACGAGATGTAAAGCATATAGATTTCAGATTTTTGGGCAGTAACATCACAAAAGTATGCACCAAGACAATAATAGCACAAGCTTTGACACTGCTCACTATTCAGAAAGTTAGAATATTAAACAGGTTACATACAAACTCCAAGTCCAAGCAGAACAGCAAGTTGAGCAAGCCCATTCAAATATGCCATGGAGTTGAAGCCAAAATGAACAAAGATAAAAATCACCGATATCACCTGATAATGCATGGTAATTAATCAGCCTACCTTAAAAAAGCACGATATAACATATTTGTACTATGATGAACACTCAATCAGCCACACAATACATATGTTGGCAAGCAAACAAACATAACAACAAACAGAGTAATCGAAGATGAAATGTCCTTCATTAGCAATTGATGCCTCCAAAATGATAGCAAGTTAACACCACAATAGGTCTTTGCAAGAGTACTAATAATAGGCATAAACACTTGCAGTACAAGCTAATTGAAACCTTCCTGATGTTCTAAAGATAGATGCAAGTATTCATAACCGGTCGCTTAAGTACAGGTAAACAGCTGCTGCCTCAGACAGCGCTTGCAAGGTCAAAAGGGTCCCTACATGAAACATCAGTTGCCATGAGGAAACTCCATGGAGTACGAGTAAAGGATGGAAATTTGAAGTGGATTATCTTGAAGTCTTTATTGGCCCATTTCACAGTAGTAAACGGCCTAATCTGAGCATCATGACCAATTAATGACTCAGGGCACATCATAATAACCAGCTTCTCCAGCCCCTGGGATCTCTCTCCAATGAACTTGATAAACGCATGCTCATTTTTGTTGCCTTGGAACCCATGGATAACCAGTTTCTTCACGTGCTGGACACATTCAACAGGGCAAGCCTCCTGCCAGAACTTGAGGTTGACCTTTCCAGTAGGCTTGTGGGCTTTCACTGACTGCAAATTAAATCAAACATATGGTATGATTCTGATGGCAACAACTTAATTATTTGATATGATACTAAGCTAGAGGTGCCGATGCAAAATGCCAAATGAAAGAAGCAAAAGGTGGATAAGTATTACTCTGATATGGAGCGTCTTGACATTGGGAAAGCACTTCAGAAATGAAGGCACTGTTTTGACTTCATCGCATAGCTCAAAATGCACCTGCAAAGCCAAGATCTGGACACTCGGGATGATAGTGCCCGCACTCACTTTGGTGCCTGCCTGCGGTGCGAACATACAAACACAATGCACTGAAATTAAGATAACGTATTTAATTTGATACTAAGGCAACATGGCATATGAAAATTAAGACCAGCACATCTATGATGCTACCTCGATTATGGTATCACCGATCTGTAGTTCGTGCTGCCCCGAGGGCCATTGTCCCAGCATGCGCAGGTTGGGTGCATTAGCAATCGTGATCCTCGAGCGATTTTTGCGACTGGACTGTGTCATCAGCAGAAGGAGCCTCTCCGGGCGAGGAGCATCCGCCACGACAATGTCCCCCAAGGGAGACAAGCCCAGCTGCAGGCACCGCAGAGTGCGGCTGACCAGGCGGAGGCGCACGTCCCTCTGGCTTGTGATGATGGTGAGGACCTCCAGGACTGAACTCCTGTCGAGCAAGAACGCAAGGTCTCGATGCTTCATGGTGATTAAGCTGAGGAAGAGCTCCTGGAGATGGGGAAAGGTGGCGGTGGGCGGAAGGGCGGCGGTGTTGGGGAACTTCCAGGCGCCGATGTGCAGGCGGGTGAGCGAGGTGCAGCTGAAGAGCGTGGTGGGGAGTGGAATATCGAGCGGCCACGGGCGGTTGATGAAGGCGAGCTCCTGGACGCTCTTGTCGGCGACGAGCTGCATCCAGCCATCGACCTTCTCCCTGGTCAGGTCCAGGTAGCAGCAGGTGATCTGAACGCACCGGAACGGTCCCGGATGCGCGGCGAGGACGCCGGAGACGTCGTTGACGACGCGGAGCGTGCCCTCGAGACCCGGTCGCCAGAGCGGGTTGGCTCTGCATCCCGGGACGAGGTGGGAGTCGACGAAGACGAGGGGCGCCGAGCGCCAGAGGCCGCGCCAGCGCGGGGCGAGAACGGCAGTGCGCGCGGCGTCCTTGGCGGGGAGGCGGGAGACGATGTCCCGCAGGATCGCGTCGGGGAGGCCGCTGATGCGGTCGACGCCGTCGTCCGGTGCCCCGGACCACCCGGCGCAGGCGGATGCGAGGGGCGCGTCGGGGCTGGCGAGCTGGGGCGGGAGGGCCTCGTACGCGTACTGCAGCGCCATCTGTGTACCTTCGTGCTCGCCGTTGAAAGACCTAATTTGGCTTATGCTCGCGATACGCCATCCCCGAAGGTCCATGCTCGCCGGCGGTGTGCAGGCTCGCCGGCGGCGCGCAGGGCGGAGCTGAGATGCGAGGGTTTTGGTCTGGCAAGTGAAGTGAGGCGGCGGCCACCGGCCAGTGTGGAGTGTGGAGTTGCTTAGGGTTCAGCGTTGTTGGGCCAAATGTCCCAATCCGGTGGCTCCAGGGCCCATATTTTGTGTGTACGGATGAAAAGGCAGATCAAGTCATCAAACTGAACAGCTTCCAAATCCTATCTATGTGGAGAACGAGCACCAGCTCGGTTGGCTAGCGTAGCAGGTGTGCACGCAGCCCACCAGCGTTCGAATCTTAGGTTCGTCGCTGGTGTTCTCACCGGGATTTTATTCCCAATCTCTGTCTCGTTGCCCGAATCTCAGGTTCGTCGCTGGTGTTCTCACCGGGATTTTATTCCCAATCTCTGTCTCGTTGCCTCGCGCGGATGATCTACCACTGTCATATCTCTCAGCCGTGTACTAACCCTAGATATAGGTTGTAGGTCTAGCTTACGCACTATCTATGTGGAGAACGAGCACCAGCTCGGTTGGCTAGCGTAGCAGGTGTGCACGCAGCCCACCAGCGTTCGAATCTTAGGTTCGTTGCTGGTGTTCTCACCGGGATTTTATTCCCAATCTCTGTCTCGTTGCCCGAATCTCAGGTTCGTCGCTGGTGTTCTCACCGGGATTTTATTCCCAATCTCTGTCTCGTTGCCTCGCGCGGATGATCTACCACTGTCATATCTCTCAGCCGTGTACTAACCCTAGATATAGGTTGTAGGTCTAGCTTATGCACTAGTGGTGTGCGTGTGTGGGGTGCGTGTGTGTGGGGTGTGTTAGTGTGTGAGTTCAGATACTACAACTTGTAATCCAAGGGTGAGGCAATAAAAAAAAAAATCCTATCTATGTGTGCAAAGCTCAAGCTGAGAGAAAAGGCACTAAAAAATGAAGTCTGATGAAGGGCAAGACTCCACCTTGCCTGGCGTTCTTTCTTTCAGTCATTTTTTTATTAAGGCAGAAAAAATGTTGAGGTATATTTTTTATTGGTCATTTTTCTAAAAAAAAGCAGCAAAAATGATATAGGCTGAGCATCAGCTTTGCCTCATGGCTGAAGATAAATTCAAACGTAAAATTCAGGTCATGATAGTTGTCTAGTGTCTACATAGCATTCAGGAATCAGGATACTCATCTATCAGGCTATGCCGCAGCCTGTCATTGATCAGAAATGGGAGAGGGGGGTTGCTCTTCTTCTGAATGAAAATAATGAGTTTAAATCAGTTTGCTTCGGTTCATAATCAGATCGTGCAATATGTACATTCCATCACACATCCGATCCTTTACACCATGCTGATGTTCTACATGCTAGCCATGGTTCTATTTCATATTTATACCACAGTTTACGGCCTTCCGGATCATGAACCAACTTTTTAACCACTTTATACATCATGCTAAGTTCTAGATGAACTGGTATGAGATGCAAAACTGGTAGCTACATGAGCCTTAGCATCTTCAGGTGCTGCTCGTGCTCTGGGTCCATCTTTGGTGGTGTGTAACCCCCTTGAAGGTCCTCCACAACATACTCCTGCACACCAAAATGTGCTTATAACTGGTTAATGAAAGAAAAACTAATTTTTCTCATAACAAATGCTGAGCATAAATTAGAGATCTAAGCAAGTTAACTTACCTTTGTTAGCTCCTTCTTGACAAGTATGTGATAGTGTCTTTGCAAGATCCTCTGGACAGCAATAGTTGCAGCACCAAAAGCATACACAATCCCAAGGATGACAAAAACGATAACGACCAAGACAACAAGAACAGAGCCATCTTCCCTTGAATCTGGTACATGGTTCGAGGATCTAGCCAAGCGTTGGCGACGGTTGTTGGAAGACGGGCGTGTCGAGCAGTTTAATATGAACCCAAAAAGCCCAACCAGTGCAAAAAATACCGCCACACCTGAACCGATTTGATTAGCACTGATATTAGTAACTATCTTGTTAGAAGCAGATACTAAAATACTATACTTGAAGATATCTGTTCAAAATGCAATCCGAAAAGCTGTCATTGTAAGATAATTGCAATGGTGTCGATTTAAGCAGATAGCGCATTAATGATTTTCTGGCATTACATGCTTGGACTATAATGAATGTATAATTATAATTTTAGCTTACAAGAAGATGGACTTGTTAGATGAGAGTTTATGACTGATTACAGCAGAGAATCAAGACTAACTTTACTAATTAAATTGGTTCCCTCCATAGGACGTTTTAGCTTTTCTAGATTCCCTTTTGCTATGCTCCTACTAGATGTATGTTATGTCTAGATACATAGTAAAAGCTATGGATCTAGAAATGCCAAAACGCCATATAGTTTGAGATGGAGAAAGTATATGTCTATACTCTACACGATACATAGTATTTAACATTTGTCTAGCTGGTACATGCTATATTACCGGGCAACATCAAACTTCATAACAACTATAAATGCAGTTGAAGGAGAAGATATGTACCAATACAGTAGTAAAAGGGCACAGGATGCTTTGAAAGAATGTGAACCCAATCATTCGTAAAGCTGTTCCTGAGTTGTTCGTCTTTATCCAGCAAATATGCCACACTACTAATGGCAGCAATAGCCTGAAACATCAAGGAATAGCAACCGAGATGTCTGTCACAAGTACGGTTATGATGTATGCTATATGATAAACTCACAATAATGCATGCACGACTAAACTAACAAACGTTCACTCAGTTTACACCGAAAGAATCTTATGCAATCTGTTTGCAGTTTCATAGTACTAATAATAATATGACTATGAAATAAACAGTGACAGAGAAATAAAAAGAGGGAATGGTGATCTCACAGTTTGGATAGCAAGGAACACAAGGAGAATATCTGTAGCAACACGCAGCCGGAACTTCATTTTGCGGCAGCTGTCTCTCTTGAGAAATTGCACCCGTAGATGGAATTGCGCCTTGCATGTTGTGCATTGTGAAAAGGCAGTTCCTACCTGAGGAGATATGTGAATACAACATAACTTAGTGGTACCATGCTGATCAAACAATGGATTATGGATATCAGTAACTAGCAAATATCCCATGATTTCATTATCAAATTAAAGTAGCCAGCTACTAATGCATGCTCACTAGTCACTACAAAAAATGTACGGCTATCACTAAGCATTTCCTTAAGGTAGAAGTAGAACATGGGGATTGCATTTTTTTTTAGGAATGGATAACGGTGTTACTATAATATAAGTCATTCCCAAATCCTAAGAGTAATGGCGAATTAGCAAAGGGCATTCACTGAGCAACAATCAGCGACAGATACTTAATATAGTGGATTAAAATACCACATCACAGTCGGATGTTGTAGAGACTCTCAGGGATAGCTGTGAATATTATACAGTAGTGGTCTAGTTGAGCACATTCAAGTTGCTTTCAGCTAAGGATTAAATGAGTATGATTTGTAGGTTGAAACTAAATGAGAACAAGCCTTCTAAGAACAACAGCATATTATTGTGCACAGCCCGACATTATATGCATTATGCTTAGAAGCCTAAATGTCAGAATAAAAAAGAAGCCTAAGTAGGTGAATCGAATTTGATATAGAGATGAAAAAGGTAGTAATAATAATAATAAGGCAAATAAACAGGCATTACCTTGACGGACCTCCAGTGGTCAAGGCAAGAGCGGTGCACGAATCGCTGCGTCCCCTTGCACATACATGGAGATATCAGCTCACCACCTAAACCCAAACCAAAATCAGCAACTTCGATCAGCAGAGGCGGTGGCGGCATGATCACCACAAAATTAAACCCTAACTAGACAATGTCTCCTACATCAAAGAACCCACTAAAATAAAAGGATCTTCCAATTAATTTAAGTAAAAAAAAAAGGAAAGAAGGAAGAAACGCACGCATGCCCAATTGCATAGCAAGCCAATCGAACCAAATGCCTCTAAGGCACTAACGCGCACACATAACACCAACACGCGACATCGAGCAGCAATTGCGATACCATCCAGGATCCAGCACAGTAAAACTAGGCTAATTTAATCAAGAAAGTCGAGGAAGACGCGCACGGGAACGAGGCCAGGAGAGATAGGTACTGGGGTCGAGGCAGATGCGGCAGAAGGCGGTGGAGGCGACCTCGCTCTCATCGTCGACTGGTTCCTTCAGCGAGGCCCTGGCCGGAGGCATTGCGTCCCCCAGGACGGGCGGCGGCGGCGGCGGTGGCGAGGACTAGGGGTTGGGGCGTGGGGAAAGCAGCCGGCGGCGCCTGGGGGCGATTCCAATTCCAAATCCTAGTTCAACGAGAACGCGAGAGCAGGATTCCTACGGTAAACCTTAATAAACCTTCAACCACACACCGACTGGTGGGCCCTCCGACACTGATCCGATTCGGGCCCTCTCCTGCCCGCAAATACAGCATCCAGATTTCCAAACAACGACAATTGTCCAATGACTTTCCTGTGTCATGAACGGGTTATATCCGCAGGTCAGGTAGACTTAGACTAGTCTTAGTGGGGTTTCATGGGCGTTTCATGCACATTTAATATAGCGACACATCAACATAGAAGTATGTTTTGCATGAAATGGAGAGGAGAGAGAGTAAAATCGTTTCACCATGGTGAAACGCGGTAGCGGTGTTTCCAAGGTCTTGGTAACTGGATGAAACGAGCACTGAGCCATTTCATGGCTATTTTTGGGGTGGATTGAGCATGTCTACGGCGGGGGATAGGAGAAAAAAGAGACGCATGGGCCCATGAAAACTAAAAATAGTTATATGAATCTGTGCAATAAAATTTGCATTGAGAGAGGTATTCATTTCACAATAAGTTTCATGTTTTTGGAAACCGTGAGATGAAACGTTGCATTGAGACTAGCCTTACTAGGTCACAACGAGATACGGAAAGAAGCTGGGCGTCCCAATAATTTCAAATTAGCCGGTGGAGAAAGAAATTTGTTGGCTATCAAGGAAAACACATAAAAAAACTAGCGATGCAATTTTTATGAAGCTAACAAAATAGGTTTGGTTTTTTTTGTTTTCCATGATTTTAAATGAATTTTGCAAGATTTTTATTTTATAGAAAAACCGAAGCAAAATAAAAAAAGATTTGTATTTTGCATCAAGACTAGAGGATTATTATAACCATCACTATTCAGTTAATGCATTATTAGGTAACGACTAACGAAAGAAATTAACCATGTTTTTATGAAGCTAACAAAATAGGTTTGGTTTTTTTTCCCATTATTTTAAATAAATTTTGCAAGATTTTTGTTTTATAGAAAAAACGAAGCAAAATAAAAAAAAAAAAGATTTATATTTTGCATCAGGGACACTGATCTTTTTTAAAAAACTATTAAGATCCTTCCACCTTTTTATTCTCTCTAGTATATTTACATCTTGAACCTTGTATTTCAATTTATTTGTCTTCTCACCCTTAACCTCTTAACCTCTGTACGTTAGTTTTATTCACCCTTAATCTCTCTCTACCTACGTGAACGAGACGGACATGTACGGGCGGAAGGAAAAAAAGTGGCAGAAGAAAATTTTGCCGTTTTATTATTTGGGATAGATATGCTACTAACGAAGTCTATGATTTTCTTGGAGGACCCATAAAAATTGAGAAACATGAGAGAAAACTGGCTAGTAATTATCAATTCCCATATTTGCTAGAATTTAGCTACCAACGTGTGTCAATGATTTATATGCCTGCCCATAATTATGACGAGAGACCTCCACATGTTAACCCTTATCATAGATTTTTCTAAAAAACAAAATTGACTTAGCCAGCAAATTATTTATTTTTGCCTATTTATTACTAGATATATATATATAGATATAGATATAGATATAGATATAGATATAGATATAGGTATAGATATATGTTACTTAAGGGCCAAGCTAGCTACTTCTCGCAACATGTGATATATGCCTTTGTCCGTCCTAAAGTTTGAACCATGTTCACTGTAATAGGATTATTCTTCCTTCTTTTGTATGAAGGATAAATGAAGAATAGTCATTTTGGTTCCTTGAATATCGTTCAAGGCTTAATTTTATACCCAAACTTCCAAAATGATTGTTTCATTCCTCATACTTACCTCTATCGAAGTGAGCCCTTTATGGTATGCTTGATCACCAATTATATTATAATTCATTTGTTCCAAAATGTAAACAGTTTTGCTTTTTCTAGATACATTTCTTTTAATATGTATCTAGACATAATGTATGTCTAGGTACATTAAAAGCCAATGTATTTAGAAAATTTAGAATAGCTTATAATTATTTAAAATGTTATGGTAGTATTTAGGATTATAATAATCAAGATTCATTGATCTATAGATTATAGAATTGGTTTATTGTTAGCTAGAGTATAAATGAGCAACCTAAAGCGCGTGCAATTATAATATATAATATAACTTCACCTATAGTTACAAGTAACTGCTCCGCATCCTCGCTACACAGCCAAAGGTAGCATGGCGGAAAACTTGGTTTTTTGGCACAACTTTTGTGCCAGCTTTTTTGTGGGCTTAATTAGAAGCTGTATCAACCACTCCATACGAAATAACTTCTAAAGCCATAAGGAGAAAGACAATATAGATGAAGATCATAGTCATTGATAAGATGAATATAATGGATATAAGGGCCATGCCAGGCCTCTAGTGACTAGATCTTGAACCCGAGCAGAAGCACGGCTTTACTTGATCTAACATAGCTAAGCTATTCCATAACTCTACATTTCTAGGAGAGGTAATCTCTTCTCCAAATGGATCCTCAATGGAATGAATGAATAGCTTCCTAGAGGGGGTCTGGGGAACCTTTTGTAGGGTCACCTGGCATCCTATGGACCCATATGGATCCATGGCATGGCTTCATCTTGACTATATCCACCCTGAACCGACTTGGATACATGGTGGAGATTTATCCTTAAAGGTGGTGGAAGGTCCTTGAGTCGAATGGTGGGGTCAAGGGGGTTAGCCGACCTCTACATTTAGGGTTATCTAACCCTACCTTTGGCTCTTTATTCACTGATCTTCGTCATTATCTCTTGGACAATGGATTAGAGTCCCAATGAAGTCATTTTCATTGCGAATGAACTTGTTTTGTTGAGATAGCGTGCCCTAATTGGTCTATTTTCTTATGTAAGCCCCCTGCATTCGTAGAATCACCTAAACTCGTGGAAATACTTAGTTTAAACTAATATACCTATGTTGGTGATTGATTTTAAGGATAAATGTATATCAATCGACAGTTTATTGTCGACGTTAACGACTGTCAACACATTACTCGATAATTTTCTGTGTTCACACATTCATAAATATAGAAATAGTGATCAAGTTCATAAGGATTACATGCAAAATGCAAGCGAGACATTGAAGTACAAATGTGAGCAACTTCTGTGGCGGAGGGGTTTTGTTATAAAATTGTCATAGAAGTGAAATTATGACAAATTTGGCTTATTTCACGACGAAAACATGTCGTCATAGAAGTTAAAATATGTGCTAGTGAAAGGAGGAGTTATCTTGGTTTTAGAATCCGCTTTTCCAGAGAAGCCAAACTAGAGCCGTTTTTAGAGAAGTCATATTCTTACCTTTTCGAAATTGATTGCTTAGCGGCGAAGGTGGTTAATTAATTGAATCCGTATCGTTTTCCATTCTTTGAGTTCAATAAATAGTGGTGGACTGGCGAGTCCGTCATTACCATCGGCATCGCCGACACTCCACCAAAATTCCCCAAACCCATCACCACTCTCCTGTGTCCCTTCTCGGAGGGATGAACGCGCACGTGATGGACGACGCCATCGCCATGGGTACCACCATGAGGGACGTTCTGAGCTCCTGGCTCCCAGATCCGCTCGTCTACGCTGGCGCCTTCCTCTCAGCCGACTTCTCGTCCCCCATCGGCGGGGGCGTCGCCGAGGACCGAGTCAGTGCACTACCGGACAATATCCTCCGCGACATCGTCTCACGCCTTCCCGTCAAAGACGCCGCGCGCACCGCCTTGCTCTCGCCGCGCTGGCTCCCGCTGTGGCGCTCCACGCCGCTCGTCCTCATCGACGCCCTCCTTGTCCCGAGTGCCGCTGGTCCCGGTGTGACCCTGGCTCGTGATGCCGACTCCAGCGCGGTCACTGCAGCAGTGTCTCAGGTCCTAGAGGCACACCCGGGGCCTTTTTGCTGCGTCGACCTTACCAGCGGTTCCATGGTCGCGCACCATGCTGAACTCGTGCGCTGGTTCTACCTCCTCGCCATCAAGGGCGTCGAGGAGCTTATCTTTGTGAATCGGCCCTTGCCGCTCGACGTCCCCCTTCCCATCGCGATCTTCAGCCTGCCTTTCGTCAAGCGTCTCCACCTCGGCGTCTGGAGGTTCCCCAACACTGCAGAACTCCCCCGTGGCGTTGCCTTCCCCAGTCTCCAGGAGCTCCGCCTCGGCTGCATGGCCATGGATGACGAGGACCTCGACTTCGTCCTCGCCAGGAGTCCAGTCTTGGAGACCCTCGTGCTCTACGCACACCAGAGGCCAGTGAACCTCCGCATCGTCAGCAGCAGCCTATGGTCCGTGCAGCTGTGCATGTCCGTTGTCCATGACGTCGCTGTTGTGGACGCCCCGCGACTGGAGCGACTCATGCTGTGGGAGACGATTTCTTCTTTCTCCAGTGACAGAGTCCGCACTAGGGTCAAGATTGGGCATTCCCCCAACCTGCGCTTAGTGGGATTTCTGGAGCCGGGAGTACATGTTCTTGAGGTTGGCGACACTGTCATCAAGGTGCTATGCTCTCCTCCCATTTATTTCTGCATTTGGAAAACCGTACACTACAAATTGGCACGTCTGCGCTTAGTATATTACAGATTGGGAAAATTGTATACATTTATTTCCGCAATTGAAGTACATGTTCTTGAGGTCTATGCTTAGTACGTCTTCTCTCTGCATCTGTGACCTTTGCATTGTAATATCGTATATATTACAGATTGGGACAAAGGCAAGCGCAAATACCATCATCCCAAGTGTTAAGATATTGGCCTTGAAGGTGTGTTTCAGAGTTCGCAATGAAGCCAAGATGCTCCCCAGCTTCCTCAGATGCTTTCCTAACATAGAGACACTGCATATTGAGGTGGGTTGATCCCGCTTGCTTTGTTAATTAATTTGGTACTCATATTAATTTCCACTAGAATTTGATTCATGCTTACTAAATAATTTCTATAGCTAGCTAATTGAGCAACTCATCATCGATTTGTTTTGCAGTCTAGGAAAGCTGATCATCCAACTGGCACACTCAGTCACAAGTACTGGCAGGACAACGCTCGTACCGAATGCATGTCACACATCAGGGAGATTGTTTTCCATGAGTACCGGGGAAAGAAGAGTGAGCTTGCCTTCATTAAGTTCATCCTCGAGAACGCGAAGGCATTGCAGGAGATGGTGATTGTTTATGTCAATGGTAGTTTCTCCTCATGGGATGAGGCTGACACCAAAGTGATGAAGGATCTATCTTGTGTTAAACGGGCCAGTCAGAACTGTAAGCTGGAGGTATTGGAGAGTCCAAATACTAGAGGAAGTTGTTCTTGGAGCTGCGAGGAGGCATCCGATTCTAGTGTTAACCCTTTCGAGTACTGCTAATGAACTCGGCATGGCCTGGGTGTGTCGTGATCTAAGCTAGCTTTCTCGGCAATGGTTATGGTATTCTCTGTTCTGTTCATTGCAGTATCATGCACGTCACTGTCTTACATTGACGGCATGTAGATAGATAGGGAGTCTTCTGGTAGAATATATCATGAGAAGTTGTAAGAGCTATAATTAGCAGCATTTTGACAAATTTGTGGCTTGGTGTTATTGTATTAATGAAATTTGCAGATGGTTTTCCTTTATGGTCATGGTCATCACTGTTCTATTTTAAAAACCGAGCAGTGAGGGATTGCTATGCTGAGTTATTGTGGTAGTTATACTTTCTTTATTTTTTTAGATAATGGAATAAACATCCGGCTTCATGTATCCGATGATAGAATCAGGCCCGTTATTACAGACTCCGTAACAAATACAAGGTTCACTGGTACACATCAGGCACAAACGACTAGAAAGAAATGACAAAAGTTCATGACTAAATGAAACCAACATGTCTTTGATGAAGCCATCCATTGGAACTGAAAAAGGCTAAAGCCGACGTCTCTAGATGCAATGCTGCAGCAGCCAATTGATTCTTAAAATCTTCATGTCGCTGCAAGTTCGCCCATTGACGAAACCAGTGAGTTCCCCTGAATAGTACCTGCAAAAAAGTTTTCGGTTTGCATTTATCAAAAACCACTTCATTTCTTGTTAGCCAAACTGCCCAAAGTAGTGCTGCAGCTGCTGTTAATAACAATGTATTATCCTTTTTAGTTCCTCTTTTTGACCAAACATAGAAAAAATCCTTAATATTATTAGGAGGTTCTAACCCAAAAAACATATGAATAGCACGCCACAAGAATTTTACATAAGAACAATTAAAAAAGAGGTGATTAATTGTTTCTGGTAGATGACAAAAAGAACAACTTGTATCTCAAACCAGTTCCTCTTAGCCAAATTATCTTTGGTTAGAGTAATCCCTCTTTTTAAATACCACATGAACACTTTTATTTTCATTGGCAATTTTGTCTGCTAAATATCTTGTGACACCCTAACACCATTGTTAATTAACGCAGCATACATTGAATTGACTGTAAACACATCAGAGGCCTGTAAACCCCACCTAAACACATCCCGTTCCTGAAGTAAGTTAACGTGTTGTAAGGAGGCTACAATACGATTCCAGTTTGTCAAGTTTGCACCAACTAAATTTCTCCTAAATGAGATATTTAAAGTTGGTGAGCTCATAACTGTTGCAATTGTGTCCTTTTTCCTCTTTACAATATTAAACAACCCAGGAAACTTATCTTTTAGTGGTTTATTGCCTATCCAAGTGTCTACCCAAAATCTTGTTTGTGACCCGTCCTTGACAACAAAGTTTCCTAATTGCATAAAAGTATCTTTAACATTCATGAGACTCTTCCAAAAGTGAGAGTCAGTTGGTTTCTTTTCACAACTTCCCAATGTCATTTGAGAATCATTTTGATTGATCTTTCTTGTGCTTTTTGTTATGGTTCGAATTTCCTATCATCCTGCTTGCTGCAGGTGCCTATTTTTTTTTTGTGCTGTTTATCATACCAATATTTCTCTGTGTCTTGTTTTTGTTGTGTAGAGAGTTAAATAAACGAACTCATTCCTGACCAGTAAAACTGATAATTTCAGATTTGAAAACATATACTGATTACAAAATTATGATGCTTTTTTTAACCAGGATTACTTCTGATTTTACTGTAAGCAAATAAAAGGTTAACAACACTATGGGGGCTACTAGATTATAAACGCACAATTATTGGAGTCTCTTCTAATTTTGCACACAGGTAGTCTTTCTATTATGAGTGATTGTCAGCAGTTCAGAGATGAGTGGCCGCAAGGACCAAATTGTTGGAATTGACCTAATCTGCCCTGACCCAACAGTCAGGACGGACCCCGCGTCCTGATCGGGGACGCCCAGCCTAATAGCGACTGGTGGGCCCCCATTCGCACAGTGCCATATATAGGAGGTGGGGGCCAGGGCACACAACACGAGGTTCATTGCCGCCACCCACAACTCCAAGGAAATCCTAACCGATCAGGGAGGCGCTGCCAGTGACGGGAAGCTCCACCGGCGTCGCCACTGCATCGCCGCTTCATCGACGGTCGCTGCCCTAGCGCAGATCATCACCGGCCTCCTCTACTAAGATTGAAGATATGGTCCTCCACTCTCCTCTCTCCGTCTCTCGTTCTCCCCTCTTCCTCTGATTCGGTGCACCGTGATGGTGCACCATGATGCTCCACTCAATTTGTCCTAATTGCAAGTGAAATTACCCTCTGATCTACCCTAGAACGATCCTAGAAGACTATCACAAATGCGTAGAGTGTGTGCGTGCTGATGTCATATGTATATTATCAGCAAGAGTCCGATTATCAGTAAAGTAAACAACGTCGCCTCCTAAATATTGAGTGCCACCTCAAGATTTGCACCTAAAAGGAGGGTTTTAAATGATCACCTCAAAATTCCAATGCATGTCTTGCTATATGGACTGGTGCCCTGAGGCTAACCCTAACACAGTGGCTTCGCTAGTCGCTTTGTCAGGCCAACTAGGCTCGGATGCCATGGTGTATAAATGTTAGGTGCTACATAAGTGTCACCGTGTATTGCAAAAACTACTACTGCCTCGGGTGAGAGATGGTGGTCCTCAAGAGAGGGGAATAAAAATGGTGTCAGCTTTTGTCAACATTTTATAGACTTTAGACTGTCCACTATGTGTGTTTTAACCGGTGCTTGGAGAGGAGAGAGAGCCTCCAAGCACCGGTGCCACACATTGTGGCCGGTGCCGAGATGGGCAGAAAACTTGGCACCGGTGATTGTTCGTGCCCCGGTGCCTGGATGATAAAATATGATTTCCTTCGCCTCACTCCCTCTCTCTCCTACCCCACCTCGGTTCCTCCGGCGCGCTTGTACTCCTCCTCGCAACCTGTGCGGGGTGCTTCTTGGCGGCTGGGTAGGGTGCGGCAGCGCGAGGCCGGAGATCTCGCCTGGAGCCGCGCCCGCGACGAGGCCTCCGCATCCGCCGCCCGGAGCCCGGCAGCGCGTCGACGAGGGCGAGCCCGGGGCGGCAGCGCGTCGGCGAGGGCGAGCCTGGGGGCGGCGAGGGCCGAGCGCGCGAGAAGAAGAGAGATCCGGTGAGGAGATGACGAAGAGGATTTTGGACGGGTGGTGGGAGATTGGCTGCAGAAGATGGGCAGCACGCGGTAGATGAGGACCCTGCATGCGCGGCAGCTCGGACATGCATGGCCGAGTGGAGCGGCAGAGGAGTAGAGGTAGAGATTGAGCGGCGGAGGTGCAGAGAGATCGGGCGGAGACGAAGAGAAAAGGGGAAAGGGAATTCGGTGGTGGAGCATGCGGTGGAGCGGGATTCAGTGGTGGAGCATGCGGTGGACCACTTCCTCTTCTGGCGTCAAGTTGAGATGGAGCGCCGGAGGGTGGCGGCGCGGCTCCCGGCGATTTGGGCGAAGAGCTGGAGACGGGGAGAACGAGAAAGAGAGAGGGGATTTTTCTATTCATGGGGTCCACATGCACAGTTAAGCATCGGTGCCCACGCTGTGGCTCTGGACAAGTTTAAGGCACCGATGCTCTGTGTCTGATAAAAAATTTTTTGGCACCGGTACACATTGTGGACGGTCTTAGTGTAGTACACACTTGGAGTGGAAGACTAGTAGTCCTAGCTATCTATCCTATGCCTAGCTGGAGCAGAATATTTTTTTCCTGCGTCTTTGAAGCCCTAAATGGGCATGAGGCATCACATAAGATTCTTGTGAGCCATAGCATGCACACTTGATGCATGGTGGGTTGGACCTGCAAAGTTAATTAGAAGTAGAAATTTGTGTAGAGGTTCCGAATTAGAGACCATGTCAACTGCCAAAGACTGCTTAGCTTCATACAAAACTTTTGAACGGACCAATATTTATTATTAAATATATGTGATCATTCGTAGCCTTCATATGCACCACATAATAGAAAAGATCAAACTTGCAATAGCTTGAGAAGGTCCTTGTTGCATAATATTGGCATCTAAGAGTGAAGCCTAATATTTGAGTGAGGCTAGGCATGGCTTGAAGCCCTAATGGGCGAACCAAACCCACCGCCCATGCAAAGCTGCAATCGTGAAACAAGTTCATATCATCTTTTACATTAGAATAATGGGAGCAAAACTCGCAACAGACAAAATAATTCTGTGAATCCTACAAGCAGTTCCTATAGCCCAATCTAAGAAGCCTCCAGGCAAATGTTTTAACGGTTCGATAGCCCTGTCCACCTAAACATGTTGAAAAATCTAGATGAAAGCATATTTGGGAGAACATGTGCGAGTGGAGGCCGATTCCAGGTGATCACCAAGAAGCAAAGGAATATGTGAATGTTTCCAAGCAGAATCTACATCTTACGGTTGGGGTCGGTTGACCCCAATAAATTTTGAAAATTCTAATGGAACTTTACTATATATATGGTGGTAATTAGTGCCTAACCGATGACCATGTGGCCTAGAATCTCCCCTGTTTTCAAGGTTTGTTGCCCAAACACAACCTCAATTTTTGTTCATCCCAACTTTTTTGTAGTTATTAGGGAGCCAAAGATCAAAAACCTTATCTGGAATAGAATAAGAAGACTGTTCAAGATTGAGTCTGTTGTACATTTGGTTTCAATATTTGTTAGGAACACATTTATTTTCAAATAGGACACCAAAGCACGTTCTATAAATAGAATTGCTGACAGAATCGCCAAAAAAAAAGACAACTACTGCGGGTACATGGGCCCTCGTCAAACCCACTTCCAACATTTGGCCCACGGCGGAAGGCAGCACTAGACCCCTAGGGTTCCGACCGCAACTCCACTTGTCCGCTATATTCTCGGCGAGGACGAGGAGCCAATCATCCCCAAATCCAAACCCTCTCGAGCTCCTCTCCGCCATGGCCGGGATGATGGAAATGGAACTGGAGACCTTCCAGCGAGTCATGGGCGCGTTCCCCTGCCTCCACCCAACTCCGACCAAGTTCCCCGCCGCCGCCGCCGCCGCGACCCCGGACCCCGACGGCGTGGACCGCATCAGCGCCCTCCCCGACGACATCCTCCGCGACGTCGTGTCCCGCCTCCTCGTCTCCTCCGACTCCGACTCCGAGCGCCAGCGCCCCGACGCCGCCGTCGGCCGCATCCTCGCCGACCACCCGGGCCCCTTCCGCAAGGTCTCCCTCACCCACTGCTCGTCGTTCGCGCCGCGCGAGCCCGAGCTCCGCGAGTGGGCGCGCCTCCTCGCCGTCAAGGGCGTGCAGGACCTCGTCCTCTTCGACAACCCGCCCCCGCCCTTCCCTAACTCTTCTGCGGTGCTGCGCTTCCCCGCCGACATACTCCGGTGCACCTCGCTCCAGCGGCTCTTCCTCGGCGTCTGCACGTTCCCGGACACCGCGGGCGCTCTCCGTGGCCCCGACGTCTTCCCCCACCTCAAGGAGTTCAGCATGCTGACCGCGAACATGAGTGAGCACGACCTCGACCACATGCTCGCCTGCAGCCCCAAGCTGGAGACTCTTGCCCTCATCATCAGCAAGATGCCCAGGCGCATCCGCCTCCGTGGCCAAAGCCTCAGGTGCATGCTTCTCTGGAGTGGTTTGGCAGATGAGCTCGCCGTGGTGGATGCCCCGCGCCTGGGCCGGCTCATCCTGTGGGGAACTGCTGGTGCTGGTGCTAGTGGTCGTATCACGCTCAAGATTGATGGTGCACCTGAGCTGCTTGTGCTTGGTCAGCTGCACCCAAAACTTCACCAACTGCAGATTGGCAAAACCATCATCAATGTACTAGCACATTTCATTTCTTTCGGTTCGGCCTTTATTCTCTTTCAGTACTGAAGTTTGATCTAGCTACCTGTTTTGTTAACATGCCATTCTTGTGCATTGGAATGCAGGCTCAGACAAAGGCGAGCCCAAATTGCTGTGTCCCAAGCATCAAGATCTTGGCTTTAGAGCTGAATTTTGCTATTTTCAAGGATGTCAGTATGGTAACCAGCTTCCTTAGATGCTTTCCCAACATTGAGACTCTGCACATTCAGGTGACATTTCTCACATTCATTCAGATGTCATTTGCTAATCACATACCTGGGTGGTTAGCCTGTGGACTGAATTCCTCACTGATGTTGCAGTCTTCTAGAAGAGGTGAAGCCACTGGCTGGCACAATACCAAGTTCTGGCAGGAGGTCCATCCTATCAAATGCTTAAAATCACACGTCAAGAAAATTGCCATCCGTGAATTCCAAGGGGACCAAAGCGAGTTTGGATTCATCAAGTTCATTGCCAAGCGTGCGCGCAAGCTGGAGCTTCTGGTGCTTATGTTGACCAAAGAAAAATTTGATTCAGCAGATGAGGTTGATGAACTGTATGGCCAACTGAGGGCTGTAACTAAAGCTTCATGGGCTGGTGAACTATGTCAAGTGTTGCTGGTGGGGCCTAAGTTTGATTACTCGTGGAGCTTCACCAAAGCATCTGATCTTTCGGTCGAAGACCCATTTTGGTGATAATCTTGAAGGTGGCTACATATTTCCTGGTGTTAAACCTTGGAGGGAAAATATGTACTCGTAATTCTGTTGCTATGTATACATCTACTTCATGGAACTCCTTTTAGTCTGTTGGCATTTCTCTTCTGGAGGTAGGCATATTTCAACTTGCATGAACGGTAGTGAGCATTGAAGATACTAGCGCTATATGTTCACTCAGAAAGCTGTTAACATGTTGTCTAATATTTTCTGCTGTCATCATTCCATGTTTGATGTGATCTCCCCCTCTTTTATGTGGAAACTGATATTGGGCTATTGCATTCCTTTGTTTCTGTATTGTTATGATGTGGTTAAAAAATGTTCCATTGCTGCTGGTTGTTCTCACTGGTTTAGTCATGATTGTGACCGGACTTATGTAGTTATCTCTTTCATTTGTCACAAGAATTACTTGTGTCCTCCCATGATCTTGTTTCATTTACACGATTCTAAGCTATTAGCTGATGATTCATCCTGTGCTGATGATAAAGGTTGTACTAATGATCTTTTAGCTTCGGTAGCATGCTACTGATTTCTCTAAATATTCCTAAGTCCTGACCAAAAGTTTGACTGCTGACATGCTGTGTAATATATTGTTTTGTGTCGACTGTCGAGAGATTGGGTACTCTTTTTAATCTGTTGGCATTTCTTTTCTGGAGGTAGGGAGGATGAACGGTAGTGAGTATTGAAGTTACTAGTGCTATATGTTCAATCAGAAAGCAGTTAACATGTTATGCAACATTTTTGGCTGTGATCTTTCCATGTTTGATGTGATATCCCCCTTTTCTGTGGAAATTAATATTGGGCAATTGGATTGCTTGGTATCTTTATTGTTATGATCCTGTTAAAAAATGTCCATTTGCTCATTTGGCAGCATGTTCATCCTTCTGATCGTTCTCACTGGTTTAGTCATTATTTCTGACCAGACTTATGTAGTTATGTCTTTCATTTATCACAAGAATTACTTATAGCCTCCCATGATTCGTCTTGTTTCATTTACACAATTCTAAGCTATCAGCTGATGACTCGTCATGTGCTGATGGTAAAGGTTGTACTAATGATCTTTTAGCTTCGGTAGCATGCTACTGAGTTCTCTAGGTATTCCTGAGTCCTGACCAAGAGTTTGACTGTTGCCATGCTGTGTAATATATTGTTTTGTGTCGACTGTCGAGAGATTAGGAACTCTTTTTAATCTGTTGGCATTTCTTTTCTGGAGGTAAGGATGTTTCAACTAGGATGAACAGTAGTGGGCATTGAAGTTACTAGTGCTATATGTTCAATCAGAAAGCAGTTAACATGTTATGCAACATTTTTGGCTGTCATCTTTCCATGTTTGATGTGATATCCCCCTTTTCTGTGGAAATTAATGTTGGGCTATTGGATTGCTTGGTATCTTTATTGTTATGATCCTGTTAAAAAAATGTCCATTTGCTCATTTGGCAGTATGTTCATCCTGCTGATTGTTCTCACTGGTTTAGTCATGATCATGACCAGACATGTCTTTCATTTGTCACAAGAATTACTTGTGGCCTTTTGTGAACTCTAATTCTCTTGCCACATATCTTGTGGCATTTACACAATTCCATGCTATTAGCTGTTGACTCATCCTGTGTTGATGATGAAGGTTTTACGACTAATGATTTTTAGCTTCAGTAGCATGCTGCTGATTTAAATAGATATTCCTGACCATGATTTTGACAGTTGACATGCTGTGTAATTAGGTTCTCATTTGACCTTGAATATATTGTTTTGTGTGGAGAGATTAGGTATGAGGCCTTCCTTGCACAGGTAGCTGGCCTTGTGCCGCAACATGTCAGATCAATGTGAAGTATATACACTTGAGCAGGGAAGTAGAACTTATGACAGGTCTGGTAAATAAATCGTGTTTGTCTGCCTTAAATGGTGCCAAGTGAGAGACTTCTGCTCGTCCGGAACACCTGATTTACAGTTTCAGTAGAACAGGGAGATGACGTGATTGCAAATGTTTAATGTGCATACGTCTGTGCCATTGTGTATGTGTAGTTCTTCACTAGACGGAAACACGCAGAGACCCTAGTTGATCTCTGAATCATTACGTGTTGAGGAACACATCTAATCTAATGTGTAGTTTTTTTTTTCTTTTGGTTTTGTATAATATGCGTAAAATCCTGTTTTTTCACAAGTTTATACATTTGTGAAAAATCACAAAATTCAAAGACATAGTTACTTCAGTAAAACCTAAAATCTTGTTGGTTTCTGACAAGATTAGATGTTAATTTATCTCACGTTTGAAATGTGATAGTAAAAGAGAAATCATCAGTTGCATTTAGTTTCCTTTCTGCCCTGTTTGGTTCATAGATTCAGAAGAATTGGGACCTAGAATTAGCAGACAAGCTGGACGCACAACCTAATTTGAACTAGGAATGGATATCTAACAAACTACCCGACGATGTTCTGGCGGTTTGTTTCAGCAGCTCTTGATTCAGCTGTTGCGGATGCTACCTTGCTGCAGCAGAGCCCTTGGATGATTTTCGCTCATTGGTTTGGGTGGAGTACTGAGGATGCCCACTGTCAGGCTGGGTGGAGTACTGAGGATGCCCATTGTCAGGCTCAGCAATTCACCATCGAGCTCATGAACCCTACCCAGCTTGACGCCATGAACATCTAACACCTGCCAATCAGGCAATCAGCCATGGATCACACACTAGCTCAAAGCTGCCCCGCGAAGCGGCAGCAGCGGGAACACACTAGTGAGTTGAACTGCTACGTTAGAGACATTACCAGTAAACTGAAACATTAGTGATTGGACCCTGTTTGGGACAACTTCCCTCAGCCTCATTTTGAAGCTAGATTTCTTCCACAATAAACTTTTAAGAATTATGGGGAGAAAAACTTAGTAGTGTTTGCTACGCTAGATTTCAAGGGAGAAGAACTCATGGACGTGCTTGGGCTCCGACGAGGACAGCGAGGGTGAAAGGGCTCGGCAAGGAGGAAGAGGCGGGCCGTCACCAATTAGCGACCGGCCTACTCGCAGAGCGCGGAGGCCGACTCCTCTCCACTCCGGTGGTGGGCACCTCATCTCTTAGGGGCTAGTTGCTGCTAGAGAGGAGGCATATCTCTGCCTTGCAAGCAGTGTCCGTCCCTGTTGCCATTAGAGAAGACGGCAGATTCGCCGGGTTCGGATCATGCACCTGCTCTTCAATCTGGGCACATTTTAACCGAAATAACCGAACCGAACCGAAACCGAACCGTAATGTCGGTTTTTCGGTTTTTCGGTTCGGTGTCGGTTTCTGTTTTTTTGTTGTTCGGTGTTCGGCTTCGGCTTCGGCTTCGGTTTCATTGTCAAATCGAACCGAACACCGAAATAACCGAGCTCTCGTATCAGAATCGCTGAGGACTGAGGTGAGGAGGCAGCCCAACTCGGCCCAGTAAGCCTCACCGAAACCAAACCAAAGCCCCCAGCCCCCACCCCCGATTCCCGATCCCCGATTCCCCATCCCCGGTCAACCCTAACCTAAGCGAGCGCCCGAGCCGAGCGGAAGCGGCGGCGGCGGCGGACTGGTCGCGCGACGCAGAGCAGACGCCGGCCGCGCTCGCGCGACGCAGGGACACCGGCCTCGCGGCGGGCGGCAGGCGGCAGGAAGGCAGCAGCCAGGCAGCGGCGAGCGGCGGGCGGCAGCAGGGCGCCACCGCGCCAGGGCAGCAGGGCAGGCAGCGGCGGTTGGCAGCAGGGCAGCGGGCACGGGCAGCGGTGGGCGGCAGTGCTCCGTTGTCAGGTTCCTCAGTTACGACGGCTGCAAGAACAGAGCAGTCCTCCAATGTAAGAACAGAGCTCTTCACTTCTTCTTGCTTAACTTGTTGGTTGCTTTGCTTGCTTGTGATTTGTAGACTTGTTAGTTGATTAGTTCATCCGATCTGTCGATCTGAAGGCTGAAGCATACATTGCTTGTTTTTCGGTTTGAACTCTTGTAGATGGGGGACACTGAAGAAACAGTTGCTGATACCCCGACACCTCGCTTGAATGATAATGAGACCGAAGTTGTAGATTTGGAGAAGGAGAGTGACAAGGAACAGCAGCCCAAGGACAAGGATGGAGAGGGAGTGGCAGATGAAAATGAAAGCAGGAAAAGGAAGGCCATGAATCCAAGATCAGATGTTTGGGAGCACTTTAGCAAGGTCAAAATTGCTAATGGGGAGGAGAGAGCCAAGTGCAAGTACTGCGAGAAACTCTACCGCTGCGACACAAAATTAAATGGTACGTCCACCATGAAGACTCATTTGAAAGTGTGCAAGAAAAATCCTAACAAAGAAACAGTAGATAGTCAAGGTACTTTGCAACTACAACCTGGTGCTGGTACTAGTAGTGTTGGTACTTTATCTACTTGGAAATTTGATCCGATGATCTAAGGAGGACTTTAGCCGAGATGATAATAGAAGATGAGCTGCCTTTTGTGATGTGAACGTCCTGGCCTTAGAAAATTCTGTGCAAAAGCATGTCCACGTTTTATTGTGCCATCTAGAAGGACAATGACTAGGGAGTGTGTGAAAGTGTTTGATGATGAGAGGGGAAAACTTAGCAAATTCATGAAAGTAAACTGTGAAAGGGTAAGCTTGACCACAGACACATGGACAGCTAAGAATAGTCAAAACTTTATGTGTGTAACAGCACATTTTATTGACAATGAGTGGAACTTGCACAAGAAAATCATTGGTTTTTTTATTGTTAAGGGCCATAGGGGGAGGACATTGGGAAATCTTTGGAAAATTGCTTGGCCGAGTGGGGAATTGAGAGTGTTTTCACAATAGCAAGTAGACAATGCTAGTGCAAACAATGGTGCAATCAAGTACATGCAGAGGGTGCTTGACTGAATCAAAAGGCTCTTTGAAGGAGAGTACCCGCATATTAGGTGTATGGCACATATTATCAACCTAGTAGTAAGTGATGGGCTGAAAGAAATTGATAGATCGATCGCTCGTGTTGGCCGGCTTGTTAAGTATATTAGATGTGGAACATCTAGGTTGGTAAAGTTCAAGAGATGTGCTTTGAGTTAGCAAAGGTTCGGACCAAAGCAATGATGAACCTAGATATTTGCACTAGGTGGAACTCCACTTACCTCATGCTAAATGTTGCACAACATTATGAAAAGGCCTTTGAAAGGTATAGCGATGAAGACCCCTACTATAAGTTAGAGTTAGAGGGTGACAATGGTCCAGGAGTTCCAACCAAACAAGATTGGGAAAAAGCAAGGAAAATGGCTAAGTTTCTTCAACACTTCTATGATCTGACCCTCCGTGTCTCTACCACTAGTCGTCCAACATCTCACACATATTTTCATGAGATTGCTGATGTTTTGGTTTTGTTGAGACAATGGTGTAACAGTGAGGACACACTATGTCAGGAAATGGGCAAGAAAATGCTAGTGAAGTATTACAAATATTGGGGAGAGAAATATGGAGAGAGGCTGGGTGATAGAGAGAAGAGAGGAGAGAGAGACAAGGGGGATCAATTGCTGAACATTGTCATTTTCTTTTGTGTTGCTATTGACCCTCGATTCAAACTTTCTAATTATGTCAAGATGGCAACTACGGTCATGTTTGGTGATGACATAGGACCAAAATTGTGGGAAACAGTGAACAAGTCTTTTCGTTCTCTCGTTTGAGGAGTACAAAGAACTCTATGCTCCAACTCCAAGTGACAAGGCCCCTTCGAAAATCAAGAAACACCAAAGTGAGCTGCGGGCCGATGAGCTCACCGCTACAACGCATGAACAATACCGGGGGTGGGAATGGCGGTGTGAAATCTGAACTTGATAAGTACCTTTCGAGAAGATAATGAGGAGCTTAGTAATGGTTTTGACATTCGAAATGGTGGAAGGTCAATGCTACTAGATTTCCCATAATGTCTCGCATGGCCCGTGATCGTTGGCAATTCCTATCTCTACGGTAGCCTCTCGAGTCAGCCTTCGGTGCGGTGGAAGAACACTAGATGATTTTAGGACCTCACCGACATCAACAATGGTTGAGCGGCTTGTTTGTGCAAATGATTGGTGCGTGCAAACGACTACCGGTGAAGTTGAAGAGGACTCGAAGCAATGGCCAAGCTTGAAGAAGGTAATTTGTAACATTTGCTGCATTCCTATTGTTCATCATGATCACATATTGCATTAATTACTAACTGAAACATTATCACTTGTTGCAGAAATGGGTGCCCTGGCCATTTCTAAGGACAGCACTACTGCAACTTGAGGGAAGGGAGGGCCGAATGGAATGGAGCTTGCTTTCTTTGCTGTTGCCTGTTGGCTGTTGGAGCTTGCTGCATGTTATGTTATCAAGTTGACAAGTTCTGTGGTGTGGCTTGTTATCATTTATTCATTTATCAAGTTTAGTTTGAACTGCAATTTTGACTATTTGAGTTTGTAATAAATTAGAACTACAATCTGGATTCGGAGTGCTGAACTTTGCATGAATGTATTCAGTACTTTCTATGTGTGCATCTATGTAATATTTGGCTTGCATGAATGTATTCAGTTGAACTGCTCTGTTGTTTCGAGGTCGGTTTTTTCGGTAAAAACCGAAAAAAACCGAACTAAAAAACCGAACCGAATTCGTCGGTTTCTGGATTTTTTACAAACCGATCGGTGCATGTTTCTTGGAAACCGAATTTGCATAAACCGAACCGAACCGAAATTTCGGTTCGGTTAAAACCGAACGCCCAGATTGACCTGCTCTAAGCAAGGAGAGATGAATTTTTCTCTTAATAAAACACGTGCCAACAAACACGTTCTTAGGCCTTGTTTAGATCCCAAAATTAGGAGTCCAAATTCAGGCGTTCACACACTGTAGCGCACT
The DNA here is from genome assembly GCA_018135685.1 of Themeda triandra. Classification (NCBI taxonomy): domain Eukaryota; kingdom Viridiplantae; phylum Streptophyta; class Magnoliopsida; order Poales; family Poaceae; genus Themeda; species Themeda triandra. The sequence continues at coordinate 91,499 of JAENPR010000599.1, forward strand.
GTAGCAATTTCGTTTGTATTTGTGAAATATTGTCCAAATATTGATAAATTATACTCAAAAGATTCGTCTCACAAAGTACAATAAAACTGTGCAATTAGTTTTTAATTTCATCTATATTTAGTACTCCATGCATGTGCCGACATTTTGATGTGACGGGGAATAGGAATTCTGCATAGTGGAATTTGGGGGTGAAATCTGGAATCTAAACAAGGCCTTAGAAAAAAAAAAACGAGTGACAAAGTCAGGTCTAACTGTAGATCATTAAAACTCGAGCCCTTTTGTCGGCTCCGGTGCCCGAGTAAGCAGAGTCAGAGGTGGGGATTGAGCCAGCAAAGGTGAGCAGGGTGAGTCAAGCGAGAGATGGCACCGACACGAAACAAGAAAGGAGAGAACCGTTAACTAGGGGGATTTTCCGCTCGAGAATAATTAATTTTGCGGTGACGTTGTTTGGGTCCATTTGGCAGCACTCCGTGGAGCGCTCATGGAGAATCACTCTACCTGCCAAATGTATTTTTTTGCGAGAAGTGATTCTCTATTTATTATGTAAAGTGATTATCTGAAATAAACTAAATGACTGAAAGTCACTACAGGAACAGCAACCGCCGCAAAGCCTGCTTTGCACTCGGCAAAAGGCTTTGCCGAGTGCGGCACTCGGCAAAGAATTCGTTGGCAAAGAATTCTTTCTTAAGCGCCACGTGTTGGGCACTCGGCAAAGGCTTTGCCGAGTGCCACGTCAGCACTCGGCAAAGCTAACGGCCACCATCAACATGACGGCTTGCTTTGCCGATTGCCTACGTGGCAGGCACTCGGCAAAGATTTGTTTTTTTTTTCAAAAATGCTTTGCCGAGTGTCTGTTTATTATTTCTTTTAAAAAAATGCTTTGCCGAGTGCTGGCAGTCGGCAAAGCTATGGTCACTTTGCCGAGTGCCATGTCAGCACTCGGCAAAGCTGGAGTTTCTGGGGATTTTTTTTGCTGTTCTTTTTTTCCTGTTTTCTCACATTCCATTCATGCAATATCATATATATTCACCATGATACAAATACAATATTACTTATATATCACATTTCATCCTCAAATTCAGTTTCAACACAAATCCATACATAACCAGACTCACATAAAAGGTTAACAACATTACGAGGATACTAGATTATAAGTGCACAACTAAAGAAATTAAAGCCCCTCCATGTCTACTAGTGTCGAACTCATGCAGTCATTTAATAACCCCCTTCATGAACTCGTCCGCAAGGACCAGTGCTCAGAGTGTGCACGCGCTGATAGATGTCACATGTATATCGTCAGCAAGAGTTTGATTATTAGTAAAATTAAACATCGTCGCCTCCTAAATATTGAGTGCCACCTCAAGCTTTGCACCTAAAAGGAGAGCCTGCTTTGAATGATAACCTGAAAAAAAGGAAGCATGGGAAATGTTTCTAATGCGTTGAGTTAGAATCAAAATTCCATTGCATATGTCTTGCTATATGGACTGATGTCATGAGGCCAGCCCCAACATAGTGGCTTCGCCAGTGGCTTTGTGAGGCCAACTAGGCTTGGATGCCACGGTGTGTAAAAATTAGGTACTACATATATAGGTGTCAATGTGTCTTGCAAAAGCTCCTGCTGCCTTTTTTTTTTTTTTTTTTTTTTTTTTTTTTTTTGAGCATAGCTCCTGCTGCCTTGGGAGAGAGACGATGGTCCGCAAGAGAGAGGGGGAGAAAAATGGTGCCAACCTTTATAGAGTTCAGTATATGTGCTTGGAGTGGAATAGTAGTAATGCTAGCTATCCTACACCTAGCTGGAGCAGAATATTTTTAGGTAGCATACATATATACTGTTGTTGTCTTGCGTTTTTGAAACCCTGAATGGCCACCGAGGCATCACATAAGATTCTTGTGAGTCATAGCATGCACATTTGATGCAAGGTGACCTGCAAAGTTAGGAGTAGGAATTTGTGCATGAGGATCTGAATCAGAGACCGTGTCAACTGCTGAAGACTATCAATTGCTTTAGCTTCATACAAAACCTATTGAACGGACAAAAATTTATTATTAAATATGTTATCATTCCTAGTCTTCCATATGCACCACATAATGGAAAAGATCAAACCTGCAACAACATGAGAAGATTCTTGTTGCATAATATTGGCATCTAATTAAGGGTGAAGCCTAGCTAATATTTGAGTGAGGTTGCCCTAATGGGTGTACCGAACCAAGCCGCCCATGCAAAGCTGCAATCGTGAAACATGTGCATTCCTAAGCCTCCATGCAAATATTTTGAGGTGAGGTTGGATAGCTCTATCCGCCTGCCCAAACCTGCCAAAAAATCTAGATGAAAGCATTTTGGAAGAACATGTACAAGTGGAGGCCGGTTCCAAGTCACCACCTTAAAGTAAAGGAATCTAGAGAGGAGTTCCCCCGACAACTTTTTGAAAATTCTAATGAATATACAATGGTAATTAGTGCCTAATAGCCACATCATTTTCAGAGAAGACTCCAATGACCATGTCGCCTAGATTTGCCCGTTTCCAATGTTTGTTGCCCAAACACAACTTCAATTCTTGTTCATCTCAATTTTAGTTAGGGAGCCAAAGATCAAAAACCTTATCTGGAATACCGGAATAAGAAGATTGATCAAGATCAAGTCTGTTATACATTTGTTTTCAATTTTTTTAACCTATTTCTTTCCAATTTTATTGAGGAACACATTTATTTTGAAAAACAAATAGGACACCAGGCTCGTTCTGAATTCTAAAGGAAGAAGTCTTATTTTCCTCCCTCATCTATCGACAAAGTTCGATTTTGCTCCCTTAACCGTAAAAACCGGACAAAAAATCCTCCTCAAACTATAATACCGTTTGTTTTTCCTCCCTCCGACGGTTTCTACCCTGGTTTATCCCATCTTATCCATCCATTCCACTCCACCCCGCACGCCGCCGTCGCGTTCCGTGCTTCGCTTCACCGCTCGAGAGGCGCTTCGGATCTCGCCGGACTAGTCATGGCCGCTGCCATTCTCCTTTGCGCGCACCACGGCCAGCATGGAGATCCTCGCCACGTGCTCCTCGCCCACGGAGGTGCTCGCCGGGAGCTAGCCGTGCCGCCGCCGCAGGCAGTGTCGAACCACCACCACCGGCTGGGCGAGATGGCTCGTCGCCGCTGCCACGAGTTGGACTGCGGCGCCGCGGGCGTGGTCTGGCGGCCGCGAGCTGGGCACGGTGCGCGCTGTCGCGTCCGCGGGCTGGAGGCAATAGCGCGGCGACATTCATGAGCTGCGAGCATATCCCGCCCGCTCGCACAGCTTCATCTGGTCCTGGCGCTGTGGCTCGTTGGCTTCATCAGACATCAGCGTCGGAAGCCACGCCGGTGCGCACAGCAAGATGGTACGCTATGGTTGTTCGTGCCGAGTCTCCGGTGACGAACTCGCAGCCAAAGTCGTGGCGAGATGACGGAGCTTCGTGGCGAGGCGATACCCCGCGGACAGCACGACGGCATCAGTGTCTGCATCGAGGCTGAGGCAGAACGCGTGCACACGCGCAGTCCATGGCTCTTGCCGACGGTGGATCAGTTCATGGCGACGGTGCCCTCATGCATTCGCTACAGGATCAGTTCATTCGAATTCATGCATCGCTGCCCACGCTACACGATCAGTTCAACAGAGGAGCTCGTGCCAACGTCATCCATGGCCTCGGTGCCCTCGCAGTCCATGCGACGGTGGAAAGAGTACGCGCCCTTGCAGAATAGTTCGTGCTGACGTCTTCCATGGCCTCGCGTGCCCTCGCAGTCCATGGCGACGGCGAAATGAGTACTCTAGGAGCCAAGTGCCACGCTCCCGTCAGCACTTCCATTTCTTCCGCTGCATCAAGGAACAAGCACAGGAGAGCACGGTGCTGGAAATCTGGAATGGACCAGTCGCCCACCCCATTTTTTTCTGAAAGATGAGATGGACATGTGCTGATGTGGCATGGTGATGTGGCGAAACATAGGCTAAAACCGGGTTGAAACCGCCGAGGGAGGAAAAGTAAACGGTATTGAAAGTTGGGGGAGGATTTTTGTCTGGTTTTTTGGTTAAGGAAGGGAAATGGACTTTCTTTGATAGTTAAGTGAGGAAAATAGGACTTTTTCCAATTCTAAATAGAATTGTTGACAGCTACCGCGGGTACATGGGCCCTCGTCAAACCCGCTCCCAACATTTGGCCCACGGCGGAAGGCAGCACACGACCCTAGGGTTCCGACCGGCTACTCCACTCGTCATGGCCGAGACCGAGATGGTGGAAATGGAAACCCCCTGCCTCCACCCAACTCCGTCCAAGTTCGCCGCCGCCGCCGCGACCCCGGACCCCGACGGCGTGGACCGCATCAGCACCCTCCCCGACGATATCCTCCGCGACGTCGTGTCTCGCCTCCCCGTCCGCGACGCCGGGCGCACCGCCGCCTCGCCACCCGCTGGCGCGGCCTCTGGCGCACCGCCCCCCTCGTCCTCCGCGACGTGGACCTCCTCGTCTCCTCCTCCTCCGACTCCGAGCGCCAGCGCCCCGACGCCGCCGTCGGCCGCATCCTCGCCGACCACCCGGGCCCCTTCCGCAAGATCTCCCTCACCCACTGCTCGCCGACCACCGAGTGCGTGCGCCTCCTCGCCGACAAGGGCGTGCAGGACCTCGTCCTCTTCGGCAACCCACCCTCGCCTAATTCTTCGGCGCTGCGCTTACCCGCCGACATACTCCGGTGCGCCTCGCTCCGCCGACTCTTCCTCGGGGGACCCGTCCAAGGAGACTGCACGTTCCCGGATACCACGGGCGCTCCCCGTGGCCCCGACGTTTTCCCCCACCTCAAGGAGTTCAGCATGCTGGCCGTCAACATGAGTGAGCACGACCTCGACCACATGCTCGCCTGCAGCCCCAAGCTGGAGACTCTTGCCCTCATCGAAAGCAAGATGCCCAAATGCATCCGCCTCCGTGGCCAAAGACTCAAGTGCATGCGTCTCTGGAGTGGTTTGGCAGATGAGCTCGCCGTGGTGGATGCCCCACGCCTGGGCCGGCTCATCCTGTGGGGACGGCTCAACCTGTGGCGAATTATTGCTGCTGGTTCTAGCGGTCGTATGACGCTCAAGATTGATCGTGCACCTGAGCTGCGTGTGCTTGGTCAGCTGCACCCAAAACTTCACCAGCTGCAGATTGGCAAAACCATCATCAATGTACTAGTACATTTCATCTCTTTCGGTCTTTATTCTCTTACATTTCAGTACTGAAGTTTGATATTGAGATACTTGTTTTGCTAACATTCCCTTCTTGTGCGTTGGAATGCAGGCTCAGACAAAGGTGAGCCCGAGTTGCTCTATCCCAAGCGTCAAAATCTTGGCTTTAGAGCTGGATTTTGCTATTTTCAATGATGTCAGTATGGTAACCAGCTTCCTTAGATGCTTTCCCAACATTGAGACTCTGCACATTCAGGTGACATTTCTCACATTCATTCAGATGTCATTTGCTAATCACATACCTGGGTGGTTAGTCTGTGGACTGAATTCCTCACTGATGTTGCAGTCTTCTAGAAGAGATGAAGCCACTGGCTGGCACAATACCAAGTTCTGGCAGGAGGTCCTTCCTATCAAATGCTTAAAATCACACATCAAGAAAATTGCCATCCGTGAATTCCAAGGGGACCAAAGCGAGTTTGGATTCATCAAGTTCATTGCCAAGCATGCGTGCAAGCTGGAGGTTCTGGTGCTTATGTTGACCGAAGAAAAATTTGATTCAGCAGATGAGGTGGATGAACTGTATGGCCAACTGAGGGTTGTAACTAAAGATTCATGGGCTGGTGAACAATGTCAAGTGTTGCTCGTGGGGCCTAAGTTTGATGACTCGTGGAGCTTCGTCAAAGCATCTGATCTTTCGGTCGAAGACCCATTTTGGTGTTAATCTTGAAGGTGGCTACATATTTCCTGGTGTTAAACCTTGGAGGGAAAGGATGTACTCGTAATTCTGTTGCTATGTATACATCTACTTCATGGAACTCCTTTTAGTCTGTTGGCATTTCTCTTATGGAGGTAGGCATGTTTCAACTAGCATGAACGGTAGTGAGCATTGAAGTTACTAGCGCTATATGTTCACTCAGAAAGCTGTTAACATGTTATCTAATATTTTCTGCTGTCCTCAATCCATGTTTGATGTGATCTCCCCCTCTTTTATGTGGAAATTGATATTGGGCTATTGCATTGCTTTGTTTCTGTATTGTTATGACGTGGTTAAAAAATGTTCCATTGCTCAGTTGGCAGGATGTTCTGCCTGCTGGTTGTTCTCACTGGTTTTGTCATGACTGTGACCCGACTTATGTAGTTATGTCTTTCATTTGTCACAAGAATTACTTATGTCCTCCCATGATTCATCTTGTTTCATTTACACAATTCTAAGCTATCAGCTGATAACTCATCCTTTGCTGATGATAAAGGTTGTACTGATGGTCTTTTAGCTTAGGTAGCATGCTAATGATTTCTGCAGATATTCCTGAGTCCTGACCAAGAGTTTGACTGTTGACATGCTGTGTAATATATTGTTTTGTGTCGACTGTCGAGAGATTAGGAACTCTTTTTAATCTGTTGGCATTTCTTTTCTGGAGGTAGGGATGTTTCAGCTAGGATGAACGGTAGTGGGCATTGAAGTTACTAGTGCTATATGTTCAATCAGAAAGTAGTTAACATGTTATGCAACATTTTTGGCTGTCATGTTTCCATGTTTGATGTGATATCCCCCTTTTCTGTGGAAATTAATGTCGGGCTATTGGATTGCTTGGTATCTTTATTGTTATGATCCTGTTAAAAAATGTCCATTTGCTCATTTGGCATAATGTTCATCCTGCTGATTGTTCTCACTGGTTTAGTCATGATCATGACCAGACTTATGTCTTTCATTTGTCACAAGAATTACTTGTGGCCTTTTGTGAACTCTAATTCTCTTGCCACATATCTTTTGGCATTTACACAATTCCATGCTATTAGCTGTTGACTCATCCTGTGTTGATGATGATGGTTTTACAACTAATGATTTTTAGCTTCAGTAGCATGCTGCTGATTTAAATAGATATTCCTGACCATGATTTTGACAGTTTTTTTTTTTTTGACAACAATGATTTTGACAGTTGACGTGCTGTGTAATTAGGTTCTCATTTGACCTTAATATATTGTTTTGCGTGGAGAGATTAGGTACGAGGCCTTCTTCCTTGCGCAGGTAGCTGGCCTTGTGCTGCCACATGTCAGATCAAAGTGAAGTATATACACTTGAGCAGGGAAGTAGAACTTATGACAGGTCTGGTAAATAAATCGTGTGTGTCTGCCTAAAATGGTGCAAAGCGAGAGACCTCTGTTCGTCTGGAACACCTGATTTACAGTTTCAATAGAACTGGGAGATGATGCGAGTGCAAATGTGTAATGTGCATACATATGTGCCGTAGTGTATGTGTAGTTCTTCACTAGACGGAGACATCGCAGAGACCCTGGTTGATCTCTGAATCATTACGTGTTGAGGAACACATCTAGTCTAATGGTGGTTTTTTTTTTCTTTTGGTTTTGTATGATATGCGTAAAATTCTCATTTTGCACAAAGTTTATTCATTTGCGAAAAACCACAAAATTCATATACTTTTAGTTACTTAAGTAAAACCTAAAATATTGTTGGTTACTGACAAGATTAGATGTTAAGTTATCTCACGTTTGAAATGTGATAGTAAAAAAGAAATCATCTAGTTGCATTCAGTTTCCTTTCTGCCCTGTTTGGTTCATAGATTCAGAAGAATTGGGACCTAGAATTAGCAGACAAGCTGGACGCACAACCTAATTTGAATTAGGAATGGATATCTAACAAACTACCCGATGATGTTCTGGCGGTTTGTTTCAGCAGCTCTTGATTCAGCTGTTGCGGATGCTACCTTGCTGCAGCAGAGCCCTTGGATGATTTCCGCACGTTGGTTTGGGTTGAGGGCTGACGTTGCCCACTGTCAGGCTCAGCGTATTCACCATCGAGCTCGTGAACCCTACCCAGCTTGACGCCATGAACATCTAACACCTGCCAATCAGGCAATCAGCCATGGATCACACACTAGCTCAAAGCTGCCCAGCAGCGGGAACACACTAGTGATTTGAACTGCTACGTTACTACGTTAAAGACATTATAGTAAACTTCCCTGAAAATATAAAACAATTATCAGAGACAGGGCGCTCATCTTCTGTATTTCTACAAATCTTTGATAGTATTTGCTTTGATTCAATCTCATTTGATTAAAAGTATGAAAAGAAAAAAATCCTAGATAATGGAGTCCTAATTTCTATTTTTTCAATATCTAGAATTCCAAAAATAGTTTTCAGAATGCTTGGATGTAATCAACATGAACGCTTCTTTGATAGTATTTGCATCGATGCTTCTTGCATGCTTTTATGAAACGTTTTTCTAATATGTAAAAATATCGATTATAATGTTTTGATATTTTTCTCATTTTTCAAGTGTTCAATCCAAGTTTGAAAGTTTCTGGAGATAATTTTACACTCCAAATATTTTATTTGGGTGTATCTTGTTCTAATATATCCCTAAGTTTTTTTTAAGCTAGAAGGTATTTTTCATGGTATAAAAATATCCTTTTGGGGGGGGGGGGTTTGATATTTTCTGGTTGACGAGAGAGTGGCCTATCGAGTTGTTGACCCACTAATGTAGGCCTCAAAGCCTGGTAGCCAGAAGGCCAAGGGAGGTGAGGCCCAGATCCGCGAAGGGCTGGACGGGGGAGGTGTGAAGCCTTGCCCTATGGCCAGAGTGGATGGATCCTGACGTGAGCACTCGATGGCTGGCATCCCGATGGCCATCAAGTTCCGCTTCGCCCAACCTCGCGGTAAGGGGTCGGTGCATACCCTGTTCCCCGCACGGAAATAGGACGATTTCTCGGCCCTTGGGCCACATATGGCGGCCGACCGCATGGCAACGGAGGCCGCACGAAACGCAGCGGCTAGGGAAGCCAGCTATGCCCTATGGTTCTAGGAGCGACGGATGACACTCCTTGACCACAGACACAATGATAACTCAACCGTAACCGTCACAGTTCCCTGAAGAAGACATCACTGCCGTGGAAGCCAGAACTGGTGGCTTCCTGATGATGGAAACTTGTACTCCACGGTCCCTCCGTGCTCTACAAAAGGAGGGTCGAGACCTCCTAGTAGGGGGTCCAGGATCCTCGACATTTTTCTTCCCCAGTCCCACGAAACTTGCCATTCCCCCTTAGCTGATAAGACTCCTTGTCAACCCAGCGACTCGCATGAGCATCCTTGGCTCATAGAGTTAACTTATTTGTAGCCAAACGCACACAAACTCTCTCTCCCTCTCTATTATCTCTAGACACTTAAGCTTTGCTTATAAGCTCCCTCTCGATCATAGTTTGTAACCCTCTTTACAAAGCTCTATTCAAAGAGAGCAGACAACATACTTGCCCGAACCATAATCCCTTGTGTCCATCTAGCTCTACCATCAGTTAGCCTAAAATACGCTTCTCACAATCATTACTGCCGGTCGTTATTCGAAACACTGACAAATATTATCTAGTTTTTTTTTCAGATATGTGTGTGAACTAAAAAAATATGACATAGCTAAAAACCACCCTCAAACTATTTTTAATTAGTATAACACTAGTTTGTTTGGTTTTAAAATTGAGAATATAAGATTTCGAGTTTTTCTGTTCAAGAGTGTTTTTCATACTCAGTGGCATGTTTAAAAGGGACGCATATGGAGTCGAGTCTACCTATTATATAGACATATTAGAGTAACACCATGGGCGGACCTAAGGCCCAGCAAGCCTGGGCGCCTGCTCGGGCTCCGGTCACGTAGCAAGCAGCTTGCGTGCAAGCCTCAGTGGCGCTAGAAAATGCATGCAACGTGTTTGGATGTGCTAATTTTGGCATGCTAATCCTTACTTGCCCATGCTCAATTTAATTCCTGGGTCCGCCACTGAGTAACACTGTTATTTTTTTAAATAGAGTAACTCTACATCTTCTCCTTTTAAAACTCCTATGTCTCACAATTTCTCTAAAGTAGAGTTAGTGGATTTATGCATGTCTGAGGCTACAAGTAGGAGCGAAATAGTGCCAGTCAAACCCTAAAATCTAAATCCTTTTCACCAAAGTTATAATTTGCGTACCCAGCTACAGTGGATTCGAGAGACCAAATATACTTTTTCTCCCATTATAGTTCCAAAAATGGTTGCCTATCTAAACTGGTGTAAACACAGTCTATAGGGTGTAACAGAAGCTAAAAGCAACCACTCTACTAAGCCAGAAATGGCTTGAAACTTGACAACATCTAACGGCACACCTGGCCAACTCCCATCTCCTCAAGATGCACAATCCCCCACTTCAGGTCACCAGCACCTTCGATCAGGTAGCCTCCCGATATGGGATCCAGAAGATCAGCAACTGCTCTTTCTTATCTTGCAGCTGGTTTGATCTTGTCGATGAAGACCAGCAACTGCATGCTCTTTCTTTTCTTGTGGGCATACAACCTTATCATGTGTAGAGAAGCATTTCCATAGTACTCCATGCAGCACTCTGAAAACAAATCTCATTTTCTGAGTTTTCATAATGACCAAAGAACTGCAGATGTAATAATGTTCAGCACATGGAGATTTTTTGGGTTATATCTTTGAAAATTGCTTCAGGAGTTGCATGTGGCAAGTTACATTTATACGCAACTGGCTTCAGAAGGTAAAATCTTTTTCTTTTTCTTTTTCATGTAAATCAAGTAGTTACCAGAAGCCACATTAATTACAATTCAGAGACCGAAATTTGAGGATCCAATGTCAAGAGGGGAAAAATGAATTGTGATGCATGTCATCATGCAATAGATCAAATATGAATATATATCTCCAAGTCGGACCAGCTATAGTGCAAACAAAGTATTACCGTGAATACTTCTTACCAGAGAGGGCATATGATGCTCCTTATGTGACTTATGAGTGTCATCATCACTTGATGTCCTTCCAGAATACTAGGTGCAAACAACACTGAATAACATTATCGTTCCCCCTTCAAGGTCAAAACATTTTCGTTCCCCACTACACCACCCAGAACCTACTGGATCAGATTGGGGTTCCTAATATAATGATAACGCAAAAGGTAATAGTTTGTTCAAGATAGAATATGCCTGTGAAAACTGGTTAATATAATAATCTAATAACCTGCAATTGATCGGTAGCTAAGCACACAGAAATCAATGGCAGTTAATGAAAAACAATAAAAAAACATCTTAAAATGTGGTTGCAGTTTATTCTGTTTTTTTTTTCAAAAATAAGAAAATTTAGAACACTTGAACTAAAATGTTGAATGTATGCTAAAATGCATTTATCTTGGAAAAGGATATTATAGCTGGTACATACTTAGCTTTGTTTCTAGCCAAAATAACATTGTCCGGAAACTTCTAAAGAATCATGTTAGCAGGCCTAGATATAAGATGATATATTAAGGCAGTCAGATTAAGACTGCTACCACTTACAAACCTCTAGCTAGGTTTGTAAGTAAGAAGTAGCTATAGGAACCAAAATATATCAATTCCGTAAATCCTATTATTTGATATATTTGGGAAATAAGCATTTACTAATAACAAGAAGAACTAAGGAATTGTTGACAACTCATGATAATTAAAGAAAAAAATAAAAACTTGTAAGTTTATGGTTATACTCCATTATTGATCTAGACCATATGTCTATTAGTTATTGCCACCTGTTGTGCAGAACTTAGCATAAACTAAGCCCTGTTTAGGTTCCATGTTAATTAGTATATGCACTTTGCAATTATAGTCACGCAGAAATACTTTTATGATGAATATAAGCAATTCATATATAATCAAATTGACAAAGTGATAAATATATTAGAGATGCACCTATGGTATCGCAAATTGATGGATAGCATAGTACTTCATTACTGTGTAGACAGGTAACCCAGGTACTTCTTACCTGAATTGAAGAGCACAATAATATCACTCTACATTTCTTTCATGCCAAAAAAAAAAAAAACTCATTAGACACACTTCTAACATATCATAACCTAAAACATATAAATAGAGTGTCTGAACTAACTTTAATTATTACAGTATTAGAGGTAAAATTAAACGTACTAAGAAGATTTTCTTTTTGAACAAGGCTCTTTGATCCTTTTCCTTCACTAATGGAAAAAACCATCGCACGTCTGCGAAGCAAGAACAAGAGTTTGGTAACTAACACAGAGAAAAACTATATATGACAATAAATCTAACACTAGTTGACCTGATTCAAGACACTAGCACTAGACCTTATTCTGACAGAGACCAAAGTTTAATTACACCAGAAAAGAATGCCACACCCCATTATAAATAGAAGTTTAAGCTTTGTGTGCCAGCACATCCTTGGTAACACAGTTTTCTTGCTCTTACATAATCTTTTTCAAGCTACAACAACTTTAGGGAGAAGCTACAGAGACTATTTATAAGAAACAGATACTGGAATAGATCCATATTGCATGCTAGAACTTCAGTGTAGGACGGTACATTGCATATCACTTGCAATGCAAGGATCATAGCTAGGGGCCGGCGCTTCAGATATACTCAAAAGGATCACTAAGTGACATATCAGATGCTGTCCTGTACTCCCATTCCCTGTGATTACCAGCGATGATATCCAATGTACTTGCTTCACTAGCCCATTCAACCTCAGACAGAGAGTCCATTAGTCCATCCTTCAACCAACTGGGCGGTTCCATAATATTTCCTTTGATGGTAATACGCATATGCTCCAGCAAGTTACATGTCTGTGCAATGCTCTTAATGAATGAGAGCTCGTTGGTGTCGTCCATACCATGGAAGTTGTAAAATGAAAATTTCTTAATTTTTGATATGCATGTGATGGAACTTAAAATGTCATTGTTCCAGAAATCGGGACCATGCTCATTTGCAGGACGAGGTAGAACTGATGCAGACTGCAAAATAAATGCATATATATAGATACAACGGGTTATTCACTAATGAATCAACTGCATAATATATAAATTGGCTCAGGTCAAAAATAACATATAAATTGGCATGTATTTTGCACTGTAGGGTTAGTGTATAGTACCTGGATGTGCAAGGTCCTAATATTAGGAAAACATCTGAGGTAAGCTAGGAGCGTCCTTTCGTCGTCTCGTACTCTAAATCGTATCTTTATTGCCAAGATCTCAACGCTAGGAAGCATGACTTCGGGTTTGGGCCTTGTCCCCGCCTACAATATGATATATACCAGGTGATTGAAAATGTAAAAGATAGATGTAAGGAAATATCGAATATGACATGGGCACACACATATCATTAATTCATGATGCATGTTAATAAAGGCTCTCATTGGTACACTTATGCGTATTTGGGTTCGTGCTGCAGTAGAAGAAGCTATGAAACTGGTAAAACTAGGGCTTCACTGGTCTCGGCTTCTAGTTGTCTTAGAAGAAGCGAGAGAAAATCAGCTTCATGAACCGTGAATTACTAGCTGAAGCTCAAAAGCTGCAAAGAGCTGCAAAAGAGCATCATATGTAGGAGACATGCATGCAAACACAATGTAATAGATAGAAGGATGATGAACAAGCAGCTGCTTCATGAAGGCAGATTTTTTTTGTTTCTTTTTTTGTTTCTTGAGCTTTTTTTCTACCCTGCCTCCCCCTTTTTTGTAATCTTGTTTAAGCTTGTTGTAACCGCTGCTTTCCTTCGGACTCGTTTGTTTTAATTAAGTTAACTGCAGGGGCCAAGGCCCCTCCAGACCCTTCAGAAAAAAACAAGCAGCTGCTTCACGATATATACCAGGTGACTGAAACTAAAATGAATGTAAAGGCTAGATATGCAATAGTGGAAAATGCTGAATCAGACACGGCCGGGCACATATCATGATAGAATATAGATGCATGCAGTAGGATAAGAGACATGGAAGCATAAAACATCATATATAGATAGACAGAGGACAAGCGATTGTGCTTGCTTCACGAAATCACGAAATACACCGTACCTCGATGACCATGTCTCCACGCTCGAGAACATGGAATTTCGGATCCAGGTAGCCAAGAATCCGGAGGTTGGGAGCTCTTCTTATTATTATCCTCGACCGTGGAGGAAGAGAAAACTGGTTAGTTCGCCACATGATAACACGCTCTATGCGCGGCGCGTCCACGGTGAGCTTCACCTGCTTGAACTGCCAGAGCAGCAAGCATTTGAGCCTGAGGCAGAGGATGTCGACGTGCTGCGGCACCCCGAGGCCTTCGATGAAAGCGAGCACCTCGAGGAGGGGGCAACCGGCGAGGAAGTCAGCGATATCACCTTCTGGCACGAAGGCGTGGCACAGGACCAGCTGCTGCAGATTGGGGAAGTGAACAGCGCGCCGGTGGCTCGGCCTGCGGCCCCTGCTGGGCACGATTAGGCTCGGCATTTGGGCCAGCGCAAGGTGGAGGCGCTTCAGGGATTGGCACCGGAGGAGCTCGACGGAGAGGACCATCATGGCGTTCGCCCACTCGCAGTTGAGGACGACGAGCTCCTCCACGCGCTTGGCTGCCATGATGCGGAGCCACGCCCTGAGGGAACTCGCCGGCACAGAGGTGAGGCGGACCGAGCGGAAGGGGCCCGGATGTCCCCGCAGGATAGCGGTGACCTTCTCCGCCACCAAGGATCTTGATATGTCGACAGCTTCCATGACCTCGTCGTCGTCGTCGTCGTCGCCGCCGTAGTCCTCGAGCTCGTCCATTCCTACGGGCCGGAGCTGCGCATCGTCGAGCACGAGCGGGATCGAGGACCAGATCGAGCGCCAGCTCGAGGAAAGCACGACGGTCGCCGCTCCTTCGCTGACCGGCAGCATGGAGACGATCGCGCGCTGGATGTCCTGCGGGAGCTGGCTGACGCGGTCCTCGCTGGATCCGGGCGGCGGGAAGAAGGCTGCGGCGGCGTCGTGCTGGGTAGCGGCGGCGTTGGTAGTAGGTGGCGGTGGCGGGAGGAACCTGAGACAATAGCGTGGTGGAACCATGGCGGCGGCTGGGGGCTGGGGGCTGGATCGGAGGCTGGCGCTGGCGGCGTCGGGTGAGGGAGCAGGTTGGAAATGGGGACGACTGACTGACGGAGCGCTCTGACTCACTCTGACTGCTGTCCTAGCCTACCTAGGGTTTGGTGCTGGCGTGGGCTAGTGTCGGAAAATTTGTGGGCTAGCCGGCCGGACCGGGCCTAGTACAAGAGTGTCATTTTGTTACCTTCTTTTATTAAATATATAAAATAAAATAGTGTCCTGGGCTTCTTTCGTGTGGAGAAAATGTTCTTCATTTGCCTTTTTTCCTGCTTGAGTCACTGGCTCAGTGCTGAATCACTGCACACATACTTGTACTCCATTGGCCATACTCAGAGGCGAACCCGGCCACCCATAGGCCGAGGTGGGGCGGCCGACCTACCTCCCCTCCGGCGGGATCTCCTGCCCTGGCACCTCTCGCTCTATCCCCAATCCCCATGGGCACAGGTCTCGAGTTCGCGAGTCTGAAGAACAATGAACGCACGAGCAGCAGGGAGGAAGAAGATAAACAGTTTGGGCCCCCCTTCACCATATAACCAGCACGGACGAACTTCAACACATTTGGGCCTTCACCCTTGTGGGCTGTTGTGCCTTCGGCCTTTTGGCAATTGGGCTGGCACCGCATATCAGTACACATGGACTTTAGTTAAGTTAAGCAAATGTTGCTCCAAAAAAAAATTAAGTTAAGCAAATTCTGCTAAAAAAGTTCAGTTAAGCAACTGGATTTCCACGCACGTTCGTAACTTTTTGCTTAGATAATGACCTGTCCGTCTCTTTGATGCCTCGTGCTCAATCATGGTAGAGTCCGCACAATGCAGCAACGCACAGTTGGGTAAGATCCAACTCTGAAATCTAAAACTCCTCTTTTTTCAATTGCTGTTTGTTAAATTTGTTTGTTATCGATTAAGTTGACTGATTAATTTATATAAGGCGCAGTAAAACCTTATTATTGAATAAACTGGACAAAAGGAAAGGAAAGGCCAATAATAATCAATATGAAGCTTCATACCATTCGGTTTGTCTTTAAAGTCACATATTTTCTATAATCCTATAAGTTTTTACTTTTATATTTAGACATGACGATTGTGGCATCATTGATGTGTATGAATCATTTAAATTTTAAACCTTGCCTTTTTTTCCACCTATAATTATCACTTAAAACATGTATTATTGTTGATTCCTCTTCTGAAAAATAACATCTTGACACTTATTTGCCGTTATCACTTAAAACATGTTTTAAGTATTCTCTCTTTTTTAACTACTTTACAGTTTAAGTTCGCCCTAGCTAGCTCTATTTTTTGCCTAGGTCCTCCACTAACAATACTACATAGGGATAGCAAATAGAAAACCTAACGGATGTATACATACGAGCATGGATACATCGCCTTTCATGGTTGATGGTTAAAACATACTCCCTCCGTGCCACTATGTCCGTCGTCCTAGCACAGTTCCTTGTGCCAAAATAGATGTCGTCGCCTACTCGTGTCATAGAGGAGTAGCTGTACCACTGCACCAGCACCATGCGCTGTCTGGCGACAAGGCAACCTTATCTCTTCCCTCCCCTCGCAGCCTCACCCACACACCATGAAAAAAAAAATCCCACCCATCCCCAACTTCCCCGGTCTTTGCTTGCTGCTCAGATCCGGAAGCTTGCCGTCCCGGCCGCACTCCGGTGATTCCCCTCCGCCAACATGGTCTAGCGCTAAGCCACGCGAGCAGGGAGAGCAGGGAGCGGGGGCTGCTACTCTGCACGACACCGCCAAGGTTCGGCGGCGCACGACGCCTGCCTCCTCCGACGACGCCTCGCCGCTGCATCCGCGCCGGGCCACGGGAGGCACGTCCTCTCCTCCACGCGACACCGCCGAGGCGCCGACGACCATCCAAAAGCAAATATGAGTTATTCTGTACAATTTAATGTTGAATTGAAAGCAAATATGAGTTGCAAGCTTTATACACAAAACAAATCTTGTAATGTTACTTGCCATTTTAGGAGACAAACTAAAGAAGTTGAAATTTAGGACAACAATTGATAGAAATTTTAGGACAGATGGTACAGAGGAGTTGTTTCAGATGAGATAAACACTAAAATTATGACTTCAACATGAGAGAAATAATTACCTACATGCAGGTTTTGTTGTCCTTCTTGTGGATCGTGTGAATGAAATGGATTCCCATCACCTGGTACAAAAGCAAGCTGATGTTAATGAGAATGCATTGTCACCTCTACACATGTGAGTTATTCTCCCCTCTTACTCCAATTTAATTTAGACTTTGATGGAAAAAAGGGAATTGTATGCCTTACACACGAAAGTTAACTATTGATACTTGCGATATTACGATAGTGACTGAAGCAGTTCATTCTAATTTTAGGACAGAGGATACAAAGGAGCAGGGAGAGAGAGAAAGAGAGAGAGACTACAAAGAAGCAGGAGAGAGAGCCAGAGAGGGAGAGGGAGAGGGAGAGGGAGGAGAGGAGAGAGAGACTACAAAGAAGCAGGAGAGAGAGCCAGAGAGGGAGATGGAGAGGGAGAGGGAGAGGGAGAGAGGAGAGAAGAGAGAAGAGAGAAGAGAGAGAGACAGAGAGGGAGAGGAGAGGATTGAGAGAGGGAGAGAACCAAAAAGGGCGAGGAGAGAGAGAGAGCGCAAAGTGTTTACCTTGATAAATTTATTCTTGTTCATCATACTGAACAGGATAGAGACCAAAGTGATGAGCTCCCCAAACTTCAACTACATCTTCGAAGCTGTTGTTGAGATCGGGCACCACTCCTTCCTCCTCTGTTGGTGTGTTGAGGTCAAATGCCATGGAAGATGGGTCACATGGGTAAGAGGTGAATGGTCGAAATGAAAGTGAATGGCTGAAATGGAAACAACGGAGGGTTACCGGCCTTTCAATGCCACAGTTTAGAGAAATGGCGCTATGCCAATAGTTTGAAATTTCAGTTTGCTTTTGCCGTGTAAAAATGGAGGGCAAGTTTTGTTTTGGCGCCAAGTGGGATTTGTCGCCCGGTGAAATGGCCTTTTGATTTGTTTGTGGCCAAAATCCTGTACTCATGTAAAGTGTGGTGTGGGATATGTTTAATGTATTAAAAGGTTGTTGTGAGTGATGAAGCGTGCTTCTTCCCGATGCATTAATAACAAGTCAATCCAAATTTGTAGAGTGACAAATTATTGGTATATAGGGGTGTCGAATCTTTTGGGACTCTCCTTGGTATCCGTGTGAACCTCCGACGACAAACATAGTGGCACGGATGGAGTACTCACAGTACAATACTGGTTGTCTATGTCTAGCTCATTTCACAAGAGAATATGACTATGAGATCCGTGCCGATCAAACTAGCCTAAATTTGTCCAATTTTGACCTATATCTTATACCTACACTACTCATTCAATAACTAGTACTCCCTTCGCATTCTCATAATTCCTAAGCATTTGTATCTTTGTGTTGACACACAAAAATGTCCAAGGGTAATTTTGAGATATTAAGCAAGTCATGAAGGCCCTAGGTATGATGGAGGTCAAGTAGCGGCATCCATGGAGCGAGAAAGCAAGTGAAGAGGATGTCGAGCCACGCCGGGCCGAGACAGTCGACTTAGCAGGGTGGCAAGCCGGCCAAGCCGACTGTCCCTCAAAACCGGCTTATCCGGGTGCCCAGACCGGCTAAGCCGGATGCCGCCTGGGCCGCAGCGATGGCAGGCGGGCCCACCATCGAGCCGGCCAGGCCGGGTCGACCAGCTGGCTAAGCCAGATGTGACTTAAGCCGGCCAGGCTCTTGGACGGCGCCCGCGAAATTCGGCTAAGCTGGGTGCCCTAGCCGGCTTAGCCGGTTCGAGGCCGAGCAGGAACCGATTTTTCCTAAAATCATGTTTTGGCAAGTTTAGCTCATGGGAAACTTGGAGATTATGATCTGGAGTTGTTTCCTACAAGGATAAGACCACTCCCCTCTATATATATGATGGCCGATTGATCCCATACTATCAATCATCACACAAACACAACAAAAGCTAATCTATG
Organism: Themeda triandra; assembly: GCA_018135685.1. Lineage (NCBI taxonomy): Eukaryota > Viridiplantae > Streptophyta > Magnoliopsida > Poales > Poaceae > Themeda > Themeda triandra. Next base: position 110,561 of record JAENPR010000599.1, read on the forward strand.
GCCCCTCTACCCTATCCTTCTACTTGTTGTCCAACATGTCTGTCCACGGGATTTGTTGGCTTCCTAGGCGGCCTTGCTAGTCCTAGGAGATCCTCCACGTGCTTCCTCCTGACAGATCCTTCCGGAGGTGGTTCTGGAGTTTTTTCAGCCATCAACGAGCTCCACATCGGCCCTATTGGTCTCTAGATCGGTTTGGCCAGTTACGTTGCGTTGTAGGTTGATCAAGCAACCTCTTTGAGCGTCCAAGGCCCGCTGGTGTGTTGGCACGGACCAGATTCGTCGTCAACACTTCGATCGGTCATCGATTTCAAAAATTTATATTGGCTCATGACACAAGATTTATGTTTTTTTTAACAGAAGATTATATTTTTTTAATAGATGGTTAAAGTTAGCATAGTTTGACTTAGGCCAAAGCTAATCTGAATGTAAGAAAGAACGTAGCAAGTACAAGAAAGAGAGTGGGTGTATATGCTTTTGATGGGGACTAATGTTACTTCCAATAAGAAGAGCATGTTTGGAACTGCTTTGCTTCACCTTTTTTACTCTCCTGCCAACTTTGCAAGCCAAAAAGAGACATCATTTAGCTAAACCAGTTCTACTCTAGAAAAAAGTAGTGATTGTGAAGCACCTTAAGGTGTACTCTATAAACTTTACAAATTTTTTTTTTGGTCGAGTTGCTTCCGGTGGAGTTGAAGGTGTGGAATTAGTGGAGCAGTCCTAAATAGGCCCTAAGAGCAACTAAACCAGTGATTTTCGGGGTAGTAATTGGTCTACAAAGTGTTTGGGACTGCTTCGCTCCCGTTTTTCTAGCTCTGCTCCAGCTCCGCGTTGCCAAACACATCCAGCTCCAAAAACTCCGCTCCGCAAAAAAATGTGGAGCTGGAGGCCAATTCCACGTTTTTTCTGGAGCACATCAAGGGGTACTCCACGATTTGGACTTTTATACATCCTCATGGAGTTGAAAAGAAATTACACACACTTGCCATTCATTCGTTTCTTAATAAAAAACCGATTTGGCTTACCTCACGTAGTCACACATACGCACACGTGTTAATTCTCATAGACTTTGTTTCTTTTTTATTTTCCTAGCATGCATATTCATAAAATGGTTACGTGATATTTCGGTGACCATATTTTTTTTTTATTTCTCTGGCATGCACGCTAGGATAATGCATTCGAAGCTTAGTAATGTATACGCATCATATACATATGAATGTAAATATTTTTCAACTATTATGTTTCTTAATAAGTATATGTTTTAATAACGGTTCAATGATATACTCTTCTATCCGTAATGTTAGATCATTCGGAAAATATTAAGTGCATTTTAAATTAGGGACATAATGGGTCATTTGCATGAAAACAACATATTTCTAAAGGTGGAGCAGAGCAATGTGCCAAACAGCACCACCTACTCTACAAACTCTACGATGGAGCAACTCCATGGTAGAGTTTATGGAGCAGAGTTAAAAAAATGGGAGCAGAGTGGTGCCAAACACCCCCCATAGTTTAGAACTTCGGCATCAGCTCAGTTTAGAACTAGTCATGTTTGAGCTTTCTTTGCTGCATCATTTTTCAGTCTGTTCCTGCCTGTTCTCCCTTTTAGTGTAGTTATCCTTTTTGGATTTTAAGACTTATTTGTTTGTACAGATAAATCTACTATCGTCTTCTATATATAGAGACGATTTTTCCTAGGAGGGATGCGCTGAAGCATTCAGTTCTTAGTAGCGGTAACAGTTTTAGTTCAGTGAGTGAATTTCTGTTATGCAGTTTTTGGGTTTTCAGCAACAAGTTCAGTCACTCGGTACTAGCAAATTTTCTTAAAGAATATATAGTAACGGCAATATTCAGAGTTTCAGTTTCAGTACTGTGGTTTTAGTGCAGGTCGTTAGATGCAGCGCATGACTTAGCTTTCATTCCACAATGAGACATCATTCAAGCAAATCATGAGACCAATCATTAATAATCTGTATTATATATTTAATAGCTCCCCTCGCGATGATTAGCTTGGAGTGAATCGAGCACCGAGAAGAAGGCATGGTCATATATCCATTGCGTTGCGTGGCTCCTCGCCATCATTCTCATCGTCGCATTTTACATCTGATGGCCATTGCCATTCTTTGCTTGTTTCAGAACTCTGGAAAATGCAGCTACCTCATTGCTGCAAGCTGCAAGCTTATATAATGTCTCCTTCAGGAATATAATATTGGATTTTTTGCCATTTTCAATTGTTAATAAACAGTTAATCTACTTTCATAATTTGATAATGGTGGTGACATAATTTTTTCTTAATAATAGGGGAAAAAAAATAGATTCACGACTCGACGACGTGGACATGTGATGGTGGTGCGCACGTCAGTTGGGAACCGCCGAGCACGGACCCACACGGTCGCCTCATGAAGGAGGCACCCGCCGCATTTTGCACATTTTTTGAACAGGTATCAATATCACACTCGTTTTGGGACACGGCGATAAGGACATGAGCACGCTGCTCACATGTGCGCTAAACCTTTGCGCCGTGACACGACACTGTCTCGATCGGCTGCTGGGCCACGGATGTCTCTCGAGACTGGCGGCACACGGATCTGTGCGAGCAATCAGTGAGTTCCGTTCAGTTATAGCGACCAGCCAACCAATCGGAGTCCAGGTCTCGACCAGCATTAGAAAGGCGTTGGAAGCTTCGTTGCCGTCACTCGCTAACAGCCAACAGGCAGCAGCAGCACGACTGAGGACTACACTGGGCTATATATAGCTGACCTCTTGGTGTTTTTGTTCATCAAATTCGAGTCTCTCAAGATCCATCCATCCTTCTTTCGTTCTATCCATCCAAGCAACAATCATCTCAAGCTACACAACCTCTGGATCAGAAATGGAAGGCCAGAACACTTGCGAAGCAGTGTTGCCGGTGAGCACGCTCAGCGAGCCTCTCCTCCTGGGCAAAGCCGCTGATGATGACCTGGCCACCGCCGCCGCTGACGACCTGGAGGCGCAGCTCACTTCGTACAACGCTACCGGCGCGTCCTTCTCCAGGACGTGCCTGAACCTCACCAACGCCGTCTCGGGGATCGGGGTGCTGTCCATGCCGTACGCGGTGGCGCAGGGCGGGTGGCTCAGCCTGCTGCTCTTCGCGCTCGTCGGCGTCGTCTGCTACTACACCGGCACGCTCATCGAGCGCTGCATGCGCGCCGACCCCGGCGCCATCGCCAGCTACCCGGACATCGGCAAGTTCGCCTTCGGCTCCGCCGGCCGGAGGGCCATCGCCTTCTTCATGTACGTGGAGCTCTACCTCGTGGCCATCAGCTTCCTCGTCCTCGAGGGCGACAACCTTGACAAGCTCTTCCCGGGCTCAAGCGTCCAGCTCGTCGGCGGATACCATCTGCAGGGAAAGCAGCTGTTCATCGCGCTGGCCGCCGCCGTCGTGCTGCCCACCACGTGGCTCAAGAATCTCGGCGTGCTCGCGTACGTCTCGGCGGTCGGGCTCGTCGCGTCGGCGGTCCTCACGGCGTCGCTGGTCTGGGCCGGCGTGGCCGAGACCGGGTTCCGCACGAACAGCACCAGCGTCCTCAGCCTCGGCGGCCTGCCGACCTCGCTGGGCCTCTACTTCGTCTGCTTCACCGGCCACGCCGTGTTCCCCACGATCTACTCCTCCATGAAGAACAAGAGGCACTTCTCCAAGGTGCTGCTCATCTCGTCGGTGCTGTGCAGCGTCAACTACGGGCTGACGGCGGTCCTGGGCTACATGATCTACGGCGACGACGTGCAGTCGCAGGTCACGCTGAACCTGCCGTCGGGAAAGCTCTACACCAAGGTGGCCATCGTGACGACCCTGATCAACCCGCTGGCCAAGTACGCGCTGCTGGTCGCGCCGATAACGGCGGCGATCGAGGAGAGGTTCTCCCTTCCTGCTGAGAGCACGCCGGCGAGGGTGTCCATCAGCACCGTGGTGGTCGTCAGCACGGCGGTGGTGGCCTCGACGGTGCCCTTCTTCGGCTACCTCATGTCGTTCATCGGGTCGTTCCTCAGCGTCATGGCGACAGTCATCTTCCCCTGCCTCTGCTTCCTCAAGATCTACAGGGCCGAGGGGATTCGCCGTGCCGAGATCGCGGCCATTGTTGGTATCCTGATGATGGGCGTGTTCGTAGCCGTTACCGGCACCTACAGTTCTCTGCAACAAATTATAGCGACGTTCTAACATTTATAGTTATAGTTAGTGCTCTGACACAAAATTTTACTGACGTAAAAGGCTCCAAAAAAGAGATCGATCGGCATATAATTTTTGTACAACTTGCACTATTCTTGTATGGATTATGAAATTAATCAATACTCCCTTTCTGATAGCGTACAGAAGCACTAATCTAAAAACTGTGCCCAAGTACAAAGTATTTTTTTAGTAATACAGAAAGACAAAATTTATATATATTGGTGTACAAAGAGATCTACTCCCAACTCCACCATGTAGTATATGTTGCTACTTGCCATTTATCAAGTATTCCCCTTCACGACAATTTCACGAGTGAATCCTATCATGTAAATGTGACAATACTCATCAAATACATATATAAAATAAATATATAGATCAGATTCTTTTAACAAATTGGTAGGAGCTCTGCCCTTCAATTAAGATTAGAAAAGAGGGATTTTATGTAAAAAAACAAAAACAAGCAGCCCTTTCAGGGCAACAGCAAGAAAGATCACACAAACAAATTATAGCCCCCTATCGGAATGCTCTTCTTCTTTGCTCTATGTCGTCTTAATTCTCGAGGCCATCTCTATCACCATTTTATATACGTTATTCGCTTTCTCTCTTTCCAAAGGTTCGAGAAGATATAAATGACCATGCCATTGAACCGTCTCCACTCTGTGTGACCTAGGCACTTTGCTTGAAGCATTCTGCTATTGGCCTAGAAGTCCATCAAAAATATTGCCAACGTAGGATTGCTGCCAACCCGACTTAGCGAATGAACAGCATAAGCATAGGTGCATCCCGGTCTCCAATAGCCCATTGCAAAGTGTTGGAGTATATATGTATTACGCCCATAAGGCCCATGTATGCTACACTATATAGCTACCCTTCTAGGGTTAGCCAAATCAATAGAGAACCTAATTACAACATGGTATCAGCAGCCTAGGGTTTTCTTCCCTCCCTCCCTCCCGATCCAGGAGCCGCCGGGCCGCCAGCGCCGCCGGCGCGCCGCCGCCGGCCGCCATGGTCGGCCGACCTCCTCCTCCACCTCCCCCCACTACTTCCACTGCTTCCCTCCCCTCTCCTCTCCGTCCTGGGCGCGTATCGCGGGGGCATCCGGTCCGCCGGCGGGAGCTTCTCCAGCCGCCGTCGCGGGCGCCGCCGCCACCGCCGCCGCTGCCGCCGCCATCGATCCGCGTGGTTCCGCGGCGGCCGCGCGCACTCCGCCGCCGCCAGGGTTCGGCCCGCAGCCCGGCGCCGGCTCCTCCCCCGCTCTAGTCCTCGCGGCCGATGGGGAAATCGCCGGGTCGGGCGGGGCGGCAGGGGGCGGAGCGTGTGGGGGTGGCGCCGATCCCGATCCACCTCTGCAGGATCAGGTCACCGAGGACGCCGGCGTCACGCTGAAGCTTCCTCCCACACGCATCGACGCCGCCGCTGCCTATGCGGCCGCCGCCTCCGAGGCCACTGCGGCAGGCCTGCTGCCAGCGGCCGTGGCGCGCTATGCTGCTGCCACCGCTGCTGTTGCTCTGGAGGGCGTGGGGATGCCACCCTCCCGCAGCGGCGTCGTCTACTTCCAGGCGAGCAGCAACATCCTCACCTCCGATGCCCAGCCCGCTGGGACTGCGGCAGGGGACACTACTGCTGGTGGCAGGGCAGCGGGCTCCTTCACCTTCCCCGCGCCACCGCCGGTCGACCACTACGCTCTCCGGCCCGACTCCGCCCTCGCTGCCGCACTTGTCTCCGCGCGTGCAGCGGCTGCAGTGGGGCAGGAGCGTCTCCGTGCTATTGCCCTGGCCTAGCAGCGTGAGCAGGACGCCGCCGCCACCCTGGCCCACCAGATTGCCGAGGCGGAGATGCTCCTCGCTCAGGCCTCTGGCACCTTGCCCGGGGCCCCCTCCTCCGGCTCGACGGGCCACCACACCAACTCCACCGTGGTGACCCGGCCGACCCCTTCGTCGCGCAACTCCACTACCAGGCCGGGGGTGTCCAGAACATCGGGCAACTCATCCAGGTCATCCTTGACCCCGCGTCGTCCTCCTACGCCCGCTGGAGGGACCAGGTCATCCTCACTCTCCGCCGCTACGCCTTGGACGACCACATCCTCGACGAGCCATGGGCCAGGGTCCCGAGTTCATCGTGGCTCCGCCTCGACAGCATCGTGCTCTCGTGGATCCTCGGCACGGTCAACTCCGACCTGCAGGACCTCCTCCGCAACACCTCCTCCGCTCGACACGCCTAGCTGGCCCTCGAGGACCAGTTTCTGGGCAACGCTGAGACCCGGGCCCTGCAGCTCGACCTTCGCTTCCGCACCTTCGAGCAGGGGGATCTCGCGGTTGGGGAGTACTGCCGGCAGATGAAGGCCATGGCGGACTCCCTTGGCGACCTGGGCTACCCCGTGGAGGACCGTGCACACTCGTCCTCTGCTCCGATGTGACAGCTCAGGCCCCCTTTACACCCTTTGATTTCCGGCTTCTTCGCCATCTTCGTCAGCTGCCTTCGCCACCACTACCTCTTCTACTTGGCACCGGCGTCTCGGACACCCTGGACGTGATGCCCTGATGCAGCTCAGTCATAGCTCCGACATTCATTGTACTCGAGTTCATGATGAGCAGTTGTGTCATGCGTGCCAGTTGGGCCATCATGTTCATCTTCCTTTCTCTAGTTCCTCTTCTCATGCGGCTCACCGTTTTGATCTTGTACACTACGACTTGTGGACATCACCTGTACTCAGTATTTCTGGCTATAAATACTATCTTGTGGTGGTTGATGATTTTTTTCATTACTTGTGGCCCTTTCCCTTGCGTGCCAAGTCCGATGCTTTCCCTGCGATTCTCCACTTCTTCGCTTGGGTGTCCACGCAGTTCGGCCTCACCATCATGGCCGTCCAGTGTGACAATGGTCGTGAGTTTGATAACTCCACCTCGCGTGCGTTCTTCCTCTCTCACGGTGTCCAGTTGCGCATGTCTTGCCCGTACACCTCCTCTCAGAATGGCAAGGCTGAGCGCATGATTCGTACCATCAATGACACCATGCGCACACTTCTTCTCCAGGCCTCACTTCCTGCTCGTTTCTGGGCCGAGTGCCTGCACACCTCCACCTACCTCCTTCACCGCCTTCCTTCCGCTGTCTGTCCAGCTCCTACACCACACCACGCTCTCTTTAGTACCCCTCCTCGGTACGATCACCTTCAGGTTTTCGGGTGTGCGTGCTACCCGAACACCACCGCCACAGCTCCCCACAAGCTCGCTCCCCGGTCCACCTTGTGTGTCTTCCTTGGGTACTCCCCAGATCACAAGGGCTACCGGTGCTATGATCTCACCTCTCGTCGGGTTCTCATTTCTCGCCATGTGGTGTTCGATGAGTCTGTTTTCCCCTTCTCCACCCCTCCTCAGACCACTTCCACTCCATAGGAGCTTGACATCTTCTCTTTGTTTCCCACTGACACGGTGGTTGAGCCACCTTTCCAGTTGTCTCCTGTAGGTACTCTAGCACCGTGCTCCTCATCGGAGCCGTGTCCCAGCTCACCGGCGGCCAGTGTCTCTCCCGACCCTCCTCCCTACTCGACCATGGAGGGGCCGAGCGGGGGTGGGGGTCTCGAGCTGCCGCCTCAGGAGCTGCCTCAGGCGCCACCTACGGCGTCTCCGGCGCCACGTGCGCCCCCTCAGGAGCCACCTGCTCGCTTCGCCCAGCCGGTGCACGTGTACCACCGACGTGCCCGGCCTGAGCCGCCACCACCGCCGCCTCCGCTGGTGACCCCTTCTTCGCCAGGGTCACCTGCACCGCCAGTGGTGTCCTCCTCTTCGCCGGGGACACCGTCGCCGCCGCCTCGGCCGCCGGGTGCCCGTGTCGCGACACCGGTCTACCACCCGCTGCTTCTTCACTGAGACCCTCGTCACACTCACCCTATGGTGATGAGGCAGGCGTCCCACCCGCGGGCCCTCTCCACCACTGCCTGCGAGACGGGGATTTCTCTGGTACCCTCTTCCGTCCGCGAGGCCTTGGCGGACCCTCCCTGGCGCCGCGCGATGGAAGGGGAGTACGCAGCACTCCTCGCCAACCAGACCTGGGATCTGGTGCCCCGTCCGCGAGGCGCCAACGTCGTCACCGGCAAGTGGATCTAGACCCACAAGCGCCGGGCTGATGGTACACTTGAGAGGTATAAGGCTCGTTGGGTACTCCGGGGTTTCACTCAGCGCCCTGGAGTTGACTATGATGAGACTTTCAATCCAGTGGTCAAGCCTGCTACTGTCCGCACTGTGCTCTCAATGGCTCTCACTCGCTCTTGGCCAGTGCACCAGCTGGATGTGAAGAATGCTTTTCTGCATGGTCTTCTCACTGAGACAGTATACTGCAGTCAGCCGGCTGGGTTTGTTGACTCCTCCAATTCTGAGATGGTCTGCCGGCTCAACAAGTCCCTCTATGGCCTCAAGCAGGTTCCCCGGGCATGGAACCACTGGTTTGCTGCTTTCCTCCTGACCCTGGGTTTTGTGGAGGCCACGTCAGACACGTCCCTGTACATCTATCACCATGGGGCCGAGACTGCGTATCTGCTGCTCTATGTGGATGACATTGTCCTTACAGCCTCCAGTGAGTCACTTCTTCGCCGGATCGTCACCTCTCTTCAACAGGAGTTTGCGATGAAGGATTTGGGTGTGCTTCACCACTTTCTTGGGGTCACTGTTGAGCCTCATCCAGCTGGGCTTCTTCTTCACCAGCATCAGTATACTCTTGACATACTTGAGTGGGCTGGGATGACAGATTGCAACCCCTGCACCACTCCAGTTGATACTCAGAGCAAGCTGTCAGAGGCAGAGGCCCCCTAGTGACTGATCCCACTGCATACCGCAGTCTTGCTGGTGCTCTTCAGTACCTCACCTTCACTCAGCCTGACATCACCTATGCAGTTCAGCAGTTGTTCATATGCATGATCCTCCGGAGCCTCATCTCACTGCTCTCAAGCGTCTCCTCAGGTACCTCCGCGGCACTGCTGATTAATGCCTGCTCCTGCACCGATGGTCCTCCTCTGCAGAGATGGTTGTCTACACTGACGCCGACTGGGCCGGCTGTCCAGACACTCGACGGTCCACCTCTGGCTACGCCGTCTTCCTTGGAGGCAACCTGGTGTCCTGGTCCTCCTAGCGCCAGCAAGTGGCCTCCCGCTCCAGTGCTGAGTCAGAGTACCGCACCGTTGCCAACGGTGTGGCTGAGGCTTCCTGGCTCCGGCAGCTCCTGGCCGAGCTCCATAGCCCTCTTCGCCGGGCTACACTCGTCTACTGCGACAATGTCAGTGCGGTCTACCTCTCCACCAACCCCGTTCAGCACCAGCGCACGAAGCATGTGGAGATCGACCTTCACTTCGTCCGTGATCGGGTGGCCATCGGCGAGGTGCGGGTCCTCCATGTACCGACCACCTCCCAGTTCACAGACATCTTCACCAAGGGCCTCCCGTCGTCGACCTTCACCGACTTCCGCTCCAGCCTCAACATCACCAGTGGCTAGTTGTGGCTGTGGGGGGTCGTGTGTGTGCTCTTTCTTTTAGATGTCCAGTCTAGAACTCCGCTGTGTCGGTAGTTCATACTGCGGGGGAGTGTTGGAGTATATATGTATTAGGCCCATGTGGCTAGGCCCATGAGGCCCATGTATGCTACACTATATAGCTACCCTTCTAGGGTTAGCCAAATCAATAAAGAACCTAATTACAACACAAAGAACATAGTGTTCATCATGTGGTCAACCCCATTTTCCCAAATTGTCTGTCATTAGTAGGTTCCCATTTATTAGAATCCAAACGAAGACCTTGCACTTAGTTTTTGTAAGTGTTTTCCAAATGAGATCCCTACAAATTTTTGTGAAAGAGCCTCGGGTGCGGCATTCTGAGTGGGTGGAGTAAGTATCATCTGACATCCGTTCCAAGGAGATGGAGTCATTGACACCTAGGGTGAGATGTACATCTTAGATCTTGATCCAGAGGGAGACAAATTCCTCTACATGGGTGGCGGTGGTGATATGACGTCCTCAGGGCTAATTGGAAGAGGTTTGGGGCCATACTTGGGGTGCTTCCCCCCCCTCAAGCCAGTTGGTGTGCTAGAAGCGGGCCTTTGTGCTGTCTCCGATGGTGACTAGTTGAGGCACCGAACAGTAGGTGGTAAACATCATTGCAAGGGAGGTCCTTCGTCCCAATCAATGGTTTGAAGTCTTCCGTCCAATCCTACCACAACCAGCACGAACTCGATACGACCAACCTAACAAAAACGTTGATATCGACATTCCATGAATCTACTTTCAGCTATTACACGATTGTGTTGTAGACCAAACGGACGTGGTAACATGATGTCTTGTAACCGGCTATATAGCAAAAACACTACTGAACTAAACATCTCCACCAGTGCCGGCCCTAGGGGGTGGGCAAGGAGTGCACCGCCCGAGGGCCCATGCGTGGGAGGGGCCCATGCCCAGGTATACAAAACCCCAAGCTCTATAGTCTAATAGGCATTAGCAAACTAATGAGAAGAGAGGTGGAGACCTGACCAGGCGGCCTAAGAAGACAACAACGACCTTTTATAGCTTTCTTTCCTAGTTTTCCTTCCGCCGTGGCCCTCAGTCAAGAGAGGAAGCGAGAAGCCGCGCCCCAGTGCCACAGACTGTGAACGTGATTCACGAGTTCGCAACGCGCTGGCACACATTTAAGAGTTCACGACGCGTCGACACACAAACATGGGCACACGACTAGTCAGCAACCAGGCTTCCATGCCTCCACGACAACGACATCTTGATCTTGGTTCTTAGCTTATTGGCTTCTTGGTTCTCAATACCATCCTTAATATGATTTTGTATCAAGAAATGCCCGAAGAAGTATTATAACAAACAATATGACAGAGTTCTATTCTTTTATAGGAGTACAAATATATTGCTTTGTTTTTAGTCTTCATTATTGTCAGACATGTAAAATTAAAAATATATTATTGGATTTGCTTTCGACTTGCAAGTAAAATTAACGCACATATATTATAAGATTTTATACTGCATGGTCTTCTGTCAAAAAAGATTTTATATATAGTGTAGGGGGGCCGTCGTGATAAGTTCGCCAGAGGGCCCTCAATTTCCTAGGACCGGCACTGATCTCCACTAACATGAATCAAGAATTCAACACACTAAAATACCAAAAAAATGGCTATGGACAAACTTGCACGTACGCACGCTACTGTGAAGATTTAGTCTGTGCAGCGCGATGCTCTCCCGCGGTTGGAGCCTTGCAATATGAAAGAACTAGTTGGAAGGCGCACCTTTGCGCGCCGTATTAGTCTTATTTGGTGAAATTTTGTTTGAGATGTTTAAATGTGGTTGTTGTGTATTGTAAGGATATTGACTCTTTTTTTTATGTTTTTTCTGTAGGTTCTCTATAATAATGATAACAGTTTTGTTGGGTTCGGAAGATACATACAGGTATACTCTGAAATTGTGGTGTAGTATAATTGTAGATATGAAGCTATATATAAGGAGATGGATAATACGAGCTGGAATTTAGAAGATCAACCATTGGTTAACATGATTAGTAATCATAGTTCCACATAACAGCATAATGGCAGAGCATAAAGTTTATACACACATATGTCCTTACATACTCTTGGCTCTTTAGTAGAGCAGTGGTACGCACTTGGAGTTCATATATACATTTGGTTACATAAATTAAGTTCCCAGATAGATAGTGGAGTAGTACGAATTTTGCGGTAGTAGGGGTGGTAGGCAATTGTGCTGCTGGTTAGATAGAACTGATAGACGATGGTGGCATTAGGTGTGTTCTTCTTTAGAAGGTGCCACTCCCAGGGGTGATTTCATTGCTTGTCATCTTCCTCTGACTCCTGCTTAGGTGTAGCTGTATGGAGTTCGTAGTAGGAAGGGGTCAGTTCTTAATGAAGGCATGGTATTCATGTTCATTGGAAGTAGGATGGAGGTATATAGAATGTATACTCACAGTTGTAGTCATAGTCCGCAGTTGGTGAGTTAGCAGTTTCCGGCACATCGGTTTCTTGTATCTGAAACAAACATATTTGTGGATCAAGGCCAACATGAAGCAGATAAAAAGAAGTTAAAGAGAAGAACCACTACAAAACAGTAAATGTCATATAACAGTAGATCGGCGCGCCTTTGCGCGCCGTGCTGGTGCAGACTTGGATGCTGATGGATAGCATGGTACGGTTTTACATAGCATAAGACTGGTAGGGGCTGATCAGAGTTCTCGGCATGTGGATCGGAAAGAGGCTGAGAGATAATTTATACTCTTGTTACATACTTAGATAAGGTTCACAGTCTCACAATACAAATGCTGGTGAAAACTTCAAACTCTCACGAAAAATTTTAGGAAGATCCTGTTGTTTGCCATCATGAGAAGCATAGCATAATGGACCTTTACTACTTCATCAAAGCATTGTTGTACTTCTATTTTCGAGCGTCGTTGCATGGCAAGAATAGACTGCCATCATCTATCTGTTTGTCTGCTTTAGTCATTAAAATGTAAGCTATGGAAAAGCTAAATTCAGTAAATATCCTATTCCACATCAAGTGTACTGCATACTTGAACTAAACTGGTATAGAACACTGACATTCCAAGTACTAACTGGAATCCGTAGACTTCAATCGAAACAAAAGCAGACCCAAAAATCAATGGCAGTTTATCAACTTGTCAAGAATTTGTTGCCCAATCCTGACAGGTGGCACCAACTTGTCACCCAAAAGCAACAAAGGTTCATTTAGCAGACAGGTATATTGACAACGAAGCAAGCAGAGCAGTGGCCCAATTCCTTACCCCCATCTCTCTTGTAATTCAAGGCTTTCTACAGTACATTCTCGACATACCAAATAATGACTCTAGAGTATGCAATCAACTATAGTTGTTAGTAAATGATAATATAAACCAATGCAAGCCAACTTGTGCATCATGTTTGCCCATAAATTCAACTGGACACTCATTTTGTGCAGAAGCCAGCTTGGAAAATTGAATTAACTGCCGAGCAAAGTTACCTGCTGTGGCTCTTTTTTGCTTCTTTTGGACACATAAGACTGACTGTACATTTGTCCATGGACATCCTCTTTCCTGCAGAAAGCTGAGCATGGTTACTTGGTTGGCAACCAAAATTGTTGTATAGAAAAATCATCAACCACATGGTGCACATCATCCATAAGCAAGGCATTCATGAGTAGGATATGAAATTAGATGATGTAAATAAAATTATTTTCTACTGCTAAAATATAATCCAAAATTAATCTGGTTGACTGATATAGTTGAAATACCATTTCTTAGTAGTCATTCATCGCGAAGTACATGATGTTAATTGGGCAACATTCGCCAACTACATAAATCTGATACAACTATGGGAGGTTCAAGCTGATATATACGGTAAAATAAATATGCTAAAAAGAATCAGTGAGTGAAGGATATATTATTCTTGTCACTCTGCCTTGTTTGTGTTGGCTGTAAAATTGCCACTCTTGTTCATATTGGCTAGCATATAGAACCCTCCCATGGGCAGCTGTTATTCGAACCGTGCATTTTATAGAATATTTCTTTGCTATGGTAAATATTAGAACAACCTAGATGCATTCAAACTTTGATCTAGAAGGTATGGCAAACCCTCTTTGTAGCAAAAACTTGTCTCTTGGGATGGGTAAATAGTGTTATATGAAAGCAGGCATAGTGGTCACATATTTGTTTGAAGAAATTCATGTAGCAACCAGGAATTGTATAAATGTAGTACCGCAACCACTGACACAGTCAAACTGCTACGTACCTCAGTTATTGGAAGAAAAAGAGCATCTCCCATGGACCTGCAACAAAATAGAGAATAATGAGGCCACAATTTCATTTATTTTGACATTTAAAAATAGTAGTGTAAGGAAGTGGGAGATAACCATGCACCAAAACAAAGGATGGAATAAAATTTTGAGTAATATCAGGCATGTGTTCACAACACTTGGATCAATATTAAAGCATTCTGATTGCTAACAATCATACCAACAATACTTGATGCATTCACTAGAAACTGGTAGACACTAATTCAGGAATAACAGAAATATTTCTTAATGTGGTTCATGAGGCAACCAGTTAATTTTAAACTAACTAAATCATGGCACTCAAACTCACGGCAAGGCTAACCAATGGGATAACAAACAAATTAAAACTATGAAGTCAGTCAGGATAAAGGTACTGTCAAACTCACATGTTTCTTATCTTTGTGTGAATCTCTTAAAATATCATGGATGACCATCATTTTTAAGGAAATCTCCATGCTCCTATGTCCACTAACCTTTTGATAAGGATCAAAGTAGCTGAGAATAAATTCAACACCACTAAATAGTGTTTAGCAGGGCTGTCTTTTGTTAATCTTTTGTTTCCAAAAAACAACCATCAGCTCATCCAAGTTGATGACATAGATGCTGAAATAGAAAAGCACAGACATGCTGTTAGTAGTAAACCTTATAGCAACCTAATATAGCAATGTTCAGGACAGCACAAACTGTTTCAAATTCAGAACAATCAATAACTAACTTCAAATCAGTAACATCAAAACTTTTGTATATGCCAAGCAATTTCATCCTAACACTTCCGCTATTTCCTAGCTAGCTGAACCTAATTTTTAGTGACAACTAACAGTATGTCTCATCAAGGATGGTAATTTCTGTTAGTTCTTAGGGCTGACATACCATGAATTATACAGGCCTTCTATTACCAGGTGCATTTGTTTGGCCTCCCACAAACTGAACAAAGAGAGAGCAACATTAGTTGGTACACAAAACTAAACAGCTTGTACATCTCAACTGAATCCATGACAGTGAAACCGAAGGGCTTTGAAAAAACATTAGCAACTATGCATCGGCATGAAATTAGCAAGTTTCTCATTTATCATTAAATTTCTTTGGACACGCAGGATGGATCAAAGAGAAGAGGCAACAATCAATGTCCTAAAGCTAAACAGGTCCAAATCAAGCAAAGACAGTAATCCATGTCTATCCTCCGGGTAAAAAAAATGTTGTTGGCATGGTAGCACAACGGAATGCGAAATTAGGACATGGGTGCTTAGGAGGATTTGTGCTATAATGTACCTCCCTTATTTTTGGCTACTTGTGTTCGTCAGGAAAAGGAATAATTGCATGTAAAGAACTGAATATCAGACCAAAAGGAAGAGAAGGAACGGAGACAAAGCATACCAAAGGAAGGGGGCTCAATTGGCAGCCTGCACTTGACATGGAGATAAAAATAGCCCATCCTACATATAAAGCATTGCCCACTGAGTAGAAATTGTTTTAATCCGATGACATCTAATTAGGAGGGTTGTGTGTGCCTAGCGGCAAAATTGTCCAATGCAACAGAACTAATTCTACATGCAAGAAGGTGCCAAAAAAGTACTCAGGTAGTACTAACCTGTTGGAGACAGGAGGTGTCGAGGTTGAGTTTTTCAGTCCGCATCGGAAGGCACAGCCGAGCGTGGAGCGGAGATTGAGCTGCCAACCGTCGAGGCGGAGCACACGGCCGACGCGGAGACAGAGCAGCTGAGGCGGAGGCGGATCTGGTGGCCCAAGGTAGAGCGACCGCAACCATCGCCCCCACACTCTTCTTCGTTGAGATCTGGCGGCCTCCATCTTCTACTCCTCCACTGATAGCCATCCTCGTCCGTCCCAAAACCTGTGTGCGCGGTGAGACGAGGCAGACGAGGTCGACCATGCAGTGGCTCGTGTGGCAGGGAGGACGCGTGCTCGCCCAGGCGTGGCAAGCGTCAGCGAGGAGGCCTCCATCTCCGGGCGCGGCCAGCAACGGAGAGGAGGCACACGAGGGCCGCCGTGGCCGCACCATGGACAGGAGGCTCACAAGGACCGGTGCGGCCGCGCGACGCATCGGAGGCTCACGAGGGCAGACATGGCCGCGCTCGCCCCGACGCGGCCAGCGGCGGAGAGGAGGCGGGTGTCGCGCCGGAGCTCTGCCACGCCGTGGATGCCTCCCTCCCCGGCCGGGGCCGCCCCGCACCGCCGCTGCGGAGGGAGGGGCGTGGGTCCATCCCCGCGCCGGAGCTCCGCCGCGCTGGGGCCGCCGCCACTGGGTACAAGACCGCAGGACGGTTTGTAGAGGGGGAAGGGAGCGACCAGAGAGAGAAAGGAAGAGGAGGGCACGTGGGGATGGAAGAAGGGGAGGAGGACGGCGGCTGCTGCCGCGCCGTGCGCCGGGTGCCGTCGCCTGGGCCGGATCGGGAGGGAGAGGGAGCGAGGAGGAAGAAGAGGAGGGCGGTGCGCCTGCCCCACTTGCGCACGGCGGCTGCCATCGCCCTGGCCATATCTCGAGAGAGATGGGGAGAGGGAGCGACCGGGCAGAGGGAGCGACGGCGAGGGGGAGGAGGTGGGCGGCTGCGGCCGTGCCGCTCGGCCGGGTGCCGTCGCCAGATCTAGATCGGGAGGGAGGAAGAAGAGATAAGGTCTTTTTTTATCGAAGCTGGTGAGTCCACCTCAATTATTGGAAGGAAGCAAGAGAATCGAGAATCAGAATCTGAGATATAGATCCAAGCGAGAAGCGACCAATGGCAGAGAGGGAGCGGACAAAGAAAGGGAAGAAGCCGAACGGAACACAGTAACCAGAATCTACTTTTAGCTTTTTCACCCACACGATGGTAAATCGGACGGCCTCAAATTTGTTGACGTACGTGGACGCCGTTTCCTGGGAGAACCCCTCCCCGGACTATAGTCTTTTAGGGTGTGTTTGGTTGCTGGGCTTATGGTAGCCATGGCTAGGATTGGGGCATGGGTACATTTGGCCTGGCTACTGCTGCAAGGATAGGCTTGTTTGGTTGCTCATCTTCGCTTGGCCTGGCTCAGTTGGGCCGTGTTTGGTTTGACGTTTTAGTCATTGGCTTCGTTGGGCCAGCACAGAAGATGGCGTTTGGTTTGCTTCCAAGTATTTGGCCCAGCCCGATTCGGTCACCACTTCTGCCTTCTGGTATGCTTACCCCCACTCACGGTCGCGTGCGCGTATAAAACGAAGCCGGCCGCCTACTCCCCTTCCCATTCTCACCGCTCTTGTTCACTCCGCCCCCCACTTTTCCTCACCGCTCCCATCTTCGAAGCAGTCGCCGCCGTCCCCGTCCCCCATCGCCGGCGTTTGTCCTCCTCAGCCATGAGCAACTCGTCCACCGCCCAGCGCGCGATGGAAGCCGCGCTCAATCGGTGCACCGGCAGATCGGAGTGCGCGTGTGGTGGACCGCACTCGCCTCGGTCTTCCCACCGTTCTTTGGCTTCTCGGAGCCGCTCGACGACGTTGGGCGATGAAGCCGGCGGGGATTCCGGCGACTCCATCAACTCCGACGGCTCCGACGAATCCGAGGTACCACCTGATGCCCTGTTCCCCTCCTCTTTCTAGGGTTTCGATTTGATTGCTAGGAATATCAATTTGGGGTGTGAAATGCTTGGATTAGTTCTTCTTGATTTGATTGCTACTGGTTTCGATGTGTAGTTACCTTCCTGTAATGAGTGGTACCGTGTTCCCCTCCTCAATCTAGGGTTTTAGTGTCTGAAACCAGTTATCTATCATCGATATTAATCCGAGGTGTTAGTCATGGTTTTGATGAATAGATGTACTCGCAGTGCACATTGGTGTGTTAGTTATCAAAGTAGGTTACAAAGATTGAGTAAAAATGTTGCTCTGAATGTTGTATAGATGCATTGTTGTACTCGCAGTGAATTGTCGAGTGTGTTTGGATCCCTGCAGTAGTCTATTTTGATCCATTTCTATTACCATGTTGTAGGGTGAAAGCGATGTGTCTGTTCCCCATGCATTCCCTGAGCAGGAGTGGTCAGGCCTAGGCACCATTAGGCTTGACACCTGCCACCATGGCCGCCATTGCGTCCTGAAGAGGTGCTGGGGTGGCAAGAACACTGGGAGACATTTCTTGGCATGTCCTTACCAGGTTTGCTGCCACCATGTTGATTAATTTGTTCAATAACACCATTATTTTGTTCAAGTGTTGTTCCTGATTGCTTGTTTTTCAATGACAGTCTGATGAGCAGAACTGCTGCTTCAGGGAGTGGCTAGATGCTCCATGGCCGGAGCGTGTTTAGAAGGCCTTCAAGAGCATGTGGCATGAGCTGAATATCTGGAAGGCCATTGAGTCCTTTTCTCATGAAGAACTTGTGGAGGCAGTTCTGCTGAAAGAGGACGCCCTGAAGGCCAAGTCTCTGATGGAGGAAGAGAAGGACCGCACCAAGAGAGTTGCAGAGGGGGTGTGCGGTCAGTATCAGCGACGTGCTCTGTTTGCAATCCATGACAAGAAGAAGATCATGTACATTGTGTACTGCCTCTTAGGTGTGGTTGCCCTGCAGTTTGCTGTGATTTTCGCCTTGCTTCACAAGTGAAGGTGCAGCTGCTCCATGGAGGCATACTTGAAGCACTGAAGGTCCATGGAGCTGCCATTTTGATAGTGACAAGGTCACTTTAGTTTAAGTACCAGTAGTGGTTGGAGTCCTTGTTCAAGTTAGGTTATGGGGTGGTCTAACTAGATGTGGTGATGGTTAGTTCAAGTGGAAGAATACCAGTAGTGGCTCATGATGGTTAGCTGTCTTGTTGGCATTCTGGGTTCTGTCTGACTGCCATGTATTGGCAATTTTGTGGGTGCCCAACTGTTTGGTGCACCTGATGTAAAAAGAAACCTATGTGCAAGTACTTTGGTTAAATGTCCCCTTAGTGTTGGGTTGACAATGCTCTTTATGCAAGGTGTTGTTTTATTACTGTGACCGCTTTCATGTGTATATGCAGTGTTTGAATATGAAGATGTGGCTTGTATAATGCATGAGTTAGTCATGGTTGGAAACCTGATCTTATGCATCCTAGAATTGATGGTTTGACCCATTATTGTTAGTCATGGTTTGCTGCAATTTCACTTGTTGAGCATAGAATTTGACAAAGTCAAGCTATGAGTTCTGGATACATTCAAATGATCAATGCATAGTATTTGATATTACAAATGGCACCATCTAGGTGGTTCACTGAAGTTACATCTGAAAGAGGGTTGTTAGTTGGTACACAGAAGGTAAAACTGAAAGATCACTGCTACAACTAGTACACCTATAATCAGGTCCTTAGTGCTCAGCTCGACGGCCATAGGCAGGTTCTCTTCTTCATTGTCCACTTCCTGGAAATGCTTCCCAGGCACTACCTCCTGATGCTTCCCAGGCACCTTTTTCTTCATCATGTTCTCCAACAGAGCTACTTCGGTTGTCTTAAGCTTGTTCTTCTTCTTGAGATGCTCCATCAGAGCATGTTCCCCCGCTTCTCGACTAGGGTAGCTTTGGTGAAGATTGTGCTTGAACCCATCAGTTTGTTGATGGCACTCAGCCCAAGTGTTGTACACCCCAGGCTTGTGGCCTTCAAAAACCATATACACCTTCATGTTTCAAACTGCATTCACACAAGGTCGACAAGAACGCTTTCATTCAGGTACAGAAATATTGACATGACAAACATACACAGCATAACCAAATCATGGAGAAACCAAGAGCAGGAATCAAATAAGGAACCAACACACCATTTCATTGCAATGAACAGAAACCAAGTTCAAGAATGCATGAAGAAACAGCTGCATATGGGGTGGTGTGCCTACACTACCAGCTGCCAAATGCTACCCATAACCACACATCTAAGAAGATTTGTGTTATTACAAGTCATGATTGACACCAAAAAGGGGCTAACTGTTTCTACTACTGCATTCTTGCTTCATGTTGCTGTCCTTGCTTCTCTTGCTACACTGGAAAGCCATCTTGGTTCTCACCTTATCCAGGTGAGTGTTGATCCATAGCTCCTTGTCTTCCGGCGACATCTGCACAAAGACCATTGCAGGGGCCTTGTGCTCCATGAGGTAGTTGAGACAAGTCATCAGATCTGATCTGGCAAAGTTGGGGACACCCATTACTGCTGCATATATGCCAGGGGCTGCCTCTGAGTGGTTACCTTCAGCAAGAGCCGAGTTGAGACCCCAAATGGCATCTATAAAGCCAGTCATCAGAGCCACTTCTTCTTCATTGTTGCCCTTGCCCTTCCTCTTTCTCTTCTTGCTGCATTCAGCCTCTTCCTTGCATTTTCCCTTGTCAGCATTCTTCTTCCCCTTCTCTTTGTTTGCTGCAGCAGTGGTTTCTTCTATCTCATCCAAGTCAATTGCCTCTTGCTCCAGGTTCACAGTTTGTTACATTTACATCATTTGCGGTCTTTGCCCCGGAGGAGCATTTGAACCCATAGAAAACCTCCCTGTGGCAACACCACAACCACAGATGGTCTGCATGTATTCATAGTTGAGCAGCTGCACATTGAGAAACTCTGCATCCTTAGGATGATCCTGCATAACAGACACATGAGCATTAGTTAGTGTATTAATGAAAGTACTGCATATTTGTGCTGAAACAAATAAACAAAGTATTAGAGTAGTACCTTCACATAGCCATGGTAATGCTCAGGGTCCAGAGTGATCATGCACCTGTCTTCATCCCATCCAGCGCCACTGAGGTCCTTCAGCCTACAGATCTTGATCCACTTGGTGCGCCACTTACGAAGGTGATTGTACACTTGAGTTCTTGAGACTTGCTGGCCCATATAAGACTGCAGTTCCTTTGCCACAGCATTAGTGTGGCAGTCCTTGAACCCTTTGTCGGTCCTCAACCCAGCTGCCACAAGATCTGAGAACTTGCTCAGCACAAAGGAAGACATGACTGGGGTCCAGTTCAGCCTTGGTGCAACTCCATTGCCAGCTGCAGCACCTTGAACCTCCTCTACTTCTGGTTCATCATGGGCATGGTAATTGTGCACTGGAGCCCCCCAAAGATATCAAACCCATCCAACCCATCCATAGCTACCCAAAATAGTAGAAGCACATGCAATAGAAACCATGCAGCATACCAAGTTAAAATTAGAAAACAATCTTAGCACAAACATTAGAGTACTTCCATAGATAGAAAACAGACCAGTAAGTTCAGAATACAAATGAACCTTACAAATTATTCCTGGGCAACAGATAAGTTCAAAAGACAACAGAGTTCAAATAAACTAAATGGCATCATTGCCCTAGGAATGGTCTCATAATTATTACAAGATGCAGACATCAAAGAGTTCAGACATCACAATACTGCAAGCCCTAGCTTCAATGGCCCCCATGCCTTGAATCCCACATCTGTTGGGCCCAGGTATCCCTCTGGGCAGCCCAGGCAGCATTGTCCATGGCATTGTCATTTGGTTCTGGTGTTGGGTTTGGCTCCCATTCAGCTGCCAGTGGGAAGATTTCATCCTCACCAAACCCAAGTATCTAGTTATGGAGGATCCAGCAAGCTAGAACAAGCTTCACTTGAGTCTTGTATGGATGGAAAGGTTTGCTGTAGAGTATCCTCCACCTATTCTTTAAGGCACCAAAAGCCCTCTCAACAGTCACTCTCAGAGAAGAATGCCTAAGGTTGAATAGCTCTCTAGGATTCTGGGGGCTCCTAACTGCATATTCCCTAAGATGGTATCTGACACCACGGTATGGGGGCAGATAACCAGGCCTCACTGCGTAACCAACATCCACCAGATAACCCTTGCCTATAATTGAAAGAGGCCCACAGTTAGAACCCTAATATACCAGTTATCCATTCTAGGCTGGTACACTAACAATGCCTGGACTAATTACCTGTGGGCACCTTTAGACCATCATCCCTTGAGAGAGCATCAGCTAAGATTCGAGCATCATGGGCAGAACCTTCCCAGCCAGCTAGGACATAAGTGAACTTCAGGTCCCAGCTGACTGCAGCTAGAACATTCTGAGTGGTGCAGTGCTTTCTGCCCATAAATGCTGCTCGGTGCCTCTCTGGGACTTTAGCATGAACATGAGTACCGTCAATGGCACCAACAAAGTCCTAAATAGAAGGGAGTAGGGTCAAACACAGTCCTAAGTACAAGGGAGGGGCAATTGGAAAGAGTGAAGGAAGAAACTAAAACCTTGAAGAAAGGATACCACTTGTTGCTACTCTGAATTTTGGGATGGACATTGTTGGATGGAGGCCGAATTAGTTCATTCCTCAGTTCACCAACTGCAGCAAGTACTTCCTGGAAATGTCTACTAATGGTTTCAGTAGACCTAATGAACTTGTACTTGATCACCCTGAACCTAGTGTTGTGGCCTACAATGAGTAGAAACATGGCAACCTGCTCTTCAATCACACTGAAGAGGGTATCCTTGAGAAGGCCCCTAGTGCGAAACAAGTCGCTGAGCTTGAAGAACGGGGCTCTCCTCATCCTCAGTAGCTCTATGCAGCTGGTGTCATCAGTGTGCTGAAGGAACCTAAGGTTGATGGCCCTCTCCTGATCTCTAGTAGTCATTGGTGCATACCTAATGGCCCTCCTACTGGAAGATGAGAACCTTCTGAGTCTAAGAAACATCCAAGCAGTCATGACCACTACCATAGCAGCACCTTTGCGAATGAGACGACGGCGTCTAATGGAGGGATCCATGGTGCTAAGCAACAAAAATGGTCGGTATTAGTCAAGATCGAAGCTGCACCCATGATACAAGTCACAAAACCCTACCACTCATGGAAAAGTATGATAGATCTTGCCTACACAAGTTGAACAAACATTGCAGCCCAACCTCTCAAGGAACAATAAGAAAGATCTGGCCTAGAACAAGATAAAAACATGGATACCCGACCACTCATGACTAAGCAGTTCACAAAGTCCATCCTCTAACAGCATGAAACTAGCAATACCATAGAACAGCAAGATAGATCCGGCCTACAAACAGATCCAAGAACAAGCTAGGGTTCAGATCCAAGAACAAGTTGGGGTTTCCAATTACTAGGACCGATGCAGTACTGTGAGACAAACCCTAATGAATACTAAGAACCGGCCTGCGAGACTAATCTATCCGCCACCCTGTTTCGCAAACATCAATCATCGACCAAATCCACAGGGCTCAGCAACAAATCCAACAAAGGGACACCAAATCGACGCCATTTAAGTAGAACACGATACATCGACAGGAGGAAAGCAGGACGGAGACGGGGAAAGCGGCATACCAGTGGCCACTGGGTCTTACCAGAAACGCCGATGAGCCTAGCCGCCACCGGCGGTAGCCCAGGAAGGAGGAGACGGAGGCGATAGGGGATGAGAGCGGGAGAGCAAGGAGAGCGAGTGAGCGCCGCCACAGGCGAGTGAACAGTAGCTGGGAACCCTAGCCAAGCGGTGAGGCTCTCCTTTTATTCGGCGGCCAGCGGGAGTCAAGCGGTCCCACGACAGCGACGCGCGCACGGCCGGCGCAAGCCAGGCCACAGAAAAACCGAGGGGGGGGTCGGTTTTTCTGGGGCCTGGCTATCCCATGTACGACGACCCATGGGAGCCTGGCTAGCGGGCCAAAAATGCAAACCAAACGCACACATACCTGGCCAGGCCGGGCCGAGCCAGCCTAAGGCGGGCAACCAAACACACCCTTAATGATTACCTCTATGGCGCTACGAAGATGTTTACAAGATGTGGTGAACTAGTGCCCCACATACGGCCGTAGGCATGCAATTCCTGATCATCGTTAAGTTAGTGTAGACAGACAGCTCCTTAAATCCTAATGCAATTCACAGCGGTAGGCGACATGGATCCGCGCCGCGTGGGCCTTTTTGTTGAACGCGTGAACATCTTGTTGCCGCGCGGTAATACCCAGGTCACCACGGTCGTCACAACGTGAATGATAATATAGAAATACCGTACATATAGGGTTCACGCCGCGGGATTACCTAGTGGTGTATCTTAACGTCAAGCGCATGCGCGGCATGTTACATGTACGTTCTTGTTACTTGTGGTAGTAAAAAACCCGGGCCGCAACCGCAATAGGAACTACGCGTGGCTGCTCGCGCCCCGTCGCCGTCAATCCAAGTCATTTGCGGAATCATCCGGCCGGCTCTATCAGCCACTGGGATAGGACCGTAAAACTAAAGTGCCGTCCCGTCACACATTACAGCGACGACCACACAAGACCAATCGGGTCAGCGTCAAATTCTCGATGTCATCACGATTTCTGTGTGGGGGGCATTGTTATAAGTTGTACGTAATATAACCTTCATTTTGGTCACTCGGCATCGGCAAACCATCAGCAGATCAGAGTGTACCACCGCTGGCTGCGCTCGCCAGGCCTCGTTTTAGATGCAGTTGTATCAATAAAAAGGGTAGAACTTAATTTGGTAAAAAAATAAAGGTAGAACTTAGTTTAATTTAATTATCTCACACGCTATATTGAGGTGGATATGAAGTAAACTGTCCCTACGTCACTCTGGTCCGAAAGGTTTCTGACATCCACTTGATCTCGCTTGCTAGCTGATTTGGAGCAATGGAGGATCATAGCTAGCACCTGTCTCATCGCAACGTCGTCGTTGCCGGTTAGCTCACTCAGCGAGCCTCTCCTCCTGGGGTTTAAAGGCAAGCCAGTGGCGCAGGGCGGGTGGCTTAGCCTGCTACTCTTCGCCTAAACGCCTTCGTCGGCGTTGTCTACTACAGTACTGACATGCTCATTAAGCTAGCGATGCATGCACGACGGCCCCGGCGCCATCACAAATCAAATTCATCAAATGCCACGTGGGCTCATGAGTCAACCAAGAGATAGTCTTAGGGCACTCACAGTGTAATACTCTATCATAGAGTCTAAACATATTTATTATCTTATTAAATACTGTGGACTTGAAGTCTAAATATGACTTGGAGTCTTGATTTTTCTCCCTCTCTCTTTAATAAATATACCACCAAATTAATAAAATATCATAAATAGAAAGGTAATAAATAGTCTTATACTATATAATAGTCTGCACTGTAAGTGTCCTTATGCCCCTCTTGGCGTGGATGGCCAAAACTACCCACGCACTTGGGTAAATCAGCTTTCACGTAGGTCTTGACAACCAAAATTGCCCATTGTGATAAGAGCAAAACTTCTAACCCTCTATTAGAACTTCTAATGTTCACTTGGAAGTTCTGATTTTGCGCAAAGATCAAAACTTCTGATTTCCACAGTCCGAAATAAGAAGACTCCAAACTCGATCCCAACCCCTGCAAAAAATAGCGGGCTATAGCGTCGATATATATCTATAGCAAAGGCTCGCCGCTAAGCTATTTGTATTTTTGCTTTCACAGGAAACTTAGAGATTGCATCTTAATTAGGACAGTTTCTAGCTAGGATAAGACCATCCCCTTTATATATACGAGAGGATCCTAGCCGATTTGAGTCGCATCTATCCAATCGACACAAAACTAATCTACAAATTCATTTTTATCTTCTTTTTAACTCACGTTGTTCATCCCCTGATCCGACAACCAAGGATCATGTCGTATAGCCGTATAGGCTTGTTCAGTGCCAGCCCTAGGAAATTGAGGGCCCTCTGGCGAACTTATCACGACGGCCCCTCTAGACTATATATAAAATCTTTTTTGACAGAAGACTATGCAATATAAAATCTTATAATATATGTGCATTAATTTTACTTGCAAGTCGAAAGCAAATCCAATAATATATTTTTAATTTTACATGTCGACAATAATGAAGACTAAAAAACAAAGCAATATATTTGTACTTCTATAAAAGAATGGAACTCTGTCATATTGTTTGTTATAATACTTCTTCGGGCAGTTCTTGATACAAAATCATATTAAGGATGGTATTGAGAACCAAGAAGCCAATAAGCTAAGAACCAAGATCAAGATGTCGTTGTCGTGGAGGCATAGAAGCCTGGTTGCTAACTAGCCGTGTGCCCATGTTTGTGTGTCGACGCGTCGTGAACTTGTGAATGTGTGCCAGCGCGTCGCGAACTCGTGAATCACGTTCACAGTCTGTGGCACTGGGGCGCGGCTTCTCGCTTTCTCTCTTGACTGAGGGCCACGGCGGAAGGAAAACTAGGAAAGAAAGCTATAAAAGGTCATTGTTGTCTTCTTAGGCCGCCTGGTCAGGTCTCCACCTCTCTTCTCATTAGTTTGCTAATGCCTATTAGACTATAGAGCTTGGGGTTTTGTATACCTGGGCATGGGCCCCTCCCACGCATGGGCCCTCGGGCGGCGCAATCCTTGCCCACCCCCTAGGGCCAACGCTGCGCTTGTTGGTCGACCTAGGGCAACCTTGCGACGTCCTTGCCTTGATGGGGTCCCTACTGTGCAACAGCTTCAATGGTTTCTTTGCTAGTTTACCTGAAAATTAGTCGATTCCTCGTCACGCATGCACGTTGGTTATTCTTAGGTGCCTGAAAATTAGCCGATTCCTCGGTGTGTTCTTCGGTTCGGTCTGTGGCGGCCCGAGCGTCCAAGGCCCTGCTTGTGTGTGATTCAACCACCTCTGTTGTCATACATTTTTTGGCTACTCCGCTAGGGAAGAATTTGCTTCCGCTACACTTTGTAGCCGAATCTCTTTTCCTTAGCCCTACTCTTCATTGATCCAATCTTCATGTTCTTGTTATTATTACCAGTGATTTGGCCCAAAGGCCGATCATATCATGTTGACCCCTTGTGACTTTGCTTGTAATTTTGCAATGTGTTGGGCTTGCTATTAAAAAACTCATCAAGGCGGCCAAGTTCTAAATCATGGAGTATCATGGCATTGCACCACAAAATTACTACTATTACCTTTAGGTATAGCTGGCAAATGCATCTTATCATTCTACAATTATTTTTCAAGGTCTATGAATCCTCATGTTTTTTATGCTAGTCATAATGATACTAGACATGTTGTGTATCAGCTAATCTTATCTTATACTTCTATAAAGCAAAACTCAGCTAGCTATTTCTCTCAACATGCAAGCTATCCACCTAGACAATGCACTATCACATATAATTAGCATCCACTAAGAAAAGCCCCACTAGTTATTTATCTCAACACACAGGTTATCCAACTAGGAAATACACTATCACAAACAATTAAAATCCACTATTATATGCAATTGTATTGTCTATGTCAGCAAGGCATATAAAAATTTTATTATCCACATCACCATACCACATAATTCACTAATTCTTAGTGATATATATGTTATCTACTACTCCTATAAAGCTAATGCCCACTAGAGTATTTCTCTAGCTTTTCAGGGTGCCACAGCATCAGCTGACCCCACTACACCATAAACCACCCCACCTCCACTTCCACCAGAAACTCCTCCCCAATTAATCCATCAAGTCAGCTGCAAGTCTAAAATAGAAGTAGAAGAGTCATATTCACCGAGTAGTTAAGAAATTCCCGTAGCAACACGCGGAGAATCACCTAGTTCCCATATTTTGTACGCCACTTTGAAAAATGAATCTAAAGAAATTAATTAACCTCCACACATATTTGCATATAAATTATAAATTACCTATATCATTATGAACAAAATCCCAAATTACCTATGTACTCCCTCCGTCGCAAAATATGAGTGTTGTTTTATGTTTTCCTACCATAAGTTTGACTCGATTTGTAGAAAAATATATGCAATATTTATATCTATAAATAATTTTGTTAAAAAGTAGATTTAAAGATCTTTTCGATGATACTAATTACTTAGCATAAATATTAACATATTTTAATATACAATTGCCACAAGTTATTTTTTGAAAAGCGAGAACACCACTTATTTTATGACGGAGGGAGTATGTGCTTTCGTGTTCTCCATTTCCATTGTTGTCAATTAATATAGAAGCCTGAAATATCAATTTCCTCAAACACATAGCTCAAGTTAAGATTTTAACTAAACACATTATGTCTAATACACAAGGGAATGTAGCAAAAGAGAGAACTATATAAATAGTGAATGAAAAGCATATATAGAGTAAATAGTAACTAAAGGTTATTATCACGAAATAAAAATAAGGATGCATCAATCAGTGTGAATATTGAGTTGTAATATGACAAAATTAAGTAGTGCAAATATAAGAATTTTTTATGAGCTTGCTTCCAATTTCGAGATGATGAAGCATGCTGCAATTTTTATTTTTATTTTGTAAACCCAAAGGCACGTTTGGTAATTGGTACGGCATTTTATTTTATTTTTTTGGTAAACCCAAAGGCACGTTTGGTATGTCATTTATTTTATTTTATGGCACGTTTGGTACGGCATTTTTGTTGACTCTTTGCTAGGGCTTTTTTTTGGTTGACTCTCTACTACTAGTATAGTGCCCGTGCTAACGCTACGGTTTCATTTCAAGGATGTATATGAAACAACTAAACGATGATATTTTTTCCATAGTTCTAGTTTCACGCAATTGTATATACATATAAAATTTGAAAACACTTCTGCACAAGGAGAGTACAATTAGGCCGCGTCCTTCTCAGCCTCGCCTCGCTGAGGGCGTGAGTCTCGCATGGCCTAGACTCCCAACCGCCAATGCCGCTCAATCCATCCACAGTGCGGGTGGCCGTGCCATGCCATGACGTCGACCTCACGCAATGCCGAGGTCGTTGCCGATCCATGCCAAAGAGAGAATGGTGTAACAGGAGAAGTGATGTCATCAGCATCATAGAAATTGCACTGATCGATGAGAGCAAATGATCAACATTGGCTATATGCATATTTGTGCAAATTTAAGCTACCTGCTGTAACTTTGGAAGATCGATAGCTTCCTATCATTGATGAGGGCATGCAGAAGCTCAGTATTCTCAAGATGATTAGAGCCCATCACCAACCATATCTGAGTAGAGTGGACATAATAGCAAAAATATTATCTTGACATGCCTGAACACAAAGAACAACAACTTTATGGCCCTCAAATTTGTAAATTGGAGAACCAGCTCCTCCCAAGCCCAGACTGTGACAATCCCACTTGCATAATTTTAACGGCAAGTTTGATGCTCCAAAGGAACCAAAAGCAAGAAAAAGAATGACAATATCCCAAGAGCTGGAAACAGAATTGAACTATTTTTATGAAGTTACTTGTTCTCAAATTTTCATACCCAAGCTATAATTTGGAGCAGGGGAAAGGGAATACCTCACTGTAGTTTGATGCTGCATGCAACAAGGAAAAGTAGTATTATCGCTACGGGAATATGAACCTGTGCAATATTTGTGAAAATAATATGAACCTGTGCAATATTGGCTGGAATCCCTGCATATTTTCAGGAAGACTGGAACTATCAAACGAAACTCTCCTCTTTTGGTAAATCTATTCATTTAATCAAAAGAAATATCATGTGTAATGGTGATACTCCCTCAGGCCTTGTAATGGTGATACTGCCTACTGTAATCATGTGTACCGATGCACCCTCATGAGTGTGTCAGTAACATATGTTTTACACAACTATTGGACCAACATTTTGATTTTCTTTGTTAATACAAAGTAATCAATTTTCTATCAGACTACCATCTTTTATCAAATCTTCTAATAATTTGACATTCACTTGGTAAAAGAGAAACAAACTACAATGACATGGACAACAAACAACTGACCTGATCAACCTTGACCCAGCAATCCTGCTCCTTCAGTAACCATGGTTTGAAGCTGCATTCCATGACAATTTTTCTGCATGGTGCACAAATATAATATTGAGACAGATTCATTGGCAGATTAATTGTATTTTTCGAAACATATATATGCGATCAAATTCATTGCATTAGTAGTGTAGATTCAGAAGCTCTACGCTAGCACGGACTAAACTACCCTTTAGAGGGAGGAACCGGCTAAAAATAGATCAACGGGAGGAACCGCTGGTTCCTTCCAACCACCGTAAAAATTCTCTAATAATAAATGATGCTCCCCAGCTGAACTCAAACCTGCATACACATTAACACATAAAAACAAAGTTTAGAAGCAACAAACAGTGGGTAAAATAAATGACTTTATTTTGATGAAACCTTACGTCATTAACTGGGTGGATCATCTGATACCTCTTCTTGAATTTCCTATGCTTGAGCATAATCCATCATTCTTCAAATGGACGATGCTCTGCACGGTAGGTAATAAATTACCAAGTAACAAAGATACCATCTTCTTCAGTTCAGAAGAAAAAGAGAGCGATGCACAATCACTTTAGTATTAACGACAACAAGATGACTTTCTTTCTATATGGCAACCTTGTTCAGGCAACAGCCAAGGCACAGAGACATGACGTATGGTCACAGAACATAATGTTCTCCTGCAGATTTGAAATAACTAACTTGTGCATCCTGTTCAGCTTTCAGATCAGGATTTTCTTTGCAAAAATTTGGTGCCGCAGCAACTGGTAAGCAAATAAAACTCATACACAAGTTGTGCCATTTAAAAAACAAATCAATCAGTGCCAAGAATTAATGAGTGTTAAATATAATACTATACATTCGAGAATGTGTTATTTGCAGAATGATGGTTGCATGGCAAGCTAAACAAAAGGGCACTGCATTGAAAGGTATAATCGACATGGCCGTGCGCAGCGGCTAGCTGGCCCGCTACTCGTCGTCGTCGCCGCACACGGTGAGCCGCTGGCGTCACTGTGCACCGCAGCTCGCCGCCGGCCCGCTATTCGCCGCACAAGTTGATCCGCTTGCCTCGCCGTGCGGGGGACGGAGGCCGCCACGGCCTGCTTCATCGAGGCCTCCGTCTCCGAAACCTCCATCGCTCGTCTGAAACCGTCGCCGCCACCGCCGCCGATCAAAACCCTACCGTCTGTCGGACTGGGAGACGGAGATCACCTGAATACGTACCTGAGCCAGGCACCACTGGACTCCAGGAAGATGGTGCAGGGCGGCGGACGAAGCTGGGCTGCGTAGGGGATCCGGATCTCCTCCGTCTGGCGCCGCCATCCGACCGAAGCGGGCCACGTCGACGAAAGGGAGCACCATGCGCGCGGTTCCAGCCGCGCCGACGCCGGATCCGGACCGCATCCGCTCGAGGCGCGGGCACACGGGGGAGGAGCAGGGGCGGCCGCCGGTTGGGAGCACGAGCCACCACTGCCGTGTAGGAGAAGTTGCTGCCAGCGGTGAAGAAATATAGTACCCGATAGCGCCGATCAGGAGATCACCGAGGAAATCGTGGCACGCGGGTGCCGCCGTCGATGCGTCGCGGCGTGCAGGAAGTCGCGGCGACCAGGAAGTCGTGACCGGAGACGGTGAAGTCGCGGCGACCAGGAAGGCACAGCCGGAGGCGGAGCCACCTGTCGTGGAGCGTGGCTGCCGCGAAGGGCGGGGCGGATGGACGTGTTTTGAATTTTGAATTCGCGTTCCCTGATTATAGGCGTATATAGTTACGTATGGTTGGACTTGTTTCCTAAACCTTTTCCTATAATCACGTTCCATGTAATCACGTACGGATGGGCGTGTGAGGGGAGTCCAGGCGTGGGTGAGGAGGTGAGGGCGTGGGTGAGGAGCTGAGGGGGGTGGGAAGCCTGGCTGTGGGGCCAGGGGGTGAGATCCAGGCTTCCCACTACTTTGGAAGAATTCAATTATAGTATAGATTGTGCACAAAAAGACCGAAGCCAGTGAAGAAAATACAAGCGTTGTGTCTAATTCATTTTGTAAAGCCCGAGCCAATACTAGCTGGAGATCCACCTCAGGAAAATAGGAACAATAATACCCATGAGTATCTGCAAAGCAAAGCAAAAAAGAGAGTTAAGAAGGATACAATAAACATAAGAGCTTTAACTTAACTTGGGAGAATAAAAAATGTGTAGTACTCAATAAGAATAAAATTTGAAAAACTAAAATTTGGATTCCTGACTACATAAGATATATGATTCAACAACAATGACCATAATTAGTGGTAAGGATTCAAACTGATTGTGTATTTAAACAATACAATTAATTGTAAGAATTCAAACTAATTGTGTATTTAAAGTTTTAAACAATACAAATATGTCATGTAAAATAAAATTTTGAATTTGAACGAAAAAAGTATAAATCTACCACACCTTACATGGAAATTTTAATGAATCTATGATAACTGGATATCAAGTGTAACTATCTATATGTATATTATGTTATAAATAAATTAAAATAAACAATATAGTTTATATAAGTAATTCTTTATTAGTCATTTGTATTAAACCATAATCTATTTATATCCTAAAATTCAAGCCCGTGCATGAGTACGGGTTGGTGAACCAGTGGTATCCAATTCAAAGGGTATTAGTGTAAGTGCCTAGGGTTCTCTCCTATATCTCCATATACTCTATATATTGACCCCTTTGGGCCTCAATAGTATCCAATTCAATTGTGTCTTCTTCTATTCGTAATAACTCATAGGTATTGTCAACCACGCAAGCCATCCACCAACATTTTTACACAGATCTGGAATTCTCTAGAAGGACAATGCAATATTAGAAATAGATAGTGATTCCAAACATATGTATTTGTTAAAAGAGATTACCTCAAGCATAGGCCTCATAATAAAGGCTCCAGAAAGGTTCTCCGAATTATATATAAAAAAGTATCAACACTCATGACAGAAAATAAGTACTATTAGATTAGATTAGTTATAGAATACATTTCATAATAAACTATTTGAGGCATAAATATAATACTATTTATCATAAATTTAGTCAAAGTTGAGCTAATTTGACTAACACATTTCTCATAATTTTAATCTTTTGTGGACGGAGAAAGTAATTTCCATCCGTGCTCCATCGGTGCACATGAGTCTCTAGAACACCGAGCACGGTAGGGGCAAATTCTTCGCCATATCATGAAGCTCCTTTACTATCATGGAGTTGCCTAATCCGTGATAGTTTCAACTTAACTCATTGTGTTGGACAGGCTCCCTTGCAGGGGTGCATCTAGATCTTTTTAAAAAAAAACGGTAATAGCATCCAAATTTTCACTATATTCGCACTCTCACGATAAAAGTCTACACACGCCACTGGCGGACACAGTATAGGTGCATGGGTGTGCATCTGCACACCCAATAATTTTGAGAAAAAAATAACAGGTATGCATATACATGTATCTATACATATAAGATTACGGAGAGAAGGCAGCAAGCCAGCAACTACTATTCCGTATGTGCATATCTATCTGGTAATTTCATTACTGATATGCGTGGTGATGAAAGATTTAGCAAAGTGAAAACTATTGCCGAGCTTTCTGTTTTGCTTGTTCAAACAAATAACTATGTAAAACATGCGTATGTCTACAAACTTCTAAAATTAGTCTTGTTGCTACCGGTTGCAACAACAAGTGTTGAAAGAGCTTTTTCAGTGATGAACTTCATAAAGAAAAAGCTAAGGAATAGCATGGGGGATCAGTACTTGAATGATTGCCTGGTTACATTCATTGCGAAGCAATTTTTTCTCCATGTGGTTGATGAAGACATCATCTCTCGATTCCAAAAGCCGCCTCGTCGAGTAAATTTGTAATGTTCCTTTATTAGTTGAGACTGCAAATATTGTATATATTAATTTAGTGTACTCATGTACTCTGCTCTACCATTATTTGCCTTGAATTGATGGATATTTAGCTTTATATATGCCATAATAGTTTGATTTGGTATGTGATTATACATAGTCTGTACACCCAATTTTCAATTCCTGCGTCCGCCACTGACACACGCACGAAGCATTCTAGCTTCACTGTTGCTCCCTCGAAGTCCGCCTGAGAAAGAAACTGGAGCAAATCGATCCTTCACCTCAAGATCCTGCGTTCCTGCCCTCTAACACGAAGCTTCCACTGCCATGGTCCACGCTTTGCCTATCCCTCAGCTCACATATCAAGTGGAAACAGAGAAAAAAAATAAGTGGTGAGGCTTATATAGGAAAAGGAAGCTTTACCGAGAAAAAAAAAAGGCTTACCCCCGTTTGGTTCAGAGTTAAAAATAGGCACGTCCAATAAAATCCAAAAGCAATCTATGAAGGCCAACAAACTGCCGAGCTGGCGATGGTGGCGGCGGAGAGCCCTCTCGACGAGCCCTTCCTCGTCGCAGGCAAAGATGAGGAGCAGCGCGGCGGCGGCGGCGGCGCCGACGACGTCGCCAACTTGGAGGCGCAGCTCCTCCTCCATCACGACACGGGCGCCTCCTTGTGGCGGAGCTGCCTCAACCTCAGCCACGTGATCTCAGGTACGATTACGACCGTGCGTCCATCGATGATCATGTTGATTCGCCGACATACATGACGAACGAATCTAATCACAGCAAGATTCATCCATGCAACGTGATTCCTTGTATAGGCGTCGGATTGCTGTCCGTGCCGTACGCGCTGGCGCAGGGCGGGTGGCTCAGCCTGGCGCTCTTCGCCGTCGTCGGCGCCGTCTGCTACTACACCGGCGAGCTCATCGCCCGCTGCATGCGCGCCGGCGGCGACGGCGACGCCGTCAGGAGCTACCCAGACATCGGGGAGCTCGCGTTCGGGCGGCCCGGCCGGAAGGCCATCGGCGCCGTCATGTACGCCGAGCTCTACCTGGTGGCCATCAGCTTCCTCATCCTCGAGGGCGACAACCTCGACAAGCTGCTCCCCGGCACGGCCGTCGACCTCCCCGGTGGCTACGTCCTGCGTGGTAAGCAGCTGTTCACGATCGTGGCGGCGGTGGTCATACTCCCAACGACGTGGCTCAGGGACCTCTCCGTGCTCGCCTACGTGTCGGCGGTCGGGCTCGTCGCGTCCGTGGCCCTCACGGCGTCCCTGGTCTGGGCCGGTGTCGCCGAGCACGGCTTCCATGCCGCCAACGATGGCAATCTCTTCAGCCTCGCCGGGCTGCCCACTTCCCTCAGCTTGTATTTCGTCTGCTTCTCCGGCCACGGCGTCTTCCCGACGGTGTACACCTCCATGAGGAACAACAAAGACTTCAGCAAGGTATAAACTTTCGTTGGAAATTTCCAATAATTCTACTCGCTAAATTTAGTTTAAAAATCAAGACAAATTAGGTATGTTCCAAACGGGTCAGTTGGCCGGGTTAGTGCATTGACGAGTCGACGACGACGACTGATGGCTATTGATTCTCGTGTACACACACAGGTCCTCCTGGCCTCCATGGTGCTGTGCAGCCTCAACTACGGGCTGACGGCGGTTCTAGGGTACACGATCTACGGCGACGACGTGAAGTCGCTGGTGACGCTGAACCTGCCCTCTGGGAAGATCTACACGAGGATCGCCATCCTGACGACCCTGATCACCCCGCTGTCCAAGTACGCGCTCGTCATCCAGCCCATCACAACGGCGATAGAGGAGAAGCTATCGTCGTCGTCGCGGGCTCGCCGGGGGAGCCTCGCCAGGGCGGCCATCAGCACCGCCGTCCTTGCCAGCACGGTGGTGGCGGCGTGCACGGTGCCCTTCTTCGGCTACCTCATGTCCTTCATCGGCTCCTCTCTCAACGTCACCGTCGCCGTCCTGTTCCCGTGCCTCAGCTACCTCTGGATCGCAAAGGTTTCCCGTGCCGAGGCCGCGGGGATCATCGCCATATTGGTGGCTGGAGTGTGCGTCGCCGTCCTAGGAACTTACACCTCCCTGCACCAGATTCTGAGCACATTTTGATAGCAAGTGCCAGGCAGTGCACATCGATTCTTTGATTTGTCTGTTGGATTGAGAGACTGAGAGATTTGTTATGCTGTTTCGAGGATAACCTGTTAATATGCGGCTATTTGGTCTTGCTTTCTGCAATGCACTTAAATGACGGCTATCTATCTTAGTACCAAGGTTAGGGCCTGTTTGAATCACTAAGGCTTGTTAGTTGTGGCAAAAAATTAGTCCTACATTAACTGGAGTTGGCTAACGAGTTGATATCCTGTTTCTGTGGCATGATCCTCCTATGTTGTGGGTATTCAACTGACATTAACCGAAACCTCTTTTGCAAACCCCTGTATTCAATTGACATTAACCAAGAATGCAAACCCCTGTATTCAACTGACATTAACTGAAGAATGCAACTTTTACCATGATGGACCAGATGCTAAAACTGAACTTACCAATCACCGATGTTCAGAAGTTCAGAGGTGGCTGCCTGATGTTCAGAACAACACTGAACTTACCAAATCATCGATGTTCAGAATTTCAGATATAGGTGGCTGCCTGATGTTCAGAAGTTCAGATATAGGTGGCTGCCTGCAGTGTTACCAACAGTTTTGTGCCCACTTGAAGCCCCATTGCTACTTGTTTACCATGGCAAACTGGCAAGTGAATGTTCCGGTCCAGATTTCATCACACTACTTTACTGTGCACTGCAAGCAAATGTTCTATGCAGTAACGTAATGTTCCAGGAGGTGTGCGCCAAAGCAACAATTATATTAAACAAAAACAAAATGTAAAACCCATGCCTTGTCAGCGAAGTTCGAATGTTTTGTTCCGGAGGCGTAGCCATTAGTAAAACCCATGCCTTGTCAGCGACGTTCTGTTCCGGAGGCGTAGCCATTAGTACACCATCTTTGACAGTTTGTCGTTTGCATGCTTCTCATGGATGGGCAAATTTGTGGTCACCTGCATCTGTGATGTCAGTTAGTTCCCAACTCATAAAACAGGAGTCATATGTGTCGTATGTCCCTAGCTAACGTGGTACATCAACAATTGTTTGCCAACATGTCCTCGTTGGATCAATAGTTGCACTAATGATATACCAGAACATACGATAAAGCCTCTGCCTCTATAGGAAGCTGCAGACCACACTGATGCACTGTTTCTAGCAGGTTATAGTGCTGAAACGATAAATGAAGACAAGGACCGAGCAATTCTTGCTGCATTTTTTTTTTCTAAAGGCGCACAATGTATTCACAGTGGGCAAAAACAAATGAAAACATTTCTTTAGGCTGCATACATCACCAAAGTTATGATGAAATGAAAGGTTGGATGGTTCCAACAAGCATACAACCGTTCACTCAACCGTCCAACAAGCAAACACACGGTTTTTTTTTTTTTTTTTTTTTTTTTTTTTTTTTTTTTGACAACTGCAAATTATATTATATTAAGCAGCCACACAAAGGACCTCGAAAGAGGACCGAAATTCAGCAGGGTCCATGGACCGGATAAGAGTGGCTACAGGAACAGCGGCGACGACGGTGACGAGTTCGCCGGCGGTGGGCCATAGGAGCGCCTATGGCGCATACACCCGAGTGGAAGACCGCGCGAGGCGTCGATTGTTGTTGGGGCGACGGAGCCATTGGAGCAGAGCGTTCCGGGCGACCGAAGTGTCGTAGTATTGCCGTCTCCGGAGGTAGATGATGAGGCTCGATGTCGATCCGGTGGAGGCGAGGTCGTCGGGACGGCGCCGGTTGAAGAGCTACT
The DNA here is from genome assembly GCA_018135685.1 of Themeda triandra. Classification (NCBI taxonomy): domain Eukaryota; kingdom Viridiplantae; phylum Streptophyta; class Magnoliopsida; order Poales; family Poaceae; genus Themeda; species Themeda triandra. The sequence goes on from JAENPR010000599.1 coordinate 147,890, forward strand.
CTGTTGGATGCCTGTGGTGCAAGATTCAAGGCTGCATGGAGCGGATGGAGGCGGAGGCGGAGGCGAAGGTGTGCAGTGGAGGTGAGGCGGAGCGGCCCGGATGTGGCGGGGCGGAGGTGAAGGAGGGGGAAATCCGGGCTGCAAGGGAGCGGATCAAGTGGAGGGGAGAGCGGATGGAGGCGGAGTCGTGCGGTGGAGGTGAGGCGGAGCTGCCCGGATGTGGCGGGGCGGAGGTGAGGAGAGCGAAATCCGGGCTGCAAGAGAGCGGATCGAGTGGAGGGGAGAGCGAATCGAGTTTATTTAGACTGACCTGGGAGTCGGCGTCTCCGGCGGCGGCGAAGAAAGCAACGACGACGGCAGCGGCAGCGCGCATCCCAGGGAGAGCTTCATATCTAAAGTAAAGGGATCTCACAAGGGGGAAGAGAGGGGAAACAGGGGAGGAGGAGGGGGGCCGGCCCACCTGCCTACCGCCGGCGAGGACGCCGGGGAGGGGCAGGGGGCCGGCGGCGAGCGGGCGGTACTACAGCCGGGGCTGAGAGGTTCCACTCAGGGACGTTCCTTCGAGGGTAAGGCTCCAACATGCACGGTTTGTTTTAGGTCAGTTATATCAAAGTAAACACTCCTTTCTCATTTTAAGATCTAGAGAGGTTCTCGTGCTGATAGCCTGATGATACTTAAAGCTGTTATTGCTGAAGATGGGCAACCCTCTAATTCTATCATGACTGCATTTCACTCTGGAAAGTTCACAAGATAATATTGATGGTTGACCTTCAAAAGATATTATTGATGGTTCGTCTTTTCCCATGCTGGATAAATTAACCGAAGACGATCTTCAGAAAGGAACTTGCTCAGGTTGTCCTTAGAGCAAAAAAAGAAACTAAACCACTGTTGATCTCATGGTTAGAGACATTTGTGTAATAGCTCTCCTTTTACTTTGTCTTTTTTTGGTGTTTCTTGTTTCTCCTTTTTTAGAGCTTGTAATACTTTTTGTAAAGACTTTTGTTTTAAATAAATTCCAGTAGGGGTGCGCCCCTCCTGTTCCTTCAAAAAAAATAAATTAACCGATTCTGGAATATTTGTGATTCTTATCCTGAACCCAATAGACCAAATAGGCGTAGCACTTAAGATTGTGTATTGTAGGTATTAATGTTCATGTGATTATTCTTGGATACAGAGTTACATGCTTACAGCATGGAGCATAAAGATGATTTGTACATTCATCATGTTCATCAAAAATCATGTTTTTCATCAAAAGAAAGAGATACGCTGTGATATCAATCACGATAGATGTTTTCCTATCCAAATTCTTGTCACCTCACTGTCTATTTTCATATGAATCGTTAAGCTGCAACTGACAAGATAAGATTTTATGATCTGTTAAGAATCCACTCCTTTTCTCAAACAAACCCTATATAGTTTGATGTGTACAGAATTCGATCTTGGTCTGTTGCTGTGACACTTTGACAAAATCTCACATAAATTATCTAAGAGAATAGGTCCCAATGTCATTAACAATAACTTCATACATTTTACAGCAATAAAACATGAATCATCCTTCTGCACATTGCATGAGGGGGAAAAATTATACTACAAATGCATTCAACTGCAGGAGCTGTGCAGTATCGTGAATTCCACTGTAAAATACATGCCACTCTGTCTATGATAAAGGTCAAATGTTACAAAAAAAAATGGACTGGAACAAGTGTACAGATGCGGGTTCCTCATAGACGAGAATAGGAGTTAGCTCATATCACACCCATCTATAAGGGTTGTGTCGCAGATGGAGCGAGAAATCTCGTGGAGAAGACCAGGCCGGCTCTGCGGCCCCCCCCCCCCCCGGTCTGCTTAGCCGGGTCGCCAGGCCGAGTAAGGCGGCTGGCACTTAAGCCGCCGGGGCTCCATGGCTGGCCCCATGAAAACCGGCTAAGCCGAGTCACATAGCCGACCAGGCCGGCTTCCCCTGAAGACGGAACCGATTTGTCCTCAAATCGTGTTTTGGGAAGTTTTAAGCGTGGAAAACTTGGATATTATGATCTGGAGTTGTTTTCTATTGGGATAAGACCCTCCCTATTTATATGAGAGGATCACGGCCGATTGATCCCATCTATCAATCGTCAAACACAAAACACAAAAACTATCTCCTTTTGCCCTAATTCTCTCCTCAACTCCTCTACCTGCTGTTTGGTGCTTCTCTTCACGAGATTCATTGGTATCTTAGGCGGCCTTGCTGGTCCTAAGAGATCCTCCACGTGCTTCCTCCTAACGGATCGTTCCGGAGGTGGTTCGGGAGCACTTTCAGCCATCAGTGAGCTCCACATCAGCCCTATCAGTCTCTAGATCGGTTTGGCAGATTACGCTGCATTGTTGATGCGTTGCAGGTTGTAGAGACAACCTCCTTGGGCGTCCAAAGCCCGCTGGTGTGTTGGCACGGACCGGATTCATTGTCAACAATAATCATCATTGCACAATTCCATTGTCTCAGTCTTCTATAAAAAGTTCAGCATTGCACAGTCCCCAAAACCTCAGTAGATAACATTAACCAAAAAAATTAATCATTATTGTACAAGGAAGGATATGAGTCAACACATGATCTGCACATTTATAAAAACTAAGAGAACGACAGGAGACGTTGGATCCAGTACCCGGTCGCTGAGATCAAGCAAGCTTGGTGGAGAAAAGGTGAGAACAATAGATCTGAATAAAATCAATGTTGTCATACCGGATTTCCTCAATTGACAAATATTCACCCACTCCAAATCGCCCATCCAATGAGGTCGTGCAGCTGATTCACGTCAGGAGAGAGAGAGAGAGAGAGAGAGAGAGAGAGAGAGAGAGGAGGGGGAGCAAACCTGCGAGCAGACGGATCGAGGGAAATAGAGGCACGATAGCCACCTTACAGGAGGTCGCACCGGAGAGTGGGGGCAGCCACCGGCGGTGGCTAGCCGCGGTGCGCGCCTTGCCAGTGGTGGGGGAAGGCAGGGATCCACCGGACACGTCCGTGCTGGCGCGCCATACGTGCAAGACGGTATCGCCTCGCGCCCGTCGCCACATCGGGAGGGGAGGACCGGAGGAGGGAGAGAGAAACCGAGGGAGACACGGGAGGAAGATATTTGTCCTCCAACTGGAAGCGACGATGGCAGGAAGGACGACTAACTCGGCGATGGCGACGACGCCAAGGACGAAGGCAACGACAAATCGACGATGGCGGCACCAGCGAGGACGAAAGGGACGACACTGGCGTGAAGACGAGAGGAGGGAGGAAAAAAATGTGGAGCTGCCAGATAAGTGAATTTAATGCGGTGTCCACGACAGACCAATTGGAAGCTGCGACGCAAGGACGAAGGGCAAATGGACGCGGCAACCCGGGATTGAACAAGTCGGTTCCACCGTACTGGCCAATCGGCTCCACATCTGCAATCCGACGTGGACATGCAAGTTAGAGCAAGGATAATAGTTTCGCCGGCTGCTGGCTGTAAATTCGTGCTATGTCACTTCCAGCCACTAATATAGCCAACTTGTATTATGATTTATTAACCCAAAGACTATCGAGTATTTAATATGTGCATAGCATCTACTAGTACTGTGAAGGTAAAACGCCGACTTCTAGCTCAGTAACAGGCTGTGAACAGGCGTTTTTCTTCATGACCTGCGCTGCAGGTCGGCGAAATGTTTAACGCCGGCTCATCATCCTCTCTTCTAACATGGCTACTTTAATTTTCTGATGACATGGAATCTTTTCGCCGGCTGAAACACGACGAATACCTGCTCTTACCCCTAATCGTATAGCCGGACTAATAAGAGGAAATTACGTGAAATCACGTGAAATGGGCCGTAGCCCACATGTTGAAAAGATGTTCCAGTCCTGACCTTCTCCAACACAGACCCGCAGCTCAAACAACAAAAACGGCAAGGAATCCGGCGCTCGCCGATCGGGAGTAGTTCGAAACCCCCCATTCTCGGAGGCGGCGGCCGGACGCCGGAGCAGCAGCTTTTCGAGGTTCACCATGCGGAGGAAGCTGCTGCAGTTCCCGTCCCTCATGGCGCAGCACGCCCTCCGCGGGGCCAGACCCCAGCCCCACCACCACCGCTTCCTGCACTGCCCCTCCCCGCCCGCATCCGCATCCCCTTCCCCCTCCCCGTCGGCCCGCCTCCTATGGAATCGCCTCTCCGGCGCTACCGGGGCCTCTCTCCTCCCGCGGACCGCCGGGGACGTCGCAGCGGCCGCCGCGTCCAGGTGTCTGGCCGCCGCGCGCGGCGCCGGCTCGGGCTCTCTCGGCCTCTTCTCGCTGCAGCGGCGACGTACGGCCTCGGGGTGGCAGTTCTCGGCTTCCTCTTTCCTCCAAGACGCGCTCTGGTGGTGAGGTTCATAATTGGCGCAATTTTACTTGGGAATTGTTGTAGTCATTTCGTCATTTTTAGTTCGTTCAAACAAAAAATCGTCATTTTGGGTTCTGGTGTCTGCGGAAGGGCCGTGAACTGTATTACTCCCGACGGGGTGGTGTTGATGCTCATCGGTGCGAATGTAGCTGTCTTCATGCTGTGGCGTGTGGCCGATCCAGAGTTCATGAGGAGGCATTTCATGGTAAGTGAAGTGATCAGTTCTTAGGTTATAGCAGTAATATATTACTAGTATATCATTGTGTAATGAACAGTGGTTTCTTTATTATTGTTGGAATGAACAGATCTCACTAGACAATTTCAAGAGCGGACGGCTGCACACCTTGCTCACGAATGCTTTCAGCCATGCAGAGTCTAATCACCTGTTCTCCAATATGTTTGGCCTCTTCTTCTTTGGGAGCAGTGTAAGTTCCACACTCTTCCTGTATGTTACTTGAAAGATATAGCCCATTAGGGAATCAATGTGAAAAGATTTTGCAGTGAATGGAAAATAAAGATGCCTTCCCATGTTCTTAAACCCAAGAAAGAATATGGAAAGTAGAGAAAGACACGTTGAGGTTCTAGAATCTCAGGCTCTCTGCTTTGGTGTAGTGCAGGGTCAAGCCGTCAGCTATGGTTGTTGAAAATTTAGTGAAATGTGTGCAATTGACAGTTTAAAAAATTAGCCTCGTTTTTTAATAGTAGACTGTACCAATGCTTGATTACATTTTATCTATAACATGAATTGAAGGCCAGTTGTAACAATGTATTTTTTTAAATGTTCATTTAAACCAAATTATTTCACTTGTATTATACTCCCTCCATCCCATATTATAAGACGTTTGACTTTTTTGACATCAAGTTTGACCATTCGTCATTCAAAAATTTGTTGAAAGCATCACTTCTTTTGACATGACTTTCTTTATTAATAAAAGTTCTTCAAGAATGACTTAAATTTGACTATTTTTGCACAATGTTTTTGAGTAAGACGAGTGGTCAAGCTTGGGGTTGAAAATGTCAAATGTCTTATAATTTGGGATGGATTGAGTATTATAATATCCTAATTTAATATGTAAGTCCACTTTTTTGGCCACCTATATTTCCAAAAGAAGTCATGGACTCACATTGTTACTAACAAACTCGGTCTGCGGTGTAAGACATTTTACTAAGAAGACATTCTCATGCAGGTTGAGAAAAAACCCGAACCCCTGCCCCACCCATATATCGTAGCACATCGTTGTATGAATTTAGAACATAACATTAATATCTGAAGGGAATATATGTGCAAGCCACCCAATTTAGGCTTATGTGTTTCAAACAGGGCTCAATGCGCGATTGAGAATCGCCGCCATAACTCAACATCTATGTCAGATGGGATGTGTAGTAAAACCAAATATATTATATTAGGGCCAACTGCAAATTTTCCATCGGTTTGTTTTCATATGGTGAGTCTGCCGCTTAAAGATGTCTAAATGCATGTTTGACATTATAATTACATCTTATCAATCTAACTTGCCACAATTGATCCTCTCCTTTTCTCTTTCTTTCCCCTCCGCCCATCACTGTAGCTGCCGAAGCCATGTGGGAGACCTGAAAAGTGGCGTGCCACAAGGTGTGGCCGAGGAAGTGCTAGCAGGGTGTGGTAGTAACTGTTCAGGATGAGTACCTGCAGGGGCAAAAAAAAAGGACGACCAATAAGAGCGGCTGCAATTGGGGATATTGGTCTGGCTGCCGGCGCAATTTGCATGGGTCCCAGCCCTTGTCATGCATGACTGTTTGGCTGATGGTTTCTGCGGCCGATAAGCCGGCTGATGCTGTTTTGTTGTGAGAGAAAAACAAACCGGGCTTGATGACCTCCTTCATTACAGATCTGGCATGCTCACCTTAGCTAGACCTAGCCTGTTCCAGAACCGTAGGAACCCCTCCATCCACAAATCTGCCTGAACCCCCCCCCCCCCCCGATTTATGAACTCTGCAGAAGAAAGAGATGGTGTTGCTTGAGGAGGAGGAACAGAGATATTTCTGCGGGGTAGTTTGGTCCTGTCCTGTTCATTATGATTTTCTAAATATATTATTTGAATTGTTTTTCACATAAGTGTTGAGCACACTAAATGATGTAGAAATCGGTTGCAAACAAACATATCAGAGACACATGCAGTTTGGACATTTTACCAATTGAGGGTCAAAAGTAGTGAAAAATATGCAATTCTCCCATCATATTAAGCATCTCATTAGAAACAGATGTGGTTTTGAATGTGCGGTCAAATATGAATTCTTTAATGTTTTTCTCCAATAGCATGGGATTGTCCATCACTCCATTTCTTACCATGTTCTTTGTAGTGATGATCTATCACCTTCTGCTGCTAATGTTGAATTTTTCCTTTTGCCTATATTTTTCCTTCTGCATCAGATTGCAAATATGTTTGGTCCTGCCTTTCTATTGAAGTTGTACATTGGTGGAGCGCTTACTGGATCGGTATTCTTCTTGCTGGAGAAGGCTTTTCTAGCTCATTGGAAACAGGTAAGAATGCATGGTGTATTAAATTTTATACATCAAGTTTCCACATCCTGGTGTGGTTGTCCATTTACAGTCAATGCATAAATAAGTGATAAGTTAATGCTTAGCCTTTGAAAACACTAAACCAATCGGTTGCTTGCTTGCTATTTGAAACTGGAAAAAGTATTGGCGACTTATTGGATTTGACCCTAACCTAAGATATAGTGATGATGCTCCTCAGCCTATGCATGGAATTTCTTTTTTGTTGTATCCTTGTGTTAATCTTCTGATATAGTGATGATGCTCCTGCAGGATTATACAGGATGGGATAATCCAGGAGTTCATGGACTTGTATGTGGTTTCCTGTTCCAACAACATAGTCTTAAGATTGCTTCTATATATACAACCCATTTGCCAGTTGTACAAATTCAGTCAATTCTTTTACAACCAGCACATCAAATGGTTCTCTCACTTGGGCAATTGATTACTTTTGAATCAAAGGGTCTAGACAATCAGATTACCTGGTTGTTTTGAAATTGTTTCAATGGGTTGTATGTGAATCATTTCCTGGTCTTAATTTAGTTTATACTAAAAGAAGCTTCATTACCTTGTACTTGTGCATGGATGATAGAATTTTGGCCCAATATACAAATATACAACTATTCATTCAATCATCATGTATCTTCTTCTAGGAATTAAGTAGACATAGGCCCGTGTAAGGTGATATGGCAATTTAATCCACTAATGTTTGATGACTGTATGAGCATTGTCGATGGCATTGCACATACATTACTTCATCCTAAATTTGATTCCTTCTGGTGTGCTCATGTCACTCAGGGTGCAAGTGCTGCAGTTAATGCTACTATCCTCCTTTAGATTTTTTTGTATCCCAAGGGACTAGTGTATCTTTATTTCTTCATTCCTGTTCCAGCTGCACTTATGGTGAGAATATTTTTCTCTTTTTTTTTCTTGAAAACAATCCATTGTTCATTTAGTTGCTCGGCATAAAATTTCTTGGTTTCTTCTCATTTCAGGGTGCAAGTTTGATTGGTGCTGATTTACTTAGTCTGAAGGTATGTCTTATTGCTCTATATCCTTTTATTTTTTATTTCTTATATACTTCCTCCGTTCCAAATTATAAAAAAGTCAAAACGACTTATAATTTGGAACGGAGGGAGTAGTAAGTGAATAGTTGCTTTTTTAATTGCTGGCGAGTTTTGACAAATGTAACCTTTTTTTATTTGTTTTTGTTAATATAGCATGTGAATGTTTCGGGTGCCTCATTGTGTCTTGTATTTATGTATGTTGCTCAAGAGTTTTGTAAGGTCAGGGGTGTCAATTTAACTCGAGATGGCTGAGACCTGTTGGTTAATCCATAGTCACAAGGGTCGGTGTAGATGGCACGTTCTGTGGCCCAGGGACATCGTCCTAGTTAGGACTTAGGGTTGGTGTCAAGCAGGGTCAACGGCCCTTCTGCTGGGTCACCACTCTGCTGCAGTATGAGCACACCAAGGGTAAGGGTTGGGTCACCACTCTGGGGGATGATCTGGGTTGCTGTTGCTGGGATATAATGACAGACGTTGAAAAGGACTACCAACAACAGTTGACAGACTGACTGCATTTCTTTAGGAGCAGCAACAGCCAACACAAAATTAATTAAGTCTTCTCAAACAAAATTGGGGGCACAATCGTTTTACTACTGCCTGGTACGAGATCTTGGCTACCAGTGGTTGATTTGTGGTTGGCGGCTTCGCCGCAATGGATCTCTTTGAGCAGAGAGAATGGATGGAGCAAGGCAGGACGAAAAGGGTAGTTGTGCATGTGACCGTGATTCCCTTATGTGGCCGGGTAGTGGGTTGTGGGCTGGATAGTCTAGCATATGTGGCCAATTTATTGTCTCTTTCGTTGTTGCCTTTTTATTACTTCGTATTGCATTGATCTTCTACAACTACTTGCACGTGACATATCATGGTTTACATCAACCCGATTATCCACCTAGGTTGATTGGGTTCCCTTGCTCAGTTGTTCCTAGGTGAACCAAGTTTTTAGACATCCCCGAGCCTGACCCAGATTTCTTGTGATTGTGGGCTAAGCTCCATGGATGGGGGCGGTGGCTCAGTACCCCTCGAGGGCCTTGGTGGGTGGGTTGGGGGGGGGCGTGTGTGGGGGGCAGTGAAAATTAAATTCAGAGTTTTTAGGAGTACTGTTTATGCTAATTGTGACATTACAATTGTGACATTACTTGAAGACCAGTGAAAAGTCGCATTTACATTACATTGAAAAAAACTAGTTGCAGCATTTTTCCTGTCAAAATGATGATCTGGATATGGCAGAGCCTCCCGTTTTTAAATCTTGGCATCAGATGTGTCTGAGCTGCATGTTATGTGTGGTGATCATACAACACATTAGGTGTGCGAATATTTGGGGGTTCTGTGGTTTCTCCACCATACAACATCATCATATTTATTGTTTTCAATGAATCTCATCTATTAGGAAGATGTTCTTCATATATGGTATTGTGATAGTTTTGTTTCCTGTTTGTATTGTTTCTTGTTTGATCCTACATCCTCTGCACCTATCTACTCAGTTGGATATTGAAATGAATCTCTACACCTATTTTATTCTATATGCTTTGGTTGAAACTTGATCTGCTATCCAATCAACTTATGTTTGTCCGGTATATTGGTTGTCAACTTACATAATCTTTCGGGCCATACTGTTCATGTACCACCCATGAATTATATGTTTGTCACCCTGTTCAAAGGTGGAGCTAACCGATTTTTTCCCTCCATTTTCTAGAGGCATGGCGATGTATCAGGTTCAGCTCATTTAGGGGGTGCCCTGGTTGCTGCTCTTGTGTGGGCTCGAATTAGGAAAGGCTGGATCTGATCTTCTAGCGTCATATTATATGTGGATGGAAAGAAAGTGCAACTGCAAAGGCACCATCTGTCACCACCTTGTGGCCCATCAGGTTGAAGTTTGCATGTTATCAGGTAATTTGCTTAGAGTTGAGGGGACGCGTTCTAAAACATGCTACTTTCTGTCCTGGATAATGTTGTGGGCTGGTGGCGGATGGTTTCTGTTTGTGCTAAGCCGGCTTGTAGCTTAAGCCAGGCTGATAAGTTCACATGAACAGGACTGGTTAGCTTTGGCAGCTGAAATTTTTAGAATGTATCCTGTCAAAGGCAATGGGGATTCACTGTTTTCATTCAAGTTCCATTTTTAGCCTTGTGCAGAAGGCGTCAAATTTTTTTTCCAAACCGCGATGGGCCTGAATTTCATCCCTCGGGTCCCCACCTTCGGTCCTTCAGCGACTGGGGAATCCAAACATACTACTGTACAGTACATGGCCACGGGTTCTGCCAATTGGCCCGTCGCCTTCTTGAATCATGTGCTTGCGCAGATTCTATGCTCAAAACGAGCTGTCTCGTCACAATCATCTGACGAGATGACGCATCCGCGTGCATACGGCGCTCGCCGTGCCTTGGCGACACGTTGGGTGGCCGTGACATGCTGAACTTCTAGGCTCTCGATCTAGCCTTGGAGCGCCACTAGAGTGACCACTAGGACAGTCCCAAGTGAAGCTATTCTCCCTCTATCTTTACATCTCGCTTTTCAATGAGATAAACCTTTTTAAAGTTTAATTAGTTTATAGAAAATATTGTCAAACATTTGTACCTTAGTATCTCCGAAGATTACCCGCACTCATCAACCCCCATTTTCTTACTCCATACGTACTGATCATCAAGATTCTCTACTCCATATACGTTTCTTCCGCACTTATCAACCTCTATATCTCATACTCCATTTCAACTACTAAAACCGGGCACACTTATCACTTTATCTAAATATATCTATGTGAGATCTTGTTTTAAAGAATTAATTGAAACGAATTTAATGGTGCAATCGAAATTTAATTTGGTTAATTGGTTTGCGAGTTATAACATTTTTTGCAAGTTAATCGACATGCTAGCAGCAGCGGGCCGGCCGCTGGATCCATCTCCTCTCCCGTGCATGCGCTCCCGTGAGTGGTGGTGGGGCCGCCGCTGTGCAGTCCGGATGCCCTGCATCCCACCATATATGGCGTGCGAGCGACGATTGCGATCCTTTTAAAGTACTCCGCTGCAGCAGTTTTGGTACGCCATATGCTGATCTGGAGGTTGGCTGGCGCGTGGCGGATGGTGTCCAGACTCCCGCTGCGGAAGGTCTAATATGTTTATTGTTAAAGTATATATTCTACTTTTAATCCAATAATACTTATTACAAATGAGTTGAGTAATTATTTTCTAACGTAGGAAGTATTTATGTATTAGCTATGTCCTTAAAAGGACGCAATTTTACACTCGGATCTTAATTTTGACTAAAATGACCTCAAGCAGATATATTATAAAAATATATACCATGATTAATCTAATGATACTTATTCGATATTATAAATGTTTGTATTGTATATAGATTTGATCAAACTTAAACCTGTTTAGAGATAGTGTGATGGTGTTGCTTCTGCTACTTAGAGATGCTCCAACAGAGGCTATAGTAGCCAAGGAAGGGCTCAAGCTTGCGGTGGAGAATGACTACCAGAAAGTCATTCTTGAAGCTTGATTATTGTTGCGGCCTGAAGTTGGTGCTAGACGACTGCAATGGAATGAGTTGACTATCGGAGGCCTTTCCAATAGTAGCAGTCATAAGCACAATTGCCTGAAATCATCCAATCCATTTGGTCCAAGCCTAAGCCTAGATCAACCCAGTCGATAGACTTGCTGACACTCCAGCAGCCAGAGCCCGAAGAGAAGATAAATACCCCCAGCCTTGAGTCGGATTGTACCCAGCTTATCACACTGAATGATGTATCCTCCTCAATGCCTCCTGAAGGGATAAAGCAGGCCCCAAAAAGGAAAATATCGAGCCCGATGGAGGAGAGTAGGTCATCGGTTATGGGAGGCAGCAGCAGGTATCGCCGGGACAACGGGTCGCACACCACGAGGTCCCGGACGAGGCCTTTCTCCCTAGGGCACTCGACGAGGACGCGGCCGTCGCGGACATCACACGGACGCCAGCTATCCCGTTTGGGGAGGAAGTCGAAGGAGAACGCGACAGCACGGGCGACAGCAGAGGATGGGTGGGGCGCCTCCACAGATTGGAAGCCAGAGGAACTGACTAAGCCAAGGAGTAGGGGCGGGTGAATGGAGCGGTACCGGCGGAGGAAGGAGGGGTCGGTGATGAGGCGGCGGAAGGAGACGCAAGCGGCGGAGGCGCGGGCGAGGTCCGCAGGGGAGGCGATGCGGAGGAAGATCTCCTCGAGGAGCTCGCCGATGAGTGCCGGCGGCGGCCTCTCCGGCTCCATGGCGTCGAGGCTGGGGCGGACAGGGTGAGCACGCGACGCCATGGCCGGCGGAAGGGAGGAAGGGAATCGAGGGTTTCGGGCGTACTGGCGAATGGATGGAATGCAATGACTCGTTAAAGTGTACGTTCATGGGCCGGGCCCGTCCTATTATCCAAGCCGAGTTCTGAGTTTTTTTTTTCCTTTTTTTAGCAAACAAAGCCGGGTTCTGAGTTCATACTTGATACTTCTTTCTTTTTTTTTTTCCTCTGAAATTGCTGGCAGAATGATCTGGATATGTGTTTTTAGAAAAATTTATCTCATCTTTTCATGTTTGTGGTGTTCGGCAATCGGCATAGAAGAGGATATTATGCAAGCCTCTGTCAACACCGGAGCAGCATTATGCTAGTTGGAAACCTCCTTGTTGGGACTGAAACTAGAAGGACACCATAAATTTTAGAGCTTATAAAAGACTAGTAAACAGCCATGAGCAACCACATACGTGTAGTTAGCTAAAATTTACTAAACATGGGAAACTGTTATTCAAGTTAGTTATGCAATCATGGACAAAAACAACTGACAATGCACAGAGTTCATTCCAAGAACATAAATCAGCACATGAAACAGTGTTCATGTAAGGTCATACCAACTAAATTTACTGACAGAGAAATGGAAACAGTGCGGAGCTACAGATATGGTGGCCTATCTATATATATTAGGAAATTCACAAAGAAAATCAGAGTCTTGATGCCACAATATTTGTTTGTGGCTTAATCAGGAAAAAGAAAAGTATTTCAGATGTGCGATCATTAGGGGTAGTAAATGAGGAAACACAGAGAGAAGGGTCAGGCATCCAGTCTGGCTGTCTGCATAGAAGAGACTAAACCTCCTTTACACCTGTTACTAAATTTGCTAGTGTCTAATCTGGATTATGGAGTTGGCATGGATCATCAATCAACCCGGTTATTTAAATTGGATCATCAATCAACCCGGTTAGTTAAATTCTTTTGGTAACACACGTGCCTGGACATATTATACAGTTACAAAATGCAGTGGCCAATCCTACATGCACAATTGCCATGAACAGAAGCAACTGAATCCTGGATACTATACTATATGATGAAGATGAACTGCAGTAGCTGAACACTGAACTAGTAAACGAACTACTGCAGACTGCAGTAGCTGAAATTCATGGATAAATGTAACACTTCCTACCACCTATGGATATCAGAGCCAAAATTCGAGAAAGCAGTAATCATATTGGACTACATTCTGCCAGGTAAACAATAATTTCAGAAGCGAGGGTCTGTGGAGGGGAAGGTGGGGGAAGGTAGGAGGAAGAAGGAGAGTATAGCCGGTGGGGCGTGGCGCCGTGATAGATGGTGCAGGTCCACCCTGGAGCATAATAGATTCGTCATCATGAATACAAAATAAAATAATATAACTTAACTAGTCAATCGTTGCATCAAAATGAAGAAATGAATAGTAAATGATACCCGAATAAGGATTTAGATTTAGGGTTTATGATTTCGGGCTAGGGTTTAGGGTCCAAGCACTTAACAACAGATAACACTGGTAACAAAGACTAAAGAAGCATCACAACAGTCTTACAAAGGCATAACATATCGTCTGAACCCGTGGGATATTTCGTGACAAGATTTCAATATTGATAGTTCACAAATTCTAGAGGTTAAAAGAATATTTTCAAAAAGGAAGCCCAGGTAGGCCACTGGGCACTAGATGACACCAAGACATCATGCTTTGCAGGACGTATCACGTAAGGTCACATGAATTGCCAAGATTGACTCACAACAACAACAACAACAACAACATAGCCTTTTTATCCCAAGCAATTGCCAAGATTGACTCACAATCAAGAATAATCTGGACAATCTAGAAAGTAGTAAAAGCAGCTGATCCTCATTAATAACTTTGGACAGGGGTATTAAAACAAATTAATTATACCTCAATTGTACTTGGTCCTTTCTTTTTCCAAAAAATTTTATGAAATAAAATGTGGTCACATGATCATTTAGAAATTTTGCAGTAAGTGATTCCCAGCACCCATAAAGACTGCACAGAACAAATGGGTGAATACGGGAAGAGAGCACTCATGCAAAACTAGACTGCTACATGTTCCCAAAGCACATCAAGCACTACCATGAACAAGATACAGACTTGCAATTCAAAATACAATCAACACAGGATACATACCTGGTAGCTATTCCAGTGTAAAACATCTGCAGGATTTTCTCCAGCGACTAAGTTGACAGCAATGTCTCCCAATTAGGAAAAAATAATAAAAAAGATCACTTAACGAGAAAAATTAGGTAGCTAGTTACCCGTAGCAATGACAAAAAAATATCAACACCTGAATCTATTAAGATATGAACTAACATTATCCCTTCAAAGTGCTGCACAGTGTTGCAGGCCATTACAAGAGCCATCCTAAAATATTAAAAAATGTTAATGGAAATTTAAAATGGGGTTATATTACCTGGAATCAACACTTCAAAGATAAAGCATATATTGAATAGAAAAAGTATTTCCAGATATATTTGCTCTTCAAAAAATTAAGAAGGACAATGATTCTATCAATACCTGGTGCACAGGAATATGTGAGATTGTTGTTTCTGGAGATGAGCTTCTTAAAGCTTCAGTGAGATTCATGCATATTGTCAGGCACTGTAACGGATCTTCAACCGCACATACACTATTCATACCCACTGAATGGACAAGTAATTGATGTTTTGGTGAATTTATCAGTGTGTTTCTTTCATCAGGATCACTTAGCTAGACCATAGCTAAAGCATTTTACAAAAGAACAAAAAGAATTCGAGACACCAGTAGAATAGAGAGGATTTACCTTTACACAGATTTTTTTTCCTTTTCGGTTTTAACAGATACAATATGACAGACTAAGTAAATTTATGCTGAAATTTCATAAACTGGATGTGTGTAAGGGCCTAAGGGGAGCACAGGACAAACTAGTATGAGTGAGGACAAGAACTACATGTATATTTCGTAAGTAGTAGATTTTGGTTTTAACTGATAGCCCGATACAATGACAGGTTAAGTAAAACTTTATGCTGAAATTTCATAAACTGGACGTGTGCAAGGGGAACACAGGACAACCTAGTATGAGTGAGGACAACAACTGCATGTATACTTCTTAAGTAGTAGAGATAGAGAAAGAGAGTAGAGAAGAGATAGAGATGGAGAATACAAAACAGTGAATTCATGGATCACAACAATAAAGAAAATTTATAACTTATATTTATCTCTTATCTAAGAAATGCTAGATGTGATACACAAGATTGCATCAATGCAGCAACAATCAGCACGACTTGAAACCATGTAAGTTCAAATAGAAGCATTGAGCCAACCTTCTCAGATAGCCTCCCCCAATCACATTATACTACTGAAATGGAACTAAAGATCATTCATGATAGAAAAGAACCTATAAAAATTATGAAGCTAAGGAGACGATGAGGCTTCAGCAGGCTCTTGCTTTTGCTGCTCATCGCCTTCACTCTGTTCTCCAGAAACGTCGCTGGTGTCACTGTTGGATTCCACAACCTCTGCCTCCTCAGCGTTCAGTCCATCAACTGGTTCCTGATTTTCTGCTTCCTTCTTGCGACCCAGCACTGCCTCAATAGCAGCTCGGCTAGCCCTGGCAGCTGCTTCTTCCTTAGCCTTTGCCTCAGCCTTCTTCCTCTCCTCTTCTTCTTTAGCAAGAGCCTCAGCTCTAGCTTTCTCTTCAGCTGCACGTGCAGCCGCCTCTGCTTTCTCCGTCTCAACATCTTCATACAACTTTGTCATTTCCCCATCTCTCCCCTCTTTGTCCAGTGCCTCCTCCAGAAGTGCTTTCATTTCATCACTGAAGGCGACACTCTCGTCCAACAGAATACCTTTGGCTATCTTAACCGCATCATCCAACCTTGCTGCATCAATATATGCCTTCAACAGCAACTCATAACTAGCAATGTTTGGTTTGACCTCCTTTTGAGGCATCATATCAAAGAACCCTTGTGCCTCGCTGAGCCTATCAACCTTCACCAAGCCACCTATGACTTTGTTAAATGCATTTGCGTTGGGCCTCAGGCCAGCATCAAGCATCTTGTTGAAGTAAGCAACTGCATCTTCCACCCTATCAACCTTAAAGCAAGACTCAATGAGCAGGACATAGGTGTACTCATCAGGGTTTACACCTCGCTCACCCATCTCCTTGTACAATCCCTCAGCCTCCCCAACAAGTTCATTCTTCCCTAGCCAGTCAATCAGATTATTGTAGGAGAGTGCATCTGGAGCACACCTCTTCTCGGCCATCTTCCCAAACACCTCAATCGCATCTTGAAACCTTTCAGCACGGCAGTATGCATCAACCATCACATTAAAACTCCCAAGGTTCACAGCAATCGTCCTGGGCGGGTCATGCTCCCTGCACATTCTATCAAACAGCTCGAGTGCATCCTCCAACCTCCCATTCCTCCCAAGGGCATCAAGCACCATGTTGTAACTCACGGCGCCAAACCTCACCTTGGAACCCTCTCCAAGCACCTCCTCATAGCAATCCATGGCCTCCTTCTCCATGCCCTTGAGAAAATACCCTTTCATTAGGTTCCCGTACACCACGCCATCAAGAATAGGCTCCCCGCCAAGCTTCTCCTCGAGCTCCTCATACAAGGACACCGCCTTGTCACCGTCCCCGGCATTGACAAACCCACCCATGATGAAGGCATAGACCTGGGCATCAGGGGCGATGAGTCCGCGCTCGAGCATGCCATCCTTGAGCTCGAGCGCCTGGTCCAGCTTGCCGTTCTCGGCGAGGGAGCGCGCCAGGATGCGGTACGTGGTCGGGGAGGGGAGCACGGGCGAGTCGTCCTTGAGGAGGCGGCGGAAGTGCTCGAGCGCGACGTCGGGGCGGCGGCAGTCGCAGTAGGCCTGGAGGAGGAGGTTGTAGGTGGCGACGGTGGGCGCGACGGAGGCCTGCGTGACGAAGCGGTGGAGGGAGAGGAGGTCGGCGTAGCGGGCCTGGCGGAGCAGCGCGGCGAGGACGGCGTTGCAGGTGAAGACGGTGGGGCGGCAGTTGGAGTAGATGGAGTGGCGCGTGAGGAGCGCCGCCTCGTCGAGGTCGTTCTCGCGGACGAGCGCGAGGATCCGGCGGTGCAGGTCGAGGCGCTTCCCGGAGAGCGCCGAGGCCGGCTCCGGGATCTTGGGCGCGTTGGGGTTGGACGCCGGGCGGGGAGCCCCCGGCGCGCGCTGCGGCGCGGGGCCGCGGGAGAGAGGGGGCTCCACGCGGAGGCGGCGCTTGCGGCGGCGGCGCTCGGCGGCGGCGTCCGCGGGCGCCTGCGCCTGCGCGTCGTCGATTGGGGCGGGGGTCGGGGTCGAGGTCGGGGTGGCGAGGCAGAGGAAGCGGGCCTGGGGGCGGAGGCGGAGGCGGAGGGGAAGGGGAAGGAAGCGAGAGAGGAGAGGCTTGGAGAGCGCCATGGCGGCGACGGCGGAGGGTTTAGCCAGGAATTTGTTCGGGGGATATTTTCCGTTCCGCGAGGGGGAAGGGGAATGGGGAGAGGAGGAACAGAAGCGGGCGAAGAAGACGGGATGGTGGGCCGGGCTCGATTGTTGGGTGGGCTGGATTGTAGGAACCTGCTCCTTTTCCTTGCAAAAAGGCCCAAATTTATATGGAAAAATCAGAAAATAACAAGAAAAGATGCAGCTATTCAGTGAGCTACATAAATGAAATCGTATATCATCCATGGTGTTTACAAATTTATTTTGTTGCAGGTCATTACTCATATTGCATCTGCGTACTAGCAAAACGCTGCTTAAACCCATCTGAAAAATAAATAAATAAATAAATAAATAATGGGGTTGCCTAATCTAAGCACTAACTGGTAGCTGACGAGCTGTCACGGTGTGCTTGTGAAAACAAACGGAAAAGAAAAAAAGGCGCCATTATTGACTCCACGGCGGTTGGACACCATGTAATCAGCCGAGAAAACAAATAAACAAGCAGCATCTCGGCTTACGGCCATCCATTCCGTTTGTACGGACTCGGAGCCTTTTTTTTAAAAAAAAAAAAAGAAGCCAAAACGTATACGTGTTCATGGCAATTTTCTAGCATTTTTTTTTTCTTGTTGTTCCGGCCCATTACGTTCTGTCTCAGAAAGTCAATTAGACTGACGGTATACGACTGCGAACCAACCGACCAGGAGGAGGCAAGGAACAAATTCAGAAGAAGACTGGAACGGCGCCGCTGCCCAGCGGCGGCAAGCGCCAGCGCTCGATCTCCCTCTCTCCGTCCGGTATGGCTTGTTCTTCTTAGAATTCCTCCTGCGGTCCTGCCCTTCCCTTTCTTTCTTTCAGTAGATTCCTGAAGCCCGCTTCGAGATGAGATGGATTCATCCCAGTAGTGTTCTTGGTGCTCCCGTTTCTTGATTTCATCCGGGAAATTTGTACTGCTATATAGTGCTATGCATTACGCTTCATTCTCGTAGGAGATTCACCAATCTGATCTTAGTTGAGGGTTAAATTTTATACCATAATAAATAAAAAAGAAGATTGTTGCGATGTGGAATTGTCCATATGCACAAGTAACCCAAGAAATTGTTCTCCTTTTCCAACACTACGGAATGTCCATTTAAATCTCGAAACTGTAAGCTATATACAGGTCCTGTGACTCTGTCCGACTGTCCCTGCAACTTTGCAATCCCAAATGCATCCGTACAGTTGAATTAGCAAGGACTGACTTTTTAGTTCACTCGTGAACTGAGAATGCAGAACAGAACAAGGACTGACTTTTAATTCACTTTTGAATTGTGAATGCAGAACTTAGGCATTGCTGTTTACAGAATACGATCACAAGATTGTCGACATTGTGTTTTGGTAACACTCCCCTGAGGTGAAGATAACAATGCTTAAAACCAAAATGATGACATATGTATACTTGTACTAGTTTACTATTGTTTCTCCTGAAGCTCATAAGGCCTTATCATATTTGTTTCAATTGAACTGTTGCAGATCTTCTCCAAGTTTGCACTTTGCTTCATATTCTCCTGGAGGTGCTGCTGATGGGCTGTCTGCAAACAAAGCACGCCAGTCAATCGCCGCACTTGCTGGATACACGGGAAGCTGTAGCCCTTGCTGCTGAAACATCTTGTGAGAAAGTGGATCTTCCAGATTTTGTTAATATTGCTACTGGAACACTGCGTGAGAATTGAATCCCATTTTCATAAGAAAGAGGAATCAATGGTGCAGATTAGCATTATCTTTTTCGTAGTTTCTGGGTCAAACAAGTCTAATGAAAAACATTGTGGCATTGCTACTTCTCTGACTAACTCTGATACTCATGTATTCTTGTGTACTTGTGTTTTAAAACTAGTTTGTTAACCTCTGCCTATTGTTGCAGTTACAGTGAGTGAAGTTGAAGCACTACATGAACTCTTCCAGAAAATAAGTAATTCAATTATCAAAGATAATCTAATTCACAAGGTAGTCTCCAAAGCATAATTTTGGATGGGTAACAAACTAACAATATTGTGATAAATTAGTTTAATATGTCTCCTTTTCCATTTTTCCTTTTTTCCAGGAAGAATTCCACCTTGCTCTCTTTAGGAGCAAGAACAAGCAAAATCTCTTTGTTGATAGGGTAAGAGTATCAATTATGTCAGAGTTGTCAGTTTCAAAATGTTCCTCGCGGATTTATTTATTATAAAGAACAGCTTCTCTAAGTCTTTCCTCCTTAACAAATACCTGATGATTGTTTGTTTATGAGATTTTTTTTTTTTACTAATTGCTTTTATCAATAAATGTCAGCACCCATCTGTCAGCTCAGTGAATGCATTTCTACTTCAGTGTCATATTTGTAGCTTCTATGAAATTTTAAATCATGAACTGGCCGATATACAAGGCTTCAAGTCTCAACATAGGGTTGTTGATGATGATGATTATTTATGCTTTAGTTCAAGAATAAACTCAACGTGGTGGTGTCGTATATAATAACAAAGCTAAAACAAATTGCAGGTATTTGACTTGTTTGATCAAAAACGAAATGGTGTAATTGAATTTGGCGAATTTGTTCGATCTCTTAGTGTGTTCCATCCAGATGCACCAGAAGAACAAAAGGTTGCATGTAAGAAAGTTACTCTACTGAGACACAGAACCTGAAAGTTCTAGGTTAGATTTCTTTAGCTAATTATTTTTATTTGATTACTGCAGTTGCATTTAAGTTGTATGACTTACGACAGACAGGCTTTATAGAACGGCATGAGGTAAGCATTGTTTTTCTTTTCATTAGTTAATGAACGTAATGATGTACATCCTTGTATCCCATTGCACTATGGCTGCATCCCTGATTCCTTGTTATTGAATATTGATATTGGGCGTTCATGTCAGAGAGCTTTTGTGTCTCTTTCCTTTTAGACTTGAAATCTGCACTAAGCACACAGCGATTGAGATCAATTTCAAGAATTTGTGTTTCTGCAATGGGAAAATAATATATGCTCATTGATTACTTTTGTCAGAGTTATTCAGAGAAGTAGTATTCCTTAGCCAGGTAAAAATTGCCAACTAATATATATAGATTTTTTTCTTCGCCATTGATTACTTTTGAAATCATGTGAAAATAGTTCCTTCTGAAACTACCTTAGTAGATGCACAGTGGCATCTGAAGTAGTAAGTTACAAAAACTTGAGAAAGCCCATCTTTGAAAACTTATTTCAAATATAATAAATCAGGATCAGATGGATAAATGTTACTCAGTTGTATTTCTGAGTAATATATGCCCTGTAGAGAATTTCATTCTTGATAGATAACTATGATGTAATACCAATCAGTTGCTATATATTGTTCTCTTTGTTTTGAAATGTCAATAGATAAACTGATTGTCTTAGCTGAACCTTTTGTGAATGGTCATTTCACCATTTATCCCTTTAATCATGTCTATTGCAGTGAGCATGTCACTTCTGCCTAAACATGATCATCAGGAATATTTCTCACTATCCTCAGTTACATTGCAGTTAAAGGAGATGGTGTTGGCTCTGCTGGATGAATCAGATTTGGATATTGCGAGCGATGCTGTCGAGATGATTGTTGATAGGGTAAGAAAATATGTCATCCATGTGTTCCTTTGTGGTGCAGTGTCCTAAACCCCAAGAACACAAAACAAATATATATCCATTTTGCGTGGTGCTAAAGTTGGTTGTTGATAGACATTTGATCAGGCTGACACAAAAGGTGATGGGAAGATAGATCAAGAAGAATGGACTGCATATGCTAAAGATAATCCATATGTGCTGAGGAATATGACCCTTCCCTACCTCAAGTAAGTATGCGTGAATTTTTGTAATATTCCTCAATGATATTGTTGGAGTATGTGTGATATTAGGCCCATGAGGCCCATGTAAGCTACAATATATGGCAGCCCCTCTAGGGTTAGTCTAAGGGCAATACAGTAATTACCTCATAACATGGTATCAGCCTAGGGTAGGAGCTCTCCCGTTCCTCCCCGATCCAGGGCCGGCGCCGCCACCTCCGGCGCGCCGCCGTCGCCGCCGCGCCACCATGGCCGGCCATGGCGGCCCCCCACCCTTCCCCTCCTTCTTCTCCGTCCACCCGCCGCGTCCCTTCTCGATCTGGGCGCAGGGACCGCCTCCCCTAGTCTCTGCTGCCACCGCCAGTGCCTCTGGCGCGAGTGGCTCCGCCGCCGCCGCCACGGGCGCGCTGGGCGGGGGCGCCACCGGCGACTGGCCCCCTCTCCCGGGCACGCCGGCTCTGGCCTTCGCGGCCGCGGGGGAGCAGAGCACGACTCCGGGCGCTGGCACTCTGGGCGGGGGCGATGGTGATGACGACGCGACCCACCCCACTCTCCCCGTCGCGACCCCCCCTCTCCCCGTCACGACCCCCCTCTCCCTGTCGAGGGCGCCCCTGAGGATGCGACTGGGGCGGCCATCTACGCCGCCACCCTCGCTGCGGCGGTCACGGCTGGCCTGGACCCGACTACAGCAGCCTCCTACGCTACAGCTGCTGCCGCCGCCATCGCAGCAGGGCTGGGGATGCCGGTCTCCTCCACCACACCGGCCACGACTCCGTCCAGCGCCACTCTCACTGCTGCTCCTCCTGCAGCAGCAGGGAACCAAGGGGGGACCTTCAACCTCTACGCTGCTCCTCGGCCCACCTCTGCCCTCGTTGCCGCACTTGCCTCTGCTCGGGCAGCAGCCGCAGCGGGGCAGGAGCGTGTCCGCGCGGCTGCCCTGGCGTGGCAGCGCGAACGAGACGACAACGACGCCCTGACCCGCCAGATCGCAGAGGCAGAGAAGCTCCTCGCGCAGGCGTCCGGCACCTTGCCGGGACCACCTCCTCCGGCTCCGGCTCGACGGGGCACCGCACCTCCACCACCGTGGTGCTCCGGCACGACCCGGCCGACCCCCTCGTCCAGCACCTCCACTACCAGGCTGGGGGTGTCCAGAACATCGGGCTACTCATCCGGGTCGTCCTCGACCCCGCGTCGACCTCCTACGCCCGCTGGAGGGACCAGATGGTCCTCGTCCTCCGCCGCTACGCCTTGGACGACCACGTCCTCGACGAGCCACCTGTCGTCCAGACTTCGTCGTGGCTCCGCCTCGACAGCATTGTCCTCTCCTGGATCCTCAACACGATCAACTCCGAGCTCCAGGACGTGCTCCGCAACACCCCCTTCGCTCGCCAGGCCTGGCTGGCACTCGAGGGCTAGTTTCAGGGCAATGCTGAGGCCCGGGCCCTGCAGCTCGACGTGCGTTTCCGCACCTTCGAGCAGGGTGACCTTGCGGTTGGGGAGTACTGCCGCAAGATGAAGGCGATGGCGGACTCCCTCGGCGACCTCGGCTGGCCCGTGGAGGACCGCGCCCTCGTCCTCCAGATCCTCCGCGGGGTCAGCGACCGCTACGCCCACCTCAGGTCGTTGATCGTTCGTCAGAAGCCTTTCCCCACCTACCTGCAGGTTCGCGACGACCTCCTCATGGAGGAGATCACTCGGGGGCCCAGCGGATCCGGCTCCGCCGGGCCTCTCTACCGCGGGGTCTTCGGCCTCCTCCACGGCTCCGCCGCCACTCCACCGCCCCGTCCACGCCCCGTACACCCCACCTTTGGCCCCTCTTCCCACCGGGCCAAGCGGGGGTGGAGGGGGGCCGCGGGTCTGTGGTGCGGGGTGGCCACGGGGGTGGCAAGAAGAAGAAGGGCAAGGGTGGGGGTGGTGGTGGTGGGGGCGGCCGTGGCGCTCCACGCCCGCCACGTCCACCACCGCCTCGGCCTCCTACAACAACCCCCGGTCCGGCGCATCGCCATGTGGCCCTTCCAGCTCCGGTGGCGAGCCTCGTCCACCGGCCGCCATGTTCGCGGGAGCTCCTCCGACGTTCTACCCACCGGCGACCCCGTGGGGCACACCTTCCGGCGCGCTCGGGGCCGGCCGGTTGGAGTCGGGAGGCCCTCGCGCGCTCCTTCTCCACCTTGGGCTTGACACCTCCCCGTCGGCCCGAGTGGATCGCCGACTCGGGTGCCACCTACCACACCACCCCGGACTCCGGTATACTCGTCCGCTTCTCCTCCTTCTTCCTCACACCCTTCGTCTATCATGGTCGCCAATGGCTCGTGTCTTCCTGTCACGTCCGTGGGTACCGCTAGTACCCATGGCTCTTTTCGCCTTCCTGATGTTCTTGTTGCACCCACGATGGTCCACAATCTTCTTTCTATTCGTCGTTTTACAGCTGACAACTCTTGTTCTGTGGAGTTTGACTCTTCTGGTCTTACTGTGAAAGATTTGGCTACCCGGCGTCCTCTGCTCCGATGTGACAGCTCGGGCCCCCTTTACACTCTTCGCTTTCCGGCTTCTTCGCCATCTTCGTCAGCTGCCTTCGCCACCACTACCACTTCTACTTGGCACCGGCGTCTCGGACACCTTGGACGTGATGCCATGATGCAGCTCAGTCATAGCTCCGACATTCGTTGTACTCGAGTTCATGATGAGCAGTTGTGTCATGCGTGCCAGTTGGGCCGTCATGTTCGTCTTCCTTTTTCTAGTTCCTCTTCTCATGCGGCTCACATTTTTGACCTTGTACACTGCGACGTGTGGACATCGCCTGTACTCAGTATTTCTGGCTATAAATACTATCTTGTGGTGGTCGATGATTTTTCTCATTACTTGTGGACTTTTCCCTTGCGTGCCAAGTCTGATGCTTTCCCTGCGATTCATCACTTCTTCGCTTGGGTGTCTACGCAGTTCGGCCTCACCATCAAGGCCGTCCAGTGTGACAATGGTCGTGAGTTTGATAACTCCACCTCGCGTGCGTTCTTCCTCTCTCATGGTGTCCAGTTGCGCATGTCTTGCCCGTACACCTCCTCACAGAACGGCAAGGCTGAGCGCATGATTTGTACCATCAACGACACCATGCGCACGCTTCTTCTCCAGGCCTCACTTCCTGCTCGCTTCTGGGCTGAGTGCCTGCACACGTCCACCTACCTCCTTAACCGCCTTCCTTCCGCTGCCTGTCCAGCTCCTACACCACACCACGCCCTCTTCAGTACCCCTCCTCGGTACGATCACCTTAGGGTCTTCGGGTGTGCGTGCTACCCGAACACCACTGCCACCGCTCCCCACAAGCTGGCTCCTCGGTCCACCTTGTGTGTCTTCCTTGGGTACTCCCCAGATCACAAGGGCTACCGGTGCTATGACCTCACCTCTCGTCGGGTTCTCATTTCTCGCCATGTGGTGTTCGACGAGTTTGTTTTCCCCTTCTCCACCCCTTCTCCTACCACATCCACTCCACAGGAGCTTGACATTTTCTCTGTGTTTCCCACTGACGTGGTGGTCGAGCCACCTTTCCAGTTGTCTCCTGCAGGTACTCCAGCACCGTGCTCCTTGCCGGAGCCGTGCCCCAGCTCCCCGACGGCCAGTGTCTCTCCTGACCCTGCTCCCTGCTCGACCATGGAGGGGCCGAGTGGGGGTGGGGGTCTAGAGCCGCCGCCTCAGGAGCTGCCTCAGGTGCCACCTGCGGCGTCTCAGGCGCCACGTGCGCCACCTCAGGAGCCACCGGCTCGCTTCGCCCAGCCGGTGCACGTCTGCCACCGTCGTGCCCGGCCTGAGCCGCCACCACCTGCACCGCCGGTGGTGTCCTCCTCTCCGCTGGGGACACCGTCGCCGCCGCCTCCGCCGCCGGGTGCCCGTGTCACCACACCGGTCTACCACCCGCTGCTGCTTCACCGGGACCCTCGTCACACTCACCCTATGGTGACGAGGCAGGCGTCCCGCCCGCAGGCCCTCTCCGCCACTGCCTGTGAGACGGGGATCTCTCCAGTACCCTCTTCCGTCCGCGAGGCCTTAGCGGACCCTCACTGGCGCCGTGCGATGGAAGAGGAGTACGCGGCCCTCCTCGCCAACCGGACACGGGATCTCGGTGCCCCGTCCGCGAGGTGCCAACGTCGTCACCGGCAAGTGGATCTCGGACCCACAAGCGCCGGCCGATGGTACACTTGAGAGGTACAAGGCTCGGTGGGTACTTCGGGGTTTCACTCGCCGCCCGGGGTTGACTATGATGAGACCTTCGTCCGGTGGTGAAGCCTCGCACCGTCCGCACCGTGCTCTCCCCGGCTCTCACCCGCTCCCCGGCCCGTACACCGCCCGGATGTGAAGAATGCTTTTCCGCATGGTCTTCTCACCGAGACAGCTTCATCGCATAGCCACCACTGGGTTTGTTGACTCCTCCGGTTCGAGATGGTCCGCCGGCTCAACAAGTCTCTATACGGCCTCAAGCAGGCTCCCCGGGCATGGAACCACAGGTTCGCCGCTTTCCTCCTGACACTGGGTTTTGTGGAGGCCAGGTCAGACACGTCCCTGTACATCTATCACCATGGGGCCGAGACTGCGTATCTGCTACTCTATGTGGATGACATAGTCCTTACAGCCTCCAGTGAGTCACTTCTTCGCCGGATCATCACCTCTCTTTAGCAGGAGTTTGCGATGAAGGATTTGGGTGTGCTTCACCACTTTCTTGGGGTCACTGTTGAGCCTCATCCTGCTGGGCTTCTTCTTCACCAGCGTCAGTATACTCTGGACATACTTGAGCGGGCGGGGATCAGTTGACACTCAGAGCAAGCTGTCAGAGGCCGAGGGCCCCCCAGTGACTGATCCTACGGCGTACCGCAGTCTTGCTGGTGCTCTTCAGTACCTCACCTTCACTCGGCCTGACATCACCTATGCAGTTCAGCAGTTGTGCCTTCATATGCATGATCCTCGGGAGCCTCATCTCACCGCTCTCAAGCGACTCCTCCGGTACCTTCGCGGCATTGCTGATTATGGCATGCTCCTGCACCGACGGTCATCCTCTACAAAGATGGTTGTCTACACTGACGCCGACTGGGCTGGCTGTCCAGACACTCACCGGTCCACCTCTGGCTACGCCGTCTTTCTCGGAGGCAACCTGGTGTCCTGGTCCTCCAAACGCCAGCAGGTGGCCTCCCGCTCTAGTGCTGAGTCCGAGTACCGCGCCGTCGCCAACGGTGTGGCTGAGGCTTCCTGGCTCCGGCAGCTCCTGGCCGAGCTCCATAGCCCCCTTCGCCGGGCCACGCTCGTCTACTGCGACAACGTCAGCGCGGTCTACCTCTCCACCAACCCCGTTCAGCATCAGCGCACGAAGCATGTGGAGATCGACCTTCACTTCGTTCGTGATCGGGTGGCCATCGGCGAGGTGCGGGTCCTCCATGTATCGACCACCTCCCAGTTCGCCGACATCTTCACCAAGGGCCTCCCGTCGTCGACCTTCACCGACTTCCGCTCCAGCCTCAACATCACCAGTGGCTAGTTGTGGCTGTGGGGGGCATGTGTGTGTGCTCTTTCTTTTAGATGTCCAGTCTTGAAACTCCGCTGCGCCGGTAGTTCAGACCGCGGGGGAGTGTTGGAGTATGTGTGATATTAGGCCCATGAGGCCCATGTAAGCTACAATATATGGCAGCCCCTCTAGGGTTAGCCTAAGGGCAATACAGTAATTACCTCATAACAGATATATTAGCAGGACAACTTGATCAATAGAGTTGCCCTGTTATTTGACATTTTTGAAAAAAAAAAATATGTATATATAAATGTGACCATAGAACTGATAGAAGTCTGTTAGGGTTGCGTCAGTTTGTTTGTGGACTCGTGGTGGGAGAATGTATTTCTTTGTTTTACATCTAATTTGTGCCCTGTGGGTTGCCTTGTTATGTTTTGTAAATGGAAGTAATTCAGACTTAACCTTCATTTCTGGGTGGTCATGTACACCTTGACTGATTTTATAAATGCCCTTCCTTTTTTTATGAAATTATGAATACCTTCTTTGACTTACTATTGGTTGCTCATATTCCTCAGGGACATTACTATGGTATTCCCAAGCTTTGTGATGCACTCAGAAATCAGTGAAACAGACATGGCTGTCTAACCTGAAAAGTAACTGCAAACTTGCAACGTCTCTATACATCCTGATCTATATTAATGATGAAAGGCTCCACTTGAATCTGTTCATCAAGAAAAGGTTTGCAACGGTTCTCTCGTCAACAGAAACTGTGGACTGGTGTAAATGCTGGAAGTAGGAACCCTTTTTTTTAGTAGTGTTTTGTTATCTTACCAACAAGCAAAAGAGCAGTGTAGTATCCAACGGATTACTGACCAAATGTTCTAACATGGCCAAGTGTACATTCACACGGCAATTTGACCATTGATTGCTGATCTTTCTTTTAAGGGTTTTTTTTTTTTTGAGAAAGATCTTTCTTTTAAGTTGGGCAGTGCTTTTTTTTCATTTTTCTTTTTTAGATGGGTGTTGAAGAATGCTCAGCTATCTCAAAGGAGGAGGTCCGCAGGTTCATCTCTTGTGCATTAGAATCATGAACCATCTTGCTAAATGCAGCGTGGGATTTCATGAAATTTTGATCGGGATTATTCTAGACCATAGCGCTATCTCACGTGCAGCTGACACCGCAGTCTGAATGAAGTATTTATACTTTTGTTCCCCTGCCAGTCTGTACTGTATTATAGTTAACCAGGGAGGCAGGGCGCTGAACATGGCCAAGTTCAAACACAAATTCAGGGATCCCAAGTTACTGGCTTACCATGGTACATGGTATGATGTATACGCGTGATTACAGTTGCAAGATCCATGCATGCAAACAGGAAACTGGAGGAGGGGAATGGTTAAAAGAATGGTGTCAGATAAACAAATGACCAAAGTATTAGGTGTACATATGTCAAGCCTTTGTAGTGCTACAACAGAGAGATCACCAGGATGAAAATGTTGCGCAAATACAACATCTAGTCATCCAGGCAGGAACTTTATCCAATGCGGATGTTCTGAAGAAATTCGAAGTGTTAGCAATCATCATAAGATAATGTAAAAACCGTAACTGTTTTCTAAACATGCATACATTATACACGTCGCAGCTATTGCCCGATTTTTTTGGTTGAAATAACTTTGCTCTTTACGCCATCAGCCACCATCCAAGAGAATGACATAAAAGAATCCACGTTTGACTTGCCCCAATTATTAGGGAGGGAGCAAAGTATTTAATGTCGTCTAAGAAAACTGAGTAAGCTTGAGCAAAGTATTTTTTGTCACACCCCCCCCCCCCTCGCGTTGACTGGCTGCCTGGCCGGCGGCTGGCCGGCTAAGGCGGGCTGCTGGCTGCTGGCCGCCCGTGGCTGGCTGGCGGTTGGCGGCTTTTGCAGTGGGGGTGCTCGGTGGGGGAGCGATTCTTCGGCGACGTCGTGGTGGCATGGCCGGCTGCGGTTCGGGGGGTTCTGCGGTGCCGTGGTGGTGCTGCGGATTCCGCCGGGCCCTGTGTTGGCAGCTCCCCTCCGGCAGGGCGTCGCGGGCCTACTGCTCTTTCGGGTGTGGGGGCGGCGGAGGGGCTCCCTCCTCCTCTACTCGCCCTCCGCCTCCTCTTGATGGGGGCTGTTTCGCGGCAGTGACTGGGGATGTGTTGGCGTTGGGGACGGTCTTCGTCTATGTCGTCCCTCCCCCATGCCTCCGACCGCCGTCGTGGGGCGGTCGTTATGGAGACGGAGGCCACGGCGTCCGCGGGGGTTGTAGGATCTCTGGAAGAGTAAAGTGGCCTAGAGGGGGGGTGAATAGGCCTGCAATAAAATTCTTCGAACTGCTGTCAGTCCAGAGGGCGCGGCACTGCCGCGCTAAGCAGACAGAAGATAGTATGATTCGAAATCTGAGCAGAAACAACTTTACCCAGTGACCTTTCACGCTTTCTACACCTGCAGAGAATACAGATCGAGAGCCAAACACAGCTCAAGAGGTGGGAAGAAGTAGATCGACCTCAAACCCTAGAAAAACACCTCAACAACAAGTAAGAATATGAAATCTGGACAGCACACGAGACACGATGTTTATCCCGTGGTTCAGCTCGCCACAAAGGCTGGCCTAAGTCCACGTTGTTAAGGAAGTCCACAGACTTGAGCTCACCACTAAGGCTAGCTTACTTCTCGTTCTCAAGTCAAGAGAGTTAACTCTTGAGATGAGGGGTGATTTCTTTAGTAATGGGGTGAGGTTACAAACCTCCCTAGGCAGCCACACAAGTTGGCAGCTCTAGGGCGACGCCTAGCTGGCTAGGAGCAAAGCTTCAAGAGTAACAAACCCTAGGGCGCCGGCCAAACGTGCACCAAATGCTCTTTTGACAGTGGGAATCAATAGATCCACTCTCCAATCGAAGTTTGCTGCCTTTTCCCTTAAGAATCCGTGGTGGAATCGAGGGGGATGAGTTGAGAGCTTGAGGGGAGCAATGGAGAGTGAGAGAGAGAGAGCTTCTGGTGTGTGTCTAACGGATATGTCACGAGGTAGACGAAGAGGTAAGTGAGGTGGGCCGACAGATGGGTATAAATACCCCTGGCTCCCAACGGTCACTTATAGGCGCGGCACTGCCGCGCCCCCCAAAACAGCAATATGTACTGGAGTTGATGGCTGGCTGTTTTGGTGGCTGGATGAGGTTGGTGTTAAAGGATTGAGCATTTGGTGACACTTTTGACTAACAACCTTAGGATCCCTCTTGATAGTACGGCTTTTCCTAAACTCAAATTCAAATCAAAAATGAATTTAAACCTCCTTTGAGTTCGGCAAAGCCTCCTTTTAGGGATGGGGACCCCTACAACCTGTACATCATCCTTCCGTACTTCATTGCCTGCTTGTCATCTCAATAAGTCTCATTAGTTCTCTAATTTGGAGGTCATCAACGCCAAAACCCACAATAGGGCTTGATTGCACTTACAGGGGTGCTGGTCCGGGGCTTCAGTCAAGATCCGGCACCTTTGTGGGGTGGTGGTGCCCGCGACGGAAGCTCCGCTGTTTGCGGTGGCGCGGCTACGGTTTTCGGCGAGTGGTGGGTGGAGGTTCACGGTGGCGGAGGGCTGATGTTCAGCAGGGGACTCGGTAGGGGACTGGCGCAGCTTTGCGGCTACTCGCGTGGCTGGCGCATCTTCTCTGGTGAGGCTTCTTCTGTTGGCTGGCAGTGACGTCTTGGTGGCTGGTGGGGACCCTTGCTCTTGTCTGAGTCGGTGCTGGGATTGTTTTGGGCGAAAGCCTGGCGATGGCGACACTTGTGGGTGGCGTTCCCCTGTTGTGGGCGTCGCGTCCTTAGCACATTCCATGGGTGAGAACCCAGTCCTACTTGGACGAACGACGGCGGCATTTGGGTGTCGTAACCTTCTTGAAGGCGTCGTTGTGGATTTCGACTTGGTCGGGAGGTCTTTGGGCAGTGCTACTTCGTCGTCTCCGTCAACGTGTTCGTGGTTGGTGTCGGTGGTGGTTTAGGCTCAGTTTTTCAGTTGCTTAGTCTTTTAGGTTTTTGTTACTTTCTTTTGAGCTGGCGTTAGTGGTGGGGCTCCTAGTGGTTTTAAGTGGTCGTTCGTGTCGATGACCCAATCCGACCGATTGCTAAGTTGTTTAGAAGCTTGATTTCGATGTCCCAATCCGACCAAGTGTGGAGCTGAGTAGAGTTGAGTTAGCGCTTTGTGGCGCGAGTTGGGTTGTTTTGGTACCTAGGCGTGCTATTGGATTAGGGTACCCTCCAAACTCTACGTGGTTTTCGCTCAGTTTCCATTTTAAAAACTGGGCGGGGGCACATACATTTCTTTTTTCTTTCTTCGTCTAATAGAATTTACGGCAAAACTTTTGCCGTCCTTTCGAAAAACTAAGTTTCTTTGAATAACAGCATGTGACAAATTCAATAATGGAAGAAAAAGCTCATTTAAAATGACCAAGGCCACCTCCACCACGGTTCCTACTGCAGCATCCATCCAAGATGTGAGGGCAGGTACATTGCTACACATAAGCGGTCTCATACGTTGTCTCATGCATTGCCACATAGGATTTTTGATGATGTGGAGGAAAGAGAGAGGTGAGAGAGAATGAGGTAGTTGCTTCGCGAAACAACCACCTCATGAGCTAAAATTTAGGACTATTAGACAACTATTTTACCATTGTATGAGTTGTTGTTGTCATGCATCTCTCACAATCCTATTTTTACTCTCCCCATAAATTAAGAAATTGCGAGTTCCTACGAGACAACTTAAAATGACAACCATTGTACAAGTAGTATATTAAGTCGTGTTAAATTACGTGACACTTTATGAGACAGGTTATGAGATGACACCAATGTACCTGCTCTGAAGCAGGGAAGAAAAAGGATTATGATTTTAGTTTGTGACATGAAAACCATCTATATAGTATCAATTAATATTGGCTATTATATGTATAGCTAGATTTATCATTCTATTCATTAGTACAGTTGCATCACATTCATCATTCTGACATGCACGAGCTTCAGAAAAATGGGAGGATATTAAACCAAAGAACTGTGGAAATGATAGTACAGTGAACAGAAGAAAATGCATTATTTTATATATTTGTAACTGTTATAACTGGAGCATCAAAACTGAAATTCCGGCAACATCAATGGTGTTTTGCATATAAATAAAATTATAAAAGCAAAGCAACCCTCTAAAATAAAATCTATGCTCTTTCTGTTATCAAACAAGTAGCACGACAGAGTTGGTGTGAGGACTATCTGCGCTATGAAAAATCCTAGATGACAATAAATCATACGCACAGAGATCCTTATTACTGGAACTACTGTGAGCATATTCTGCTCTTCTCCCCAAGCACCACTCTTCAAATAGTACCATGCTACCATGTTAACTTAATTGGCAAAGCATAAAAAAAGGTACTGACATTGAATCAAAATCAATCAAGTAAGTAAAATAGTACTTGGGAAAAGCGTTAGTGGAACAACATGAGTCACATGACCATATCAGCTCCTGCTACAGATAGCCAATAAACCTATGTCAAATCAACTTGGAACATACCTAATTATATGAGAACAGACAGGGTGATAAGGAAAACAGAATTTAAAAGGCTGTTGTATAACTGAGCAATGCAGTAAACATCAAACCATTTTTTTATGCAAAAAAAAAAATACTAAGAAATATTCCACCTCGCACACTTTTTTCCCATAAACATAATTTACTCTTTGTGACTGTCTACAAATGTCACAATTTCCCTTCTTGCTACTAAGAACCATTTAAACTTAAGAAACAACTAAAAATTGGATATGTGATACCAAGAAACAATTAAATTAACATCTTGATGCTCTGATCTTACTACTATTTATCGCTAGTACCACCAAAGTCCCCCAGCAATCCCAATAACATGAGCACATAAAGTAGTATTTATGAAATCAATCAATAAATGTTCAAATAAGACAATAAATTGTTATACTACATCCTATCCTGCAATACCAAGAAGTCTACAGTTGAAGTGAAGAGACCAGCCATCCAAGAAAATTATGTTACCATGACCAAAACATTGAAATTTTGCTAGATAAGCAAGCAGTAAATGGAATAGGATCCCACTCTTAACTGAGTTATCAAGTAATGGAGAATCCAATGAGCAACAAACCAACCATAATCAGTACCACTGTCTGCTCAAAAATCGTTATACCACATACAGAAGTATGTTGGAATGGCATCTTGCTACACCACTAAAATGGTCAACATTTATATACTAAGCTGTAAAATGTTGTCTACTTTTAAGTTTTGTTCAAGCTTTTCAATCAAATATGTGGTAATTTTTCCTATGCATGCTGCATTCTCCTATTTAAACACCAAGAGAAATTTACAACTCATTGAGTGCAACCACATCTCAAAATCAATCAATAAATCATTCTTGATGTATTCAATTTTGATACCATCTTCACCTCAAATGAATGGGCAAAGTTGGTAAGCTATAATATGCAAGCAATCAGAAGCCTGAAATAACTACCAAGTAAAACTTATAATGCAAAGAAAAACAAAAGAAATGTTTTTTCGTTACAAAGGAAACAAGATTTGAGTTGGGATATTTTATCAACCACCTCCCCACCCACCCACCCACCCCGGCATTTTCTGGAAACTACCCAACAGAACCTGACTTGTACAAACAAAGCAAAAGAACAACACTTCACAAAGTTTAAATTTCAACACAAAAGTTTCACTGCATTCTTTCAAGCAAACTCATGGAGTATTAATGAAATATGCAACACAAATATAAATATATTAATTCATTTCAGGAACTAGCTAATTGGTCAAATCGACAGCAAAAGAACTACCTGGAACTGCCATCCATACTTCCATAGTTCTATACAAATAGCAGTTTCAGACAGATTACACGCATACCAGTACATCATAGGCATAAGTGACCAAATCAACTTACAGAAAAGGTACTTGGCAAACTTAAAATAATAATTTGTCTCAATAGAAGCATAGCTCAAAATCTGATGCAATAAACTGGCTTTCAGTCACCAATGTCCAGGTTTCTCTCCATGCTGAATTCACCCAAAAAACCCCCTCCTGAATAAGTAGAATTAAAGTTATAAAATCCCTAGCCGATTTCTGAATGTGCGGTAATAAAGCATCAACAGCAGCATCAGAAACATGAAAATGGAATGTCATCCGAGCATGAACGTGGAATATTGTCCGAGGAGAAGGGGTCATCTAGTGACATGTCAATGGCATTTTGGAAGATCTGGCTACCATCCATTTTGGCAAGGAAAACATCAGCACTGCTTCCACCTCTTGATGCTCCCCTGCTCTCAAGAAGAGATGCTTCCTTGCTCCCACCAAAAGAAGCTAAGACCATGTCCATCGCCACCTTGTTATCAGGTGAGGGACGAAGGCCCACAGCCTTGAGCGCTTTCCCCTCTCTGATCATGTACTGCAGGAACCCGATCTCGTTGGTCTGCACCAGGCACCCATGAATAATGAGAGTGTTCAGATGCAACTGAAGGCACTCACAAGAATCCAGGGATTCCCAGAACTCTAGTCCATGGGCACTATTAGGGGACTTGGATGGAATGGCCTGGAACAGAGCAGAAGAGATGTTAACACATTTTTGAATCATAAATTGCAAATCAAGTACCACATAGAATGAGCTGGTATCTTATCTCTTTGTTATATAAATTCCAAATTGCAGCAGTAAAGTAACAGAACAAGATGCTATCTATGTAGCTTGGCGTCAGCCATTACCAGGACATGCAGTTTCTCCAGGTGAGGAAAGCATTTGAGTAAGGTGGGCAACATTTTGGCCTCCTGGTTGCAAGCAAACTGAAGTGTTACAGAGAGTATTTTCAAGCTCGGAACCATAGCCCTGGCGCTCACGTTCATCCCGGCCTGCCGTTTAAGTAGTAACACAACACAACATTATACAATGGTCCACATGATGAATGACAAGTGCAGAACACATGAGTGACAATCAAACAAAGATACCCTGATTGCAATGCCGCCAATCTCCAGCTTGTGTAAATTGAGGTTGAGGAACCCGAGCACTTGCAGCCTAGGTGCGCCAACAATCTTGATGGACCTCCTTGTTTCAATGGTCTGGAAGATCATCCGCTGGAGGCAGGGAGCATCTTCAACAGAGACCTCACGGAGGGTGGATTGCCAATCCACCACAACACGGAGGCTGGGCGACACGATGCGGAGGCGTGACGGTGAGCCGTAGGACATGACGACGGAGAAGATCTCGAGCTTCGGGCAGTGCGCTAGCAGGCCGTCCAAATCTTTGTTGACGACAATGCAGTGGAAGAGGCCGAGCTCGCGGAGCTTGGGAAACACGGACGGGCGAGCTGCGGTGATCTCCGGGAAGTGCCAGTGCCACACGCCGAGGTAGAGGCGCTCGAGGGAGGCGCAGCGGAGGATGTCCTCGGGGAGCGGCATGTTGATCGGCCACGGGCGGTTGAAGAGGACGAGGTCCCGGACGCCCCTGTCGGCGAGGTCCGCCACCAGGCGCTGCAGCGCGTACTCGTTGGCGCCGTAGAAGGAGACGCGGGTGACGCGCGCGGCGCGGACGGGGCCGGGGTGCGCGGCCACGCAGCGCGACACGGCGCGCATGACGGGGGTGTCGGCCGAGCGCCGGTCGGC
This sequence comes from Themeda triandra, assembly GCA_018135685.1. NCBI lineage: Eukaryota > Viridiplantae > Streptophyta > Magnoliopsida > Poales > Poaceae > Themeda > Themeda triandra. Next base: position 183,536 of record JAENPR010000599.1, read on the forward strand.
GCCGAGGAAGTGGGCGTCGTCGACGAGGAGCGGGGTGGCGGCCCAGACGCCGGCCCAGCGCGTGGAGAGGACGGCGGTGCGCGCGGCCTCCTGGGTGGCGAGGCGCGAGATGATGTTGGAGAGGAGCGCGTCCGGGAGCTGGCTGATGTGGTCCTCGCCGTCGCCGACCGCCGCCGGATGGGACGCGGCGGGGTCCGCGCTGGCGCCCGAGGCCTCGGAGTCGGAGGAGGTGAGGGAGAAGCGGTCGTCGTCGTCGTCGGAGTCGCCGGCGGCCTCGGGGGCCGGGACGAAGGGCCGGGGCAGGAGGGAGATGAGCGAGGGGAAGATGAAGTCGATGCGCTCCTGCGCCGTCGGGCCCTCCATGGAAGCGAAGAACTGCTCTGCCTGGGCGTACGTCATGGGGCCTCCGTCCTCGCCGCCGCCGGCGTCCATGGCGGCGATCGGAGTAGGGCTTGACGTTGGGGAATTGGGGTTTTGGGAGGGGAGACGGTGGAGCGCGCTCTCCAGCCCAGTGTCAACCGAAGCATCGACATAGGCTTTTACAACGACGAATGCGTAGTTGGGCATTTGGCCCAGCCACGACAGAACACTATTTCGCTAGCGGGCCTTGCTAAACGCAGTGAACCAAGTAAAAATCTACTTTTTCATTTTTACGACGTGTGGAGTATAATAAAATTGGATTTTTTTTATTTTTTATTTTTTTTATTTAGTATGATTTTTTAAAGCTTTAACCAAGAAAATCTTGTAGGTTTTCGTTTATTCAGGGGTGTCTAGTAAAAGGGCTAGTGGTAAAAGGTCTATATCAATAAAATTCATTTTTTCTAAAAATAAAATAAAATCTAGAACCTTTTTTTTTTTGAAATAAAAATCTAGAACCTTGCTCAAAAATAGAAAAATTATAGTCTTTATCCATAAATAAACTTACACACACTCCACCTGGTCCCACATGTCATCCATCCCACACACAAAACACCCTAGTTTCATATCCTCTATCACTCCCCTTCCTTCCTAAAACAAGTGTCACTACAACACAGGGAAGAGGATGGCCGATGCAGATTCACCCCCCCCTCCCCCCCCGCGAGCTATGTTTGGCCTTGTCGCGCATTGGGGGCAACTCAAGGCGGGCGGGTGACTTCCGACATGCGGGCGAAAAAGGGGTGGACGGGGGTAGAGCAACTTGCGGCGGGTCACGGGTGGAGGACAGAGGAAGCGCAGGGTCGAGGTGTAGGGCGAAGACGCCTTGTGCAGCAAGCGCGGGTCATGTCTCGTAGTTCATGACGAAAGAATAAAGAAGAAAGGATAAGGAAGAAAAAATGAGAAATAAAATATTTGATGAACATGGACCCTACATGTTAATGTCTTATGCCAGTCTAGATGTCACCATACATAAAACATAGTCATCCCGTCCTTTCTCAACGAAACAACGTATCATGTGCAACCCAGCTTCGTGTGTAATCTATGCAACCACCAATTAAGGCCACAATATTTAGATCCAATGTTTGAGATTTTTTTCACTTAAACTCCTCCACCTGTGAGGTTTAAATCTAACCCGTGTGTATTCAGGTGGGAGGGTTTAAGTGAAAAAACCCTCAGACGTTGGATCTAGATCATATGACCTTAATTGGTGGTTGCATAGGTTGTACACGAAGCTGGATTGCACATGATACGTTGCCCACATCCAACCATCTCTCTCAACCAAATGGTACTTTCGTTTTAACAAGGGCTGGCCTGCTTGGAACTTGCTGTGGGAACTTGCCCCACATGATGCTTTGTGCCTAGAACATAAAAGCATTTCTAGGAGCGAGCCAGTCGGTGGTGGGTGCAGCAGAAATGAATTAATGAACGAGGTGAAATTTGGGCAAAGGCTATTACAGCAACTGCCTTCCAATTTGCGCTTGAAAAATATCGAACCCATGGCTTGATCTATTGGTTGGCTGAGGGTTGAATTGGAGTCGAGCTTCCTTCCTTCCGGCTTCCCCCACGGCCCCACAAGTACTGTGGTCGGACTGGGCTCCATCCGGCATCCGCCCACAGAGACTTCCAGATAAAATTTCATGCACACGCTGGAAGGTTTATTAGGGGGAGAAAACTCGAACCGTGCGAGGGAATCGCAACGGCCGGCGTTCACTCATTCCACGTACGATTTTCCAGCTGGGCCCGGCACTTTTACACCGAAAGCCGAACCGCACCGAACCAAAATCTCGGTTTTTTCGGTTTTCAGTTTCGGTTTCTGAATCCGTGAACATCGTTGCTCGGCTTCGGTTTCCAGCTGCAACCGAACCAAAGCATCGAACAAACCGATCAAGGTGCTCAGTAGTAGAGAGATGTAACGGCAGAAGCAGAACGCAGCAGGCCAGCTGCATGTGGCAGCCCAGCCCAGTAAGGCCCACCACGCTAAGTCATGCATTAAGTGGTAAGCGACGTCCCCGTCGATGACGAGGCGCCAGTGGTGACTTCGAGAATCTCCAGATCTGCCGGGTGCTCAGTCCTTCGAAGGTGCTCATAGGGGTAGGGGTAGGATTTGCGTACGTGTGTTCATAGGGGTGAGTGTGCGTGCGTATTTTGAGCGTCTACGTTGTACTGTGTAATCTAAAAAAATGAGTATAGCCCAACCCCAATTGCCGCACCAAACACACATCCACGCACAATCACTCGTCGTCGTTCCAACCCTATCTGATAGGCCGATACTGGAGCTACGGAGTGTCGACGAAATATCGGCGGCAGTCTACCTAGGGTATGCCTAAGGTAGTAGATTGATCGGTAAGGCATGCTAGATGACGAACAAGATGTAATCAAGAAGCACAAGACGTTGTATTTATACAGGTTCGGGCCACGATACGTGTAATACCCTACGTCCTGTGCTCTTGACCGAGTCTGTATATTAATGTGGAGATGAGTTTTGGGAGGGTGTCCTGCCCGCCTTATATAATGGGGGAGCAGATTACAAGCCGAATATTTCGGGATACAAATATTTATGCCAGGCAACAACCTTGATCCGATCCAATCTTTTGTGATCGATATCTTAACAGCCGACCAGAGGCGCTGATCAGCTCTCCCTTCCTTCCTTGTCCTCCAAGATAGCCGACCAGTCTTGGGCCCTGGTCGGCCTTGCGCTTTTGGGCCAAGGGTCTTCATCCGAGCAGGCCTAAGGTCGTGCCATGCGGGTATAGGGGTTTATACCCCCACAGCTAGTCCCCGAGCATCATGTGTCTTGAGGTACCTGAAGATTTGCATGCATCCGACCAGTAACTGGTCAGGCTCTTTGAGCTTCTGCATGCTGTATTAATCGAAAGATGCATGTTGCTCTTTTGTATGAAAAGAAAATTTATCGAATGTCCCATGACGTGGGCCCATAGTCGAAAGAAAAAAGGTTTTCTTGACTGCCCAGAAGCAATCGTGTCATCGTAAAATGCTGCTTAAAAATTAACCCAAAGTCACTGCAAAGTGACGTGGGCCCACGTAGTCCCCGAGCCTGATATAAGGTGTGGAACAAGTTGTATCAGGATCAAGAAAGAGCCTGGTGCACCGAGTAAATGACGGCGGCAGTGCCAACCAATCGCCAGTGATGAGGACAGGGCTGAGATAGCAATGTATACCATTCCTCAGCAACAAAGTGGCGGCTGTGCCGACCAGTCCCCAGCACTGGGGATGAGATTGTGTTAAATCTGCTAACCAATCCCAAGCGACAAAATGGCGGCTTGGCCGACCAGTCCCCAGCAATGGGGATGAGACTGTGCTAGCTCTGCTAACCAGTCCCCAGTGACAAAATGACGGCTTGGCCGACCAGTCCCCAGCAATGGGGATGAGACTGTACTAGCTCGGTGTAACAGAACCGACCAACTAATTTAATTACCAAGCGCTAATCAAGCTGACATGGCAACTTAATTAGAACTTAGTAACCAAACCAGCCCGGTAGTCCGGAAAACCACGAAGGACTTTCGCACAAACATCAAGTAACATCCTAGACCGGTAAAGGCCCAACGAAATACCATCCATAATTATTACATAAAAGTTCTCAAATAGATAGTACGTAACATAAATTTAGTTATTACAAGCCAGGTTCTCAACATAGTGCGGAAGCAAATAGATTAACATGTTCTCAAACACACCCCAAATGTTTTTTAGAAACATAGTGCCATGTCCTTTATCATACTCCACAAAAGAAAGGGACCTCTTGAATGCTTCAATCTTGAGCTCATCAGTGCTCACGAGCTCAGGAGCATAGCGGGACAAGCTGTTAAATTGGTAATGATAATCTGCCACAGAGCGAGTCCCCATAGTCAGATTATGGAACTCCGCTTTCTTCCTGGCAATCACAGCCGCTGGAACATGAGCTGCACGGAAAGCACGAACAAACATGTCCCAGGTGATGATCTGGCCCTCAGGATAGGTGGTATGGTGCTGCCTCCACCAAAGCTGAGCCTCATCCTCTAACATGTGTGCTCCATACGTGACCTTGAGATCTTGGTTAACGGCTGAGCGGGCGAACTTCTCTTCCATGTTGGCAATCCAAGCATCGGCCTTTATGAGATCAGATGTCATTTTGAAAGTAGGCGGTTTGGTGTCCATAAAGTCCTTGAAGTCACTGTACTGATTGGGCTGGGGTCCCTGATTCTGATGATGCATGAAATTGTTATGGAAGTTTGCACGCAGAAGCTCTTCAATGTTGCGCGACTCCCCATGCCGCTGGTAGAACTGTTCGCGGTGTGAGGAGGAGGAGGTGGCGCACCATGGGCTTCTTCTCCAGCAAGGCCCCCGCCACGACCGCCCCCACCAATGGGAACACCACGACCGGCGCCAATGGGAGCACCACGGCCTCCACCGCCATCGCCACTGGCACCCTGGTTAGCAGCCGCACTACGAGTGAACACCATCTGCATATGCCAACATTAATATTTTCTCACCATTAGGAGTTGGATACAATGGTAATAAATGTAACAATTATGCCGCACAGAATAATATGGAGAGAATATAAAATTCAATCGATCATTCGTACGGACACAATAATTCATTTCCACATCACAACTGCGCTAATAATAATATTAAGTCGAAACATAGCGTACTGTCAACAACCAACGTCTTGCCAGCATACATACACTGGACTTTCAACATGTGCTTGGTTACATCTCATGATCATAAAAGCGTACCAATATTACAACCCCATGACACGGCTCTAGGTCGCACAAAAGAAAACCCCTAGGCACTAGCGGACTACACTAGCCTAGTCATCTCACTACGGACGCTCTAGACCACCTGCATGTCGACCTCGTGACTGTCAGCACCACTGTGGCGAGAAGACTCCTCCTCAGCGTAGTGCCTGCGGTGAAGCTCCTCGCGCACGTCATCCAGGTACATCTCCTTGTGCTGAAGCTCACGACTGAGGTTGCGCCTCTTATTCCTCAGGCTCTCATTCTCGGACCAGGCTACATTCCGCTGCCTCACTATCTCAGCTAGAGTATCCTCAGTGCTCTGAAGAGCAGCACTGCGGTTATCCAGCCTCTCCTTCCTCACCTTGAGACTGTCCTCATACTCAGTCTCCATAGCAGCCATCTTCTCTTCATACTCCTTGATCTTTTCCTCATGCTCCTCCTGGACTTTGGCTAGCTGGTCCAGCCTGTCAAGAGCAAGATCCTCCATGTCAGAGTAGGCCTTCATGAGGGAGAAGACCACACTCTGAGCAGTGGACCCGCGCTGCTCTCGGCCTCTGGCGGCCGCCACCAATGCCTTGCCCTTCTTACGCCTCCACTTGGTGGAGCGGGGGTCGCGAAGGAAAAACATTGGGTGCAAGAAGCCGAAGCTCATCGGGCATCTCGGCCACCATCGACCGGCCAGACTGAAAAGCCGCATCGTCCTGCGCACGGAAGGTATCAATACCCTCACCCAACTGTGACCAGCTATGCCAACGACTGTTGAGCCCCAAGGATGGAACCTCAACAGACACGGTAGCATAGCCACGCTCCTGCACTTCCTCGTCGTTCCAGTAGTAGCGCGGGTAGCTACCATCAGGATAGCCAGCAGCATACAGGATCCTCCATAGAAGAGTGGGCAAGCCACCCTGCTTGAGGAACTTGCTGGACATCCTGCTGTAGCTATCCAGCCTCCTGCGGATAACAAGAGCGCTACCTGCGGGAAGGATCACACGAGGAGTGTCAGGTGCACGGGTACTCTTGCGTGCCATCTGTTTCCTCCGAGCCATCGAAAATAAATTTTTATTCCCCGGTGAGCATAATTTTTAGTGTAAATTTCAGCAACAAAATTTTACATAAGGAAAGGAGCATATGTAATGAATGACATGAGCAAAATTTTATAATTCATGATGTATGCACGTTCTAAACATTCTCACTCCCTAAAACTAATACGTTTAGTCGGTGGCACAAATCACGTTCTCTCAACATACGGGACAACAAGCGTACTACACGTTCGCGTGGTTAGTGTACCTGCAGAAACTCATTTCAGCCCATTCCCCATGTATGCACTCGACGTCCAAAAATTTAGCACCTTAAGAATAAGGTCAAATCACCGAATCAAACAACTCCTATTCAACACCCTCCGCCACACAGGTATATCCCGATATCCCTGCATGTAGGTGCACGCTAAACCCAAGCAACGTCAGAAGACGGCATCCCACACATGGGACACTTCCATATAAACATGTGTGCAACATGTAAATATTTTCGTGTCATATAAGCTCTCACCTAGATTGGCAGTGCATCCAATCATGCTCTCACAACTCCCCTTACCTTGAAACTTACCAGAGCGTAGAGGTATTTGAAACCAAATCATAACCATTCAAGTGAATGGCCCCCATACAAAACTGCCATGTATGAGCGTGACAAAAGAAAACGTGATGCATTCCCAGAGTTAGCCTGTTAGATAGCCACCTAATAGTCCTTAACTGGGCATAATAGAGTTGATCGGACCTTGGCACAATTAGTTTTGAAAACTCAACACCTTTTTGAAAACCTATCATATGGTTGTTTAGGTGTCTGCAACTTTCAAATAGTTTTGTAAAGCGAAAATATTTTTATAGATAGATAATCATGAACAGTGTTTCATTGAACCGGAGCCGATGCGCCGTAACGAGAATCGACCAACTAATTTAATTACAAAGCACTAATCAAGCCGACATGGCAACTTAATTAGAACTTAGTAACCAAACCGGCCGGTAGTCCGAAAACCACGAAGGATTTTCGCACAAACATCAAGTAACATCCCGAGACCGGTAAAGGCCCAACGAAATACCATCCATAATTATTACATAAAAGTTCTCAAATAGATAGTACGTAGCATAAATTTAGTTATTACAAACCAAGTTCTCAACATAGTGCGGAAGCAAATAGATTAACATGTTCTCAAACACACCCCAAATGTTTTTAGAAACATAGTGCCATGTCCTTCATCATACTCCACAAAAGAAAGGGATGCGACAACTGGAATGATCGTGCCCACGATCTACTCATCTCCGATAGCAGGGTGGAGACAGGTTGGGCAATAGCCATAAAACATTTCTCCATCCGCAACAACAATTGGGAATTGCACCCGAGTATATTGTACTCGGCAAGACTTAACCGTCCAAAAGAAAATAAGGACACTTTGGTGGATGCCAGTGTATGTAGGTTTCTTGACTCCTTTATTTGCCAAAAGATGAGCTTTTAAATCTTCATTAGTGATAAAAGACTCTCTAGCTTATCCCATTAGGTAATTACCTAGCCATGCTAAGTTAGCATCTTGCACTAGTCATCATTTTAGTAGAAGCAATCAATCTATTAATCAACACCGCATTGATTGAATAATCATTAAACCATCATGTGGAGAACATAACCAACTCGCATTTCAAATCTTATTTGCGGCACCGTAAGAATCTCGGTCAAGTTAGTCACTATCCGGGACCGATGGCGATTATAATCGATTGCAAACCGGTGGCGAATATTCCATCACACAAACCACACTCACTGGCCAGAGTGAGTGACGGTCACCATTGATCTACTCGGGAAATGCGGGATCAACAACTCACCACCATGACCAAGGAAACTCCCGGTGCCAACAGGTAAGCGTGCCCATCAAATGACACCGCCCCATCTTAAGGACTCACAAACCGGGCCCTTGTTTACTACCACCCCCATCGCCCGCATCGATACCGGAAGTTGAAACCCGGCCCAAGTAGATTCAAGGCTTCGCGGTTGGGCACTACACGCCCTTCCGAGCTATATGTGAGGCACTCTTCAAAATGATCCGAGGATGCTCGTGTGCCATGATATATTAGAGGTGATTTCATCATGGCCACATGGTTATGTTCTACAACCTACCAACATTATCATCAATCCAGGGGTAGTAACACCTACCATTCGCGAGTGATGGTCGATCACTCGGCTTCTACCGACTAGTTAGCAAGCTAAGCATTATCGAAACCTCAACTTAATAATAGGACATTTATGGTAGCAGGATAGTCCTAGTGTATCTCTATGGTTCCATATCAACTCCTATAACGTAATGCATCATAATAAGTAAAGGACTCAAATTTAAAACATTGCATAAATATAGGAGGATGCACCGGGGCTTGCCTTTGACAAACGAGCTGGGCACGTGGTTAGGACAGTCAGGAAGTTCAGCTTCTGGAAGCTCCTCCTCGGCCACCTCCTGCAGCTCGGGCTCCTGAGGATCCTCCACGTCTTGCTCCTCGTGCTGCGGGTTGTTGCCTAGCGATCTTGTATGGTGCAATGCCGAAAGTAAATACAAGTGTTGCTATAGGAATGATGTAATGATGCCATGATCAACCATATAACAGCAATATATCAAACTCAAGCTAGACATGAAATTCCTTATGCAAACAAACAAATTAACCGTGAAAAGAGCCTAAGTTATAATAGCAAGTCCTATCTGGACAGCACAGAAAATTCCATAAAAATTACAGTAGATAACACATGTCTAAAGTAGTCTACCACAGAAATTTCACCTTAAAACAGTAAGTATTTTATCCTACACAAAAATCACATGGCAGAGCTAAACGGGGCACATGAAAATACTTTGTACTACCAAAGTGCTCCAAATTATAAACCAGTGACATGTAGGTCTAAAGCATGAACTAAAAACAGGTCATACCAAATTTCATAAGCATTGGACAAAGCATGAATTAATTATGAATTATTTAGACATGGTGACAATCATGGCACTTGAACAGCAACTCTAAAATCTACCACATAACTTGATCATGTGAGAGCTCATACAGATGAAGCATATCAAAACTAGACTAACAAAGCAAGCCTCACATTTTTCTGAGCAACAGGTGATTTATTATGAATTTGTAAAGATAAAAGCCTTTTCAATAAATTAAATAAAGCTCAACAGAAAAGTATGCCAAAAACCACATCTCATATTTTCTACAGATCTACTGCTCATAAGAAAACTAACCCAATTTGAATCACCCCATTTGGACTTAAAATGAATGAGATATGAATTTTGGAAGATTAAAACTAAATGCTGAAAAACCATTTTCTTTTTCGAAAATCGATCCTAAAATGCTAGGTACACCCCGAGTGTACCCGGGCTCGGGTAAAATGCTACGTGCACCCGACGGTTTGAACACGGCGCCGGGCCGACAAGTGGACCCCGAGGCCCCACCGGCCCACATGTCGGCCTCGCCATGGTCGGAGGCCGCGGCGAAACCCGCGCGCGGTCCGCGGCGGCGCGCAATCCGAGCGGAACCGAGGGCAAACGTTCGCCTCGTCGTTGCGCACCCATCGGACCAAAAAGCGGCCTCTCACGGCCGGTAACTGCCGTCGGGCGGTGGCGGTCGCCGACGGGCGGCGGCGGCCGCATCGGCGAGCGGCGCATCGAGGTCGCGTCGGGCTCCATTAGCACGCCTACGCGCTCGGCCTTCTTCTTTCTAGACGTGACCCGACCAAGAACAGGGGAGGAATGCCCGGCCCACGCCGTGGCTTGCCCACGCCGGAGCGGCAATGGCGGAGCTCGCCGGCGCGCGGCCGCGGACCGTCGCTCGGCGAGCTCCGCACCCCTCATCGTTCTACCCGAAGTTACGCCGCTTGCATGCGGCTGCATGTGCGCGGCAAAGGGCACTACGCGAGGGAGAAGCGGTGGCAATGGCTCGCCGGAGTCCCCATGGCGGCGGCGGCCATGCCCGCGAGGAAAACGGAATGCGGCCCCGTACCTCGGTCGATTTTGGGGAAAAAGGTGGTCGGCGAAGACAAAGACGGAGGACGGCGCACCCGATGCTGCCCTCGGCTTCGAAAATGGCCGGCCGGAACTCGAGCTAGGGGGCGGCGGGGTGAACGGCGGCGGCCATGGCGGGTCGGAGGAGGAAGAAGAGAGAGGAAGGAGGAAGGGGGCGGCGGAGTGAAGGCGGACGGGACGGGACCCCGTCCGCTTTCCCGTTTCGGCGAAGAGGGAAGCGTGTGCGCGGGCGGGCGGGCGACGGCGCGACGGCGGCGCGCGACGCGTGGCGGCGTCGACGCCGACGACGGCCGGTCGGGCGAGCGGGCCGGGGGGCGTGGTGGGTGGAGGCGCCGGCGAGGCACCGTCGCGGGTGTGGTCCGCCGTGGCGCGCCGCAGCGGATCCGGCGGCCACGCGCACGCGGCGGGCGCCGCCGGTGTACGGACGCCGCGTGGTGGCTGCCGGACCATACATCGTCGCCGCGAGGAAGAAGACGATGGGAGGGGACGCCGACGGGCGGGTCCCACCCCTCTCCATTCCAAACTGAAATTTCAAACCTCCATATCTCCCAAAATATTTCGAATTAGGAAAAACTTTCAACATGAAAGTTTCTCAAAATTTCAAGATGAAAAACTTTCTCAACTACCTTTTTTTCTAAATCGGCATGGTTTGGGAGATTCAAAAATCAGTTTGGGAAACACATTTTAAAATTAATATTTTCAAACCTTTTTGCCTTTGTTTTGTTCCAAATGAAGCCCTAAAACTCATTTTCATAAATTGGTCCAAAAGGAAAGTTTCATGAAATATTTTTCTACATAAATCATCCCAAAGCACCAAATCCAAATAACCAACCTATCTAGCACTTTGAAATAGATTTGCTTGCACACCTAAAACTAATTATCCTTCCTAAGCATAAATTAATTGTAACTAATCAAAGCAAAGTATTCCCTATGCTAACAATCACATGATGATGTGCTTATGCAAATGATGACATGATTATAGTAGTTTAATTAGTGCTTAACACCGGAGGTGTTACGGCCCTACCCCCTTAAAAGAAATCTCGCCCGAGATTTGCGTGAACTAACCATTTAACATGGAACTTGGGATAGGCATCCTTGAGGTAGTCTTCGGTTTCCCATGTTGCATCTCCGTCGTCATGATGGCTCCAAGCATACCTTGTAAGTGGTAACGCACGGTTCCGAGTCACCCTTTCCTTTGTCAAGAAGCTTGACGGGTACTTCTTCATAAGTGAGATCGTTGCAAATTTATGTCGGTGATCTTGACTTGCTCTTCGGAACTTGAATACATCGTTTGAGTTGAGACACATGGAAGACGGGGAAAACCGTTCCCAATTTGGACCGGCAATTCTAATTGGTATGCTACTTCGCCCTTTCTTTCTAGAATCTTAAATGGTCCTACATACCGAGGTGCTAACTTTCGCTTAACCCAAAACGTTTCACTTTCTTCATTGGGGACACTTTGAGATACACAAAGTCCCCCACATTATAGGTTTCGGATCTTCTCTTCGATCGCATAGACTTTTCGTCTTGATTGTGCCATTTGCCATATGCTTTCTAATGATTTGCACTGTTTTCATCCTTCTTGAATAAAATCTACTCCATAGTACCTTCGATCTCCAGTTTCACCCAACTCAACGGTGTTCGGCAACTTTTGCCATACAATGCCTCAAATGGTGCCATCTTGATACTTTCTTGGTACCCATTGTTATATGCAAATTACGCTAATGGTAACCACTTTTCCCATGAACCCTTGAAAGATAACACACAAGCTCGCAGCAAATCTTCAAGTATTTGATTCACACGCTCCGTTTGTCCAGGGATCTATGGATGATAAGCAGAACTGTGGACTAACTCTGTGCCTAACTCCTTTTGCATTTGTCCCCAAAAATGTGACATAAACTGCGTTCCCCTGTCAGATACTATCTTCTTTGGTATACCATGCAATCTAACAATTTCCTTGATGTACACCTCAGCATATTGCGGGGCTCTCATGGTGGTGTTGACTGGTATAAAGTGCGCTGACTTGGTAAGACGGTCGACAATCACCCATATGGAATCATTGCCCTTTGATGATGTGGGCAATCCAGTGATGAAATCCATGCTGATTTCTTCCCATTTCCACTCAGGTACGGACAACGGGTGTAAGGGACCACTTGGTTTCAGATGCACAGCCTTGACTCTGCAACACACATCGCATTTTGCCACGTATTCAGCTATTTCTCTCTTCATATGAGGCCACCAATATCTGGTCTTCAGGCTATGAAACATCTTGCTACTGCCAGGGTGTATGGTCAACTTGGATAGGTGTGCTTCATCCATGACAAGCTTTCGAATCTCAGGGTTTCGGGGTACGACCAAACGGTTATCGAACCACAAAACCCCATGGTTATCGACGGTAAGCCTTTGAGATGGTTGGGTTTCTAGCTTCTTCTTAAATATTTGTCATGCTATCGGTTTTACGACCCTCTTTGATCTTGCTTTCAATTTCACGGCTTAACTGGATGTTCTTGCAATGATTTGGATGCATAAAGTCGAAATTGTCGGGAAGCAAAGGTCGCATTGCCGACAATGTGACTTCCGGCTTAACGCATCGCCACCACATTTGCTTTACCGGGATGGGCTATGGCTTAAGATTGTAATCTTTTATCAGTTCTAACCATCTGCGTTGTCTCATGTTCAGTTCATTCTGGGTGAAAATGTACTTCAAACTCTTGTGATCGGTGTATATGTTGCAAACATTACCAAGGAGGTAATGTCTCCATATCTTTAATGCATGTACCACGGTAGCTAGCTCTAAATCATGAGTAGGGTAATTCTGTTCATGTTTCTTCAACTGTCTCGAGGCATAAGCTATGACTCGACCCTCTTGCATTAGCACACAACCCAAACCAATTCCCGAAGCATCACAATACACATCAAACGGTTTTCTATGTCAGGTTGAGCAAGAACTGGTGCAGTGGTCAACAATTCCCGCAAGGTGCGGAAAGTTACTTCACACTTGTCGGACCACACAAACTTTTCACCCTTCTGAAGCAAGTTAGTCATAGGCTTAGCTATCTTGGAGAATCCTAGAATAAACCGGCGATAATATCCGGCCAACCCGAGGAAACTCCGCACTTGATGCACTGATTTCGGTGACTCCCATTCTAGCACCTTAGCAATGTTGGCTGGATCTATTGTTATTCCCTCATCTGACAGGACGTGACCGAGGAACTGCACTTTCCTCAACCAGAATTCACACTTTTTGAACTTTGCATACAACTGGTGCTCTCTCAGCCTCTCTAACACAATCCTCAAGTGCTTCGCATGATCCTCCTCGTTTTCAGAGTACACGAGGATATCATCGATAAACACCACAACAAATCTATCAAGTTCAGGCATGAAGACTGTGTTCATGAGTAGCATGAAGTACGACGGAGCATTGGTTAGCCCAAATGACATAACCAAATACTCATGTAACCCATATCTCGTGGAGAAAGCGGTCTTGGGTATATCTTCCGGTCTAATTTTGATTTGATGATAGCTGGACCTCAAATCAATCTTGGAGAACACTTTGGCCTTGGATAATTGGTCAAACAGGATATCAATCCTAGGCAAAGGGTACTTGTTCTTTACCGTCACAGCATTTAGCATACGGTAGTCTACGCACGTGCGTAGCGACTTATCTTTCTTTTTCACAAACAATCTTTGGACTACCCCATTCGAAATCTTGGTACGAATCAGACCCTTAGAAAGCAAATCATTCAACTGTTCCTTGAGCTCTTTCAACTCATCGGGAGGCATTCTGTACGGTCTCCTACAGATAGGAGCCGTTCCGGGTAGCAACTCAATACGGAACTCTACCTCTCGATCAGGCGGCAAACCTGGTAAATCTTCCGGAAACACATCCGGGAATTCACTTACTCTTGGGATCCCCTCAAGTGGAATGGTTTTTGTGGCATAGGTAACCCTTTCTATTTTGGTTTTCTTGGGTAAAGTGATCTGGATGGTCCCTTCACCAAGAGGTTTCCGGATCGAGATCATTCTATTATTTGTGTCTAGCACTACTCCCCAAAAATGCATCCAACTCATCCCCACAATCACATCCACACCTAGTCGGGCGAGAATGATTAAATTCAGCCGGAACCTCCAATCTTCTAAATCTATACTCACTCCTTGAACTATCCGTTTCGTGCTAATGTCAGCCCCAGCTGAGCTCACACGAAACTCTATCCCCAGTTCGGTTATTTTCTGGTCATGTTGCAGTGCAAATGCTTCACTCATAAACGAATGCGATGAACCAGTATCAAACAAAACTGCAGCAGGAATCTCATTGACAGGAAACATACCAGCTGTCATAGGTTCTCCAGCAAGAATCTCCTCAATCGAGGTCAGGTGAGCACGTCGAGATCTGCTTCGGTGGGCGGGCAATACCTGCTAAGAAGTGACCCTTCGCCCACAATTATAGCATGGCCCATAAGGTGCAGCCTTTGCCCCCCCGCACCGCTCCGACCCGGCTTGCTTGTTCGATTCATAGGCGTTCGAAAGCTTTCGAAATTTCGAGCCCCTGTGCGGGCCGGTTCCTCCGGGGTGGAGGTTTGAACCTCTGACCCTGAGCACGGATCGGAAAGCGTTGCACAGGTGGAGCCCTCTGCTGAGAGGAACCACCTTCATTGGCCCTCTTGCGGTTCTTGGAAGCTGCGTGTAGGTTGTTCTGGGTCTCTTGAATCAAGCAATCATTATAGAAGTCATTGAATGTCACACGGGTAGAGGTACCCGCAGTCTTCATCAGCTTAGTACTCAGACCCCTCTTGAATGCTTCAATCTTGAGCTCATCAGTGCTCACGAGCTCAGGAGCATAGCGGGACAAGCTGTTAAATTGGTAGTGATAATCAGCCACAGAGCGAGTCCCCATAGTCAGATTATGGAACTCCACTTTCTTCCTGGCAATCACAGCCGCTGGAACATGAGCTGCACGGAAAGCACGAACAAACATGTCCCAGGTGATGATCTGGCCCTCAGGATAGGTGGTACAGTGCTGCCTCCACCAAAGCTGAGCCTCATCCTCTAACATGTGTGCTCCATACGTGACCTTGAGATCTTCAGTCAGCCTGAGCAGAGCGAACTTCTCTTCCATGCTGGCAATCCAAGCATCGGCCTTTATGGGATCAGATGTCATTTTGAAAGTAGGCGGTTTGGTGTCCATAAAGTCCTTGAAGTCACTGTACTGATTGGGCTGGGGTCCCTGATTCTGATGATGCATGAAATTGTTATGGAAGTTTGCACGCAGAAGCTCTTCAATGTTGCGCTGACTCCCCATGAACTGCTGGTAGAACTGTTCCGCAGTGTGAGGAGGAGGAGGTGGCGCACCATGGGCTTCTTCTCCAGCAAGGCCCCTGCCACGACCGCCCCCACCAATGGGAACACCACGACCAGCGCCAATGGGAGCACCACGGCCAGCACCGCCACTGCCACTGGCACCCTGGTTAGCAGCCGCACTACGAGTGAACACCATCTGCATATGCCAACATTAATATTTTCTCACCATTAGGAGTTGGATACAATGGTAATAAATGTAACAATTATGCCGCACAGAATAATATGGAGAGAATATAAAATTCAATCGATCATTCATACGGACACAATAATTCATTTCCACATCACAACTGCGCTAATAATAATATTAAGTCAAAACATAGCGCGCATCGTCAACAAACGTCTTGCCAAAGCATACATACACTGGACTTTCAACATGTGCTTGGTTACATCTCATGATCATAAAAGCGTACCAATATTACAACCCCATGACACGGCTCTAGGTCGCACAAAAGAAAACCCCTAGGCACTAACGGACTACACTAGCCTAGTCATCTCACTACGGACGCTCTAGTCCACCTGCATGTCGACCTCGTGACTGTCAGCACCACTGTGGCGAGAAGACTCCTCCTCAGCGTAGTGCCTGCGGTGAAGCTCCTCGCGCACGTCATCCAGGTACATCTCCTTGTGCTAAAGCTCACGACTGAGGTTGCGCCTCTCATTCCTCAGGCTCTCATTCTCGGACCGGGCTACATTCCGCTGCCTCACTATCTCGGCTAGAGTATCCTCGGTGCTCAAGAGCAAGATCTGCGGTTATCCAGCCTCTCCTTCATCACCTTGAGCCTGTCCTCATACTCAGTCTCCATAGCAGCCATCTTCTCTTCATACTCCTTGATCTTTTCCTCATGCTCCTCCTGGACTTTGGCTAGCTGGTCCAGCCTGTCAAGAGCAAGATCCTCCATGTCAGAGTAGGCCTTCATGAGGGAGAAGACCACACTCTGAGCAGTGGACCTGCTGCTCTCAGCCTCCTGGCGGCCTGCCACCAATGCCTTGCCCTTCTTCTGCCTCCACTTGGTGGAGCGGGGGTCAGCAGAAGGAAAAACATTGGGTGCAAGAAGCTGAAGCTCATCAGGCATCTCAGCCACCATCCTGACCAGCACACGGAAAGCTGCATCCTCTCGCGCACGGAAGGTATCAATACCCTCACCCAACCGTGACCGGTTGTGCCAACGGCGTTGAGCCCCAAGGATGGAACCTCAACGAGACACGGTAGCATAGCCACGCTCCACGCCTTGCCTCGTCGTTCCAGTAGTAGCGCGGGTAGCTGCCATCAGGATAGCCAGCAGCATACAGGATCCTCCATAGAAGAGTGGGCAAGCCACCCTGCTTGAGGAACTTGCTGGACATCCTGCTGTAGCTATCCGGCCTCCTGCTGATAACAAGAGCGCTACCTGCGGGAAGGATCACACGAGGAGTGTCAGGTGCACGGGTACTCTTGCGTGCTGTCTGTTTCCTCCGAGCCATCTGAAAATAAATTTTTATTCCCCCAGTGAGCATAATTTTTAGTGTAAATTTCAGCAACAAAATTTTACATAAGGAAAGGAGCATATGTAATGAATGACATGAGCAAAATTTTATAATTCATGATGTATGCACGTTCTAAACGTTCTCACTACCTAAAACTAATACGTTTAGTCGGTGGCATAAATCACGTTCTCTCAACATACGGGACAACAAGCGTACTACACGTTCGCGTGGTTAGTGTACCTGCAGAAACTCATTTCAGCCCATTCCCCATGCATGCTCTCGACGTCCAAAAATTCAGCACCTTAAGAATAAGGTCAAATCACCGAATCAAACAACTCCTATTCAACACCCTCCGCCACACAGGTATATCCCCGATATCCCTGCATGTAGGTGCACGCTAAACCCAAGCAACGTCAGAAGACGGCATCCCACACATGGGACACTTCCATATAAACATGTGTGCAACATGTAAATATTTCTGTGTCATATAAGCTCTCACCTAGATTGGCAGTGTATCCAATCATGCTCTCACAACTCCCCTTACCTTGAAACTTACCAGAGCGTAGAGGTATTTGAAACCAAATCATAACCATTCAAGTGAATGGCCCCCATACAAAACTGCCGTGTATGAGCGTGACAAAAGAAAACATGATGCATTCCCAGAGTTAGCCTGTTAGATAGCCACCTAATAGTCCTTAACTGGGCATAACAGAGTTGATCGGACCTTGGCACAATTAGTTTTGAAAACTCAACACCTTTTTGAAAACCTATCATATGGTTGTTTAGGTGTCTGCAACTTTCAAATAGTTTTGTAAAGCGAAAATCTTTTTATAGATAGATAATCATGAACAGTGTTTCATTGAACCGGGAGCTGATGCCGCTGTAACAGAATCGACCAACTAATTTAATTACCAAGCGCTAATCAAGCTGACATGGCAACTTAATTAGAACTTAGTAACCAAACCAGCCCGGTAGTCCGGAAAACCACGAAGGATTTTCGCACAAACATCAAGTAACATCCCAGACCGGTAAAGGCCCAACGAAATACCATCCATAATTATTACATAAAAGTTCTCAAATAGATAGTACGTAACATAAATTTAGTTATTACAAGCCAGGTTCTCAACATAGTGCGGAAGCAAATAGATTAACATGTTCTCAAACACACCCCAAATGTTTTTTAGAAACATAGTGCCATGTCCTTCATCATACTCCACAAAAGAAAGGGATGCGACAACTGGAACGATCGTGCCCACGATCTACTCATCTCCGACAGCAGGGTGGAGACAGGTTGGGCAATAGCCATAAAACATTTCTCCATCTGCAACAACAATTGGGAATTGCACCCTGAGTATATTGTACTCAGCAAGACTTAACCGTCCAAAAGAAAATAAGGACACTTTGGTGGATGCCAGGCTGTATGTAGGTTTGCTGACTCCTTTATTTGCCAAAAGATGAGCTTTTAAATCTTCATTCAGTGACAAAAGACTCTCTAGCTTATCCCATTAGGTAATTACCTAGCCATGCTAAGTTAGCATCTTGCACTAGTCATCATTTTAGTAGAAGCAATCAATCTATTAATCAACACCGCATTGATTGAATAATCATTAAACCATCATGTGGAGAACATAACCAACTCGCATTTCAAATCTTATTTGCGGCACCGTAATGAATCGCTCGGTCAAGTTAGTCACTATCCGGGACCGATGGCGATTATAATCGATTGCAAACCCGGTCGGCGAATATTCCATCACACAAACCACACTCACGGCCATAGTGAGTGACGGTCACCACGATCTACTCGGGAAATGCGGGATCAACAACTCACCACCATGACCAAGGAAACTCCCGGCCGCCAACGGGTAAGCGTGCCCATCAAATGACACCGCCCCATCTTAAGGACTCACGACCGGGCCCTTGTTTACTACCACCCCCATCGCCGGCATGGATACCTGGAAGTTGAAACCCGGCCCAAGTAGATTCAAGGCTTCGCGGTTGGGCACTACACGCCCTTCCAGCTATATGTGAGGCACTGTTCAAAATAATCCGAGGACGCTCTTGTGCCATGATACATTAGAGGTGATTTCATCATGGCCACATGGTTATGTTCTACAACCTACCAACATCATCATCAATCCAGGGGTAGTAACACCTACCATTCGCGAGTGATGGTCGATCACTCAGCTTCTACCGACTAGTTAGCAACTAAGCATTATCGAAACCTCAACCTAAAAATAGGATATTTATGGTAGTAGGATAGTCCTAGTGCATCTCTATGGCTCCATATCAACTCCTATAACGTAATGCAGCATAATAAATAAAGGACTCAAATTTAAAACATTGCATAAATATAGGAGGATGCACCGGGGCTTGCCTTTGACAAACGAGCTGGGCACGTGGTTAGGACCGTCAGGGAGTTCAGCTTCTGGAAGTTCCTCCTCGGCTACCTCCTGCAGCTCGGGCTCCTGAGGCTCCTCCACGTCCTGCTCCTCGTGCTGCGGGTTGTTGCCTAGCGATCCTGTATGGTGCAAATGCCGAAAGTAAATACAAGTGTTGCTGTAGAAATGATGTAATGATGCCATGATCAACCATATAACAGCAATATATCAAACTCCGAGCTAGACATGAAATTCCTTATGCAAACAAACAAATTAACCTGCTGAAAAGAGCCTAAGCTATAACAGCAAGTCCTATCTGGACAGCACAGAAAATTCCATAAAAATTACAGTAGATAACACATGTCTAAAGTAGTCTACCACAGAAATTTCACCTTAAAACAGTAAGTATTTTATCCTACACAAAAATCACATGGCAGAGCTAAACAGGGCACATGAAAATACTTTGTACTACCAAAGTGCTCCAAATTATAAACCAGTGACATGTAGGTCTAAAGCATGAACTAAAAACAGGTCATACCAAATTTCATCAGCATTGGACAAAGCATGAATTAATTATGAATTATTTAGACATGGTGACAATCATGGCACTTGAACAGCAACTCTAAAATCTACCACATAACTTGATCATGTGAGAGCTCATACAGATGAAGCATATCAAAACTAGACTAACAAAGCAAGCCTCACATTTTTCGAGCAACAACGGTGATTTATTATGAATTTGTAAAGATAAAAGCCTTTTCAATAAATTAAATAAAGCTCAACAGAAAAGTATGCCAAAAACCACATCTCATATTTTCTACAGAGTCTACTGCTCATAAGAAAACTAACCCAATTTGAATCACCCCATTTGGACTTAAAATGAATGAGATATGAATTTTGGAAGATTAAAACTAAATCTGGAAAAACCATTTTCTTTTTCTGAAAATCGACCTAAAATGCTAGGTACACCCCGAGTGTACCCAGGCGCTGGGTAAAATGCTACGTGCACCCGACGGTTTGAACACGGCGCCGGGCTGACAAGTGGACCCCGAGGCCCCACTGGCCCACATGTCGGCCTCGCCGGAGTCGAGGACGCGACGGCCGGCGGCGAAACTTCGCCGGCGGCGGCGCTCGGGCGGAACCGAGGGCGGCAAACGCATCTGTGCGTCGTTGCGCACCCATCGGACCAAGAAACGCGGCCTCTCACGACCGGTAACTAAGGCGGTGGCGCTCGCCGACAGACGGCGGCGGCTCGCATCGGCGAGCGGCGCATCGAGGTCGAGTCGGGCTCCACCAACACGCCTACGCGCTCGGCCTCTTCTTTCTAGACGTGACCCGACCAAGAACAGGGAGGAATGGCGGCCCACGCCGTGGCTTGCCCTCGCCGGAGCGGCAATGGCGAGCTCGCCGGCGCAGCTCACACCCGTCGCTAGGCGACGCAGAGCTCGAGTTCGTTCTACCCCAGAGTTACGCCGCTTGCATGCGGCTCCCTAACACGGAAAAGGGCACTACGCGGAGCGGAGAAGCGGTGGCAATGGCTCGCCGGAGTCCCCAGGCGGCGGCGGCCATGCCCGCGAGGAAAACGGCCAATGCGGCCCCGTACCTCGGTCGATTCAAGCGGCGCGAGGGTGGAGGAAGACAAAGACGAGGACGGCGCACCCGATGCTGCCCTTAGCTTCGAGTTTCAACGGCTGGAACTCGAGCTAGGCAGGCGGCGGCGGGTGTCGGCGGCGGCCATGGCGGGTCGGAGGAGGAAGAAGAGAGAGGAAGGAGGAAGGACGGCGGAGTGAAGGCGGACGGGACGGGAGCCTGTCCACTTTCCCGTTTTGGCAGAGGAAAGCGTACGCGGGCGGGCGAACGACGGAGACGGCGCGCGCGACGCGTGGCGGCATCGACGCCGACGTACGGCGGCGGCGGCGGGCCCGGGCGCCGGGTGGAGGCGCGCCGAGGCACCGTCGCGGCCCTGTGGTCCGTCCTGTGGCGCGCCGCAGCGGATCCGGCGGCCACAGCGCGAGCGAGGGAGCGCGCCGGCGTACGGACGCCGCGTGGCGGCTGCCGGGCGCGACACCGTCGCCGCGAGGAAGAAGACGATGGGAGGGGGACGCTGACAGGCGGGTCCCACCCCCTCTCCATTCCAAACTGAAATTTCAAACCTCCATATCTCCCAAAATATTTCGAATCTGGAAAAACTTTCAACATGAAAGTTTCTCAAAATTTCAAGATGAAAAACTTTCTCAACTACCTTTTTTTCTAAATCGGCTTGGTTTGGGAGATTCAAAAATCAGTTTGGGAAACACATTTTAAAATTAATATTTTCAAACCTTTTTGCCCTGTTTTGTTCCAAATGAAGCCCTAAAACTCATTTTCACAAATTGGTCCCAAAAGGAAAGTTTCATGAAATATTTTTCTACATAAATCATCCTAAAGCACCAAATCCAAATAACCAACCTATCTAGCACTTTGAAATAGATTTGCTTGCACACCTAAAACTAATTATCCTTCCTAAGCATAAATTAAGTGTAACTAACAAAGCAAAGTATTCCCTATGCTAACAATCACATGATGATGTACTTATGCAAATGATGACATGATTATAGTAGTTTAATTAGTGCTTAACACTGGAGGTGTTACACTCGGCTAACCAGTCCCAATTGACAAAATGGCGGCTTGGCCGACCAGTCCCCAGCGATGGGAATAAGATCGACCACAACTGTGTTGTGTCTAGACGTACGGCGCTGCAGTTGCCTAGTGAACATGGCTAAAGTATACGTGAGAGTGGAGTAGGGAAAACCAACATTGTCGATTGAATGGGAGGCAGCTTTGCGTACCGGCCAAACCCCAAATGCCATGTGTCGAGAAAGAAAAAACATACCCAACACTAGCTCCATGGCTTTATCATGGGGAACGCGGTTATAACCGCACAGTTCCAGTCCTTGGCTACGCCGAAGGCTAACTAGGTGGAAAATGATACATCTTTGATGTATCCTTGCGTAATACGCGGTCGGTGTGGGCCCGTGCTAAGCACAAAAGCCTCATAGTGGACCACAGCTGTGCCGTGTTCTGGTCGATGCTGCGCATCATTCCAGAAAGCATGGTAGTTTTGTTGAGAAAGTGAAGGAGAGGAAAATGACTTAGTCATTACTCTGACCGAAGCTTTGCTGGTCGGCCGAGCCCTCTGTTACCATGTGTCCATAAGTATGCGTTGAACCATCCTAACTTTGTTAGGAGAGATGAAAAAGCTGTGCTTTTTGTACTCAGTCCCCAGCATATTGCTGGTGAACTAGATCAACAGTGGTCGGAGAAAAAATTGTGGCATGTGGAAAAATTCACACGTGGGCAAGAATAAAAAAGCAAAAATGAGTTTTGTGCGCACGTGCGTCCACGTGCGCCGCAAAACGTCGGGCGGAACCGCCAAAAGTAGGGCGATCACGCCGTTCCATTTTTGTCAAAGGACGTAGCAGGCCAAATAAAGGCGTCATCGTGGGGATAAAATACAGAGGCCCACCTCTGCCGGCCCATTTAGAAAATGACCCCTGGGAGTCAACCCTAGGTCCCGTGCAGGGACTGCCGAGCCGTATAAAAAGGGAGAGGCGGCCGCTGCCGCTCAGTCTCTTCACTTCCAGGCAGTTCCACACTTGTCTCTTCTTCTCCCGAGCGCACTTCTCACTCTCCAAACCCTAACCACCGCCGCCCCCATCTCACGCCACATCCTACCGCCCCGCGACCCGCCGCCGCCTATCGAGCTGGGTCGGAGCCGCACGACAGCGAACCGGCGGGCGCACCGAAGAAGGAGGCGGGGTAGACCGGAAATGGCGAGCGGGCAAATGCGGCTATCAGAGGCGGCACGGCGGAAGCTCTTGGCGGAGCACTGGGGCCCATCAAGGACGACGAGGGAGTCGCTGCTGAAGCTGGTAGAGCGGGGCCTGCTGCCGCCAGAGGACAGCGGGATCTGGCGAGCGCCGCCGTCAGGTGAGCGGTTTCCGCTTCCCCGCGACGATGAGATAGTGGTGCTAGAGGATTACTTAGTCCGCGGGTTGGGGTCGCCGGTTCACCGCTTTGTTCGCGATTTGTGCCGTCATTGGGAGATTTCGCTTTGCAACCTCCACCCCAACTCAATCTTAACGCTATCGGAGTTCATCGCCATTTGTGAGGCGTTTCTTGGCATTCGGCCAAACTTCAATCTTTTCTGCCATTTTTACTGCTTGAAGAAGAAAGGGGAGGGTACTGGTGGGTCCCAAATAGTCGGGGGCTACTACATTGTGCTGCGGGATGGGATGAAATCCCAGTGGGTAACCATCCCCCACTCTACCTCCATGAAGAACTGGTTTGACAAATGGTTCTACATGAGGTAAAATCCGGAGGGGAGGCCGGTCCCCAATGACGTGGCACTGGTCCCGAAGCCGAATGTGAAGTGGGCGGCGAGGCCCAATGTTACGGAGATGGAGCAGGTGAACGAGCTGCTGCCGCTCGTGAATAGAGACCGTGTTCACGGCGTGATGGTGGCTGTGATGTGGTGGCAGCGTCGCTTGCAGCCGTGCAAGGAGAGGCCCACCCTGATGTATGAGTACCGGGGGTTGACGGACCCGTCCCGCGAGGGGACGGACTCTGTGGATGCGAAGGAGATGACCGCTCGGGGGACCGAGTGCTTCCACAACTTTGATCCGGCGAAGATGGCGCCGAAGAAACCGCAGACGCCGTACACTGCTGCCTATCCGCCACCAGCGGTATGTTGGCATCTTGCTCACCTTCATATGTTAGGCTTATGCTTGTGTGATCACTGATGGTGATGTTCTTGTGCAGGGTCGTGATGTCTACATCTCGGACGTTCCGTCCGAGGAGTGGCCCC
Source organism: Themeda triandra (assembly GCA_018135685.1). Taxonomy (NCBI): domain Eukaryota; kingdom Viridiplantae; phylum Streptophyta; class Magnoliopsida; order Poales; family Poaceae; genus Themeda; species Themeda triandra. The sequence continues at coordinate 207,770 of JAENPR010000599.1, forward strand.
GCGGCGAGGTCCAGGGCTACGATCGCACGCTTGAAGAGCGTCTTGCTCGGATGGCGTCCCTGGACGACGAGTCGAGCGACGGGGATGGCGAGGAGGAGGCCGTGCAGGGCTCTACGCCACGGGCGCAATGGGTGCTGCGGCGAGTGGCCGCCAAGCAGCCAGAGTCCCGAGCATCGCCGCCGAAGACCAAGACGCTAACCAAAAGGAGGAGGAGGCACAGATTTCGTCGTCGTCGTCGGGAGGCTCAATGGATGATATTCCATTGAGCCAGCTGTACAAGAAGGCCCGGACCGGGGGGTCGCCGAATGCAATGCCGCCAGCCGCGAGCCCGGAGGTGTCACTGGGAGCGGTCGCACCGGACCTGCCGTCGCCGAGCAGGCTGCCAAGCTGCGAGCCCTCACCGGTGCCACTACGGGCCCTTGGAGGTGCAGAGCCAAGAGGTGCCCTTGGAGGAGCAGCCCATAGTCCCGGAGGCCGTCCAGGATACTCCTCTGGAAGCGCCAAGCGTCGCGGTAAGCGAGAACGTGCCGACCACGGCCGTTATCGAAGATCCTGCGGCAACGACGGCCGAGCAGGTGGACGAGGCGGATGGCGCCGCCCGACCACGGGGGATGGCGAGAACCCGGGCGCAACGGCGGTGGAGCAGGATGCCGAGGTCAGTGATGCCGCTCTAACCACAGGAGTCGACGAAGGCCCGGCCGCGGCGGTGGTGGAGCAGGTGGCTGTGACGGTGGAGCAAGCCACCGGAACTACCTCGCGTGATGGAGGGAGCAGCCGTGGTTGTCGCCGTGACCGCTTCCAGTCGACCTTTCCTGTGGTCGCGAGGTAATGAACGTGCCTCAAAGTCATTTGCAAGATATTCACCAGGTTAACTATTGAAGAACTGCTGATGATGCGCAGGGAAACTGAGGTGGTGGCTGAGCCGACCACTGCCCAGACCATCGCTGACGATGGAGCAGGCGCCAGAGCAAGTACGCCGACTGCCGAGCCGGGCACGATGGTGACGTACACTCCGGTGTTTGGTCCGCCTCCGCGTCCTGAAGCCGCGGCGACCACGCAGGAGACTGGGCAGAGCTCAGGAGGTGGAGCTGTCGACGCGACGGTGGAGGAGCAAATTCCAGAGGACGCCATGCGGCAGATGGAGGGGACGGTGACCAAGCTGCTACGCCAAGTGCAGGTATACCATTGCACGGGGAGTCATTTCTTTTATTGGAGATGATCGTCTTATGTGACCTGACTGACAGTATATTCGGCAGAGCGTCGGTCGGGCCGCTGATCGGCGTAAACGTGCCTTGGAACAACTTGAAGCGACGGCGGCGGAGAACGCCCGGCTACGCAGCGAGGCCGAGCAGCTGAGGAGCTCCGTGCAGGGGCAAAATGCACAGCTGGCAGCTCGCGCGGCCGAGCAGGAGGAAGTGGCCGAGCATGTAAGGCAGCTGGCGCAGCAGAAAAAAGGTATGTGATTTCCCAGGCGTGAACGAAGTGTATTTTCCTGTTGCAGTTGTTGTAGTGACGTGCTGTTTGGATGCAGATGCAGAGGAACGCGTCGAGCAGGCGGAGAAGAAGATAGCGGAAATGCACCAACAGATGGAGGAGCAGGCCGCTCGTCATGCAACGGTGCAGCGAGATCTTGAAGGTATGACGCGTCCCCTTGTCTTGAACTAACGGACAGTTGGGGTTGTATCTCACATTACTCGTGATGTGCAGGCCGCCTTCGGTCGTCGCAGGAACAGGTCCAGGGCTTGCACGCGGATGCCCAGCGCGTTCAAGGTGAGGTGGCGGAGCTCGTCGGCGGCATTGCTCCGGTGCTAAATGTGCTGGCCGAAGATGAAGCAGAGGCCATTACGGCGGCGACTCCCCTTTGCACGGTTGTTACTGCCGGCCGATCCTCTTGGTCCCGGCTGCAGGAGTTCATCCGGGAGGGTACCGAGCACGTGGGTTCCCACGTGCTCGCCGTGGTGCGCTCCTACTGCCCTTCGATCAACCTGGAACATCTGCGGCAAGGGCTGGCGCCGGGCACCGATGCAGACGCGGCGGAAGAACTCAGGCGTGACTCACTAGAGACGTCTAAGGCGATGGTGAAGAACATCCGCATAGTGCCCTGAACGTTGTAGTGAAACTTTTGTTTTGGCATGTGCCGGAGGGCAGAAGACTTGTATGGTGTGACGTGGGATACGGTCACTTTTGCTTCATTGCGGCTATGGCCGCTTTATTATATGCCGACGTGTTTTAGCTTTGTTCTTGATCGTGTCCGTAGCGGTAGGAGTGAGAGGTTGCGAAAGGTGCCCGGAGACGCGCTTTAAACAAGATGAAACAGCAACGATCTTTATTCAATCGACATGAATCGAGAAAATACAAGATAGGTACATGTAACTCTTAGCGCTAGGTGCTACGGGTAGAACTTCCGCAGGTGGTCGATATGCCACGAATTTGGGACCTCTATCGGAGGGTCGTCCAAGGTGCACAGTCGATACGAGGTCGGCCTAGTGACCACCTTAATCATGAATGGCCCTTCCCAGTGGGAGGCGAGTTTATGAATGCCGGCGAGGTTTTGCTTTCGTCGTAGAACCAGGTCGCTGACCACGAAGAAACGCTCTTTAACGTTGCGGTTGTAATACCGGCGCATGGAGGCGAGGTATTTAGCGGTTTGTGCGCAGGTCTCGAGTCGCTTTTCCTCGACGGAATCGACTTCTAGAGCACGGGCATCGTTGGATATGCTCTCGTCGTACTGAGTGACGCGTGGAGAGCGGAAGGCGATCTCGTCGGGGAGGACCACTTCGGATCCAAACACCATAAAGTACGGAGAGACGCCAGTGCTGCGACTTGGCTGTGTGCGGAGTCCCCAAATTACAGCCGGGAGCTCTTTGAGCCATCGGCCAGGTCGGTGTTCATCGGCATCATCCTGGTAAAGGCGTTTGCGTAGAGCATCGAGTATCATGCCATTTGCGCGTTCGACCTGTCCGTTGGCCCGTGGATGGGCGACTGAGGCGTATTTGACCTTGATACACTTGCTGTCGCAAAAATCGAAGAAATCACTTCCAGTGAATGTGGAGCCGAGGTCGGTGATGATTGAGTTTGGGACGCCGAATCGATGGATGACATCGTTTAGCATGTCGGCTGCCTTTTTGGCGGTAGCCTTGACCAATGGCATGTACTCGATCCATTTGGAGAACTTGTCGATGAGTACGTAGACGTATCGAAATCCACCAGGAGCTTTCTTGAAAGGGCCGATCATGTCGAGCCCCCAACACGAGAAAGGCCATGAGGCCGTGATTGTCTGCAGCTGATGAGCCGGAACGTGTGTTTGCTTGGCAAAAAATTGGCAGTTGACACAGTGCCGAACCAGCTGCTCGGCGTCGGCGACGGCTGTTGGCCAATAGAAGCCGGCATGATAAGCCTTGCCGACCAGTGTTCTGGAGGCAGCGTGATTGCCGCACTCGCCGGAATGTATCTTGTCGAGGAGTTTTATGCCCGCGTCATGCGTTATGCACTTTTGCAAGATTTCCTGCTTGGCATTTTTCCGCATGAGCTCGTCGTCCATGAGGACATAATGCTTGCTGCGTCGTATTATACGTTCGCGCAAGATGGGATCGTCTGGCACATCTTCATCGGTGATGTAACGGATGAAGTCCAGCCGCCAATCTGACTGGTCGGGCGTGGTCGGCGTGGTGTCAGGTGACTGTTCGTGTGGTACCAACGCGTCCTCGGCCATGGTGTCTTCGTCGCCGTCGATGTCCATCAAGGCAACGTGGTCGATTGTGACGTTGCTTGGTAACTGAGGACGTGGAGGATTGAGATCCGGCTTTGCTGGGAAGGGAATTTGCGCCTCCGAGGGCACCGAAACGGATGGTTCGACCAAGTCATGAACGAACACACCGTGTGGGATGGCGGCTCTGGTGGAGCCGAGTTTTGACAACTTGTCGGCGGCGTCGTTATTGTCGCGTACGACATGGTGGAACTCGAGGCCATAGAACTTGTCTTTGAGTTGTCGTATTGCGGCGACGTAGGCCTCCATTCGCTCGCTGGTGGTGTCCCACACTTTATTCACTTGGTTGACGACGAGGAGGGAGTCGCCGTATACCATTAGGCGCTTGATACCGAGCTCGACGGCGAGGCGCAATCCATGAAGCGCAGCTTCGTATTCGGCAGCGTTGTTTGATGTCGGGAAGTGAATGCGAAGGACGTAGCTGAGCTTGTCTCCTGAGGGGGCGGTAAAATGCACTCCGGCACCCGCGCCATTGATTTTGAGCGAACCATCGAAGTACATTTCCCAGTACTTGTGATTAGACTCGTACCAAGGGGTGGTAAGGTCCGACCACTCTGCCAGAAAATCGGCAAGGGCCTGTGACTTGATGGTGTTGCCGTTTTTGAATCTGACGGTGTATGCCATAAGCTCGAGCACCCATTTGACGATTCGACCACTGGCGTCCTTGTTGTACAGGATGTCACCGAGCGGGAAGCTTGTAACCACCGTGATCTGCCGAGATTGGAAATAGTGTAGAAGTTTTCGCTTGGTAATCAAAATTGCATATAGCAATTTTTCGATGTGGTGGTAGCGGTGCTTGGAATCGTTAAGCACTTCGCTAACGTAGTAAACCGGGCGCTAAACCGGGTAAACGTGACCGGCTTCCGTTCGCTCGACCACCAGTAGCGTGCTGACTACTCGGTCGGTGGCCGCGATGTAGAGGAGCATTTCTTCACCGTCGTTGGGCGCCGTAAGCACCGGAGGATTGGTTAGGTAAGTTTTGAGTTCCATGAAAGCGGTGTCTTCTTCTGCCGACCACTTGAATTTTTCTTTTGCTTTGAGCAACCGAAAAATGGCAGTCCTTTTTGCCCTAATCGCGAGATAAAGCGGCTTAGGGCCGCCATGCACCCTGTTAACTTTTGGATGTCTTTGACACACTGAGGGGGCTGCATGTTAAGGACGGCTTGTATTTTTTCAGGATTTGGGCGTATGCCGTCCTGGCTCACGACATTGCCGAGCAGTATGCCGGAGGGTACGCCGAAGATGCACTTGGTGGGGTTCAGTTTCCATTGGAACACGTTTAGGGCGTCAAATGTTCGCTGGAGGTCGGCGACCAGAGAGTCGGATTTTGCGGTTTTTACCACCACGTCATCCACATAAGCCTCGACCAGGCGATCTCTGATCTCGTCTTTTAGGCAACTCTGGATTGCTCGTTGGTATGTGGCCCCAGCATTTTTGAGGCCGAAGGACATCGTTTTGTAGCAGTAGGCGCCGAAAGGAGTGATGAAGGAGGTTTTCTCCTGGTCGGCGATAGTGAGGGATATCTGGTGGTAGCCGGAGTAGCAATCCAAGAAGGAGAGTAGCTCACAGCCCACAGTGGAGTCAACGACCTGGTCGATACGCGGTAAGGTGAAGGGGTCTTTAGGGCAGCATCCGTTGAGACCGGTGTAATCAACGCACATTCTCCATTCTTTATTTTTCTTGCGTACAACTACCGGATTGGCTAGCCAATCGGGATGATACACTTCTTTTATAAAGCCTGCGGCTAATAGCTTTGCTACTTCTACCCTAATCACCTCCCTCTTGTCGTTCGCGAACCATCGGAGCTTTTGTTTCACCGGCTTGGCGGTTTCGAGACATTTAGGAAGTGCTCGGCCCGTTCCCTGGGAACACCCGGCAGGTCTGCTGGTTTCCATGCAAACACGCTGATGTGATCCTGAAGGAACTGGACGAGCGCGCTTTCCTATTTGCTGGAGAGATTGGCCCCGACCAGGGCGGTTCTTGTCTTGTCTCCTGGGACGAGCTCGATCTCCTTGTACTCCCGGTTCTTCTTGGAGGAACGCTTGGACTCCTTGAGTGGTATCTGGAGGTCGGCCGGGGGGATGGCCTTAGCCTCCAGCACCATATCCGCCATGCGGGCTTGGAGGTCGGCGACGTCGGTGGTGGCAAACGAAGCTGACTCGCAGTGGCACGCCATGAGGACGTTGCTGCGGAGGGAGAGGATGCCTTTCTCCGTGGGCATCTTGAGCACCATGTAGCCGTAATGCGGGACCGCCATAAACTTAGCGATGCCGGGTCGGCCGAGGATCGCGTGGTAGACACCTTCGAAGTCGGCGACGATGAAGTTAAGGTACTCGAAGCGAAAATGCTGCTTGGTACCAAATTGGACTCGGAGGGTGACTTGACCGAGGGGCATGGAAGGCTTTCCTGGCATCACCCCCCCAGAACGGCGAGTCGTAGAGCTCCGGGTCTTCTGTCTTGAGGCCGAGCTCTTTGTACGTCTGCAAGAAAAATATGTTTAGGGCGCTGCCTCCGTCGACCAGCACCTTCTCGAAGTGGAGGTGCTGGATGACTGGATCAAGGACAAGGGGAAGCGGCGGAGTCCTCCCTCGTGCCCACATGTCCGCTCGGGCCGAAGGAGATTGGCTGCTCCAACCGGGCAGGTGCCTTGACGTCTGCAACGCGTTCCTGGTCGGCGCTGCTGAAGGCGATTATCGACCGCCGGAGTAGCTTCTTGTCCCTTTGGGATTCGGTGGCGACCTTGCCGCCAAAAATAACAGCAACGTTTCTTTCGGGTTCTTTGAAATCCCGGCGGCCGTCATCATCTGAGGTGTTGTCGTCTTTCTCCTTCTTGACGTCCTTGTCGGCGTTGCGGTTGTCCTTCCGATTTTTGTTGCCACCTCGTGGTCGCCGCGTGTCAGCTTTTTTGAAAATGTTGGCAAAACCCCAACACTGACCCATCGTGTGGCCTTTGTTTGGGTGCCTTGGGCAATCTTGGCTAAGGACCTTGTCATAGCCATCATCATATGGCTTATCCTGGTTGTTGACGTTGTGGACGCGGTTTTCGCGGTAGCGCTGGCCATCATCGCGTCGGTTACGCTTGCGTCCATGCCGATCGTCCTCGCGGCCGCGGCTGCGCTGCTCGCGGCGGCGGGAATCACGTCGGTCGTCCTCGCGGCTGCGGTTGCGCCGCTCGGGGTGCCGAGAGTCGCGTCTGTCGTCGCGGTTTCCGCTGTTCCGTGCACGATGATCGCGGTCGCGGTCGTCGTCGTCGTCGCGGCGGGAAGGACGTCGAGATGGACCGTCCTCTTTGCTGGATCGCAAGGCGTCGTCGACACGTGTCCATTCACCGACGATTTTCAGGGCTTCGCCCATTGTCTTCGGCTGGGTTCGGAGGAGTTCGATCTTGCACTTCTCATTGCGGGGTTGGGTGAGCCCCTTGATGAAGAGCTCAACGGCTTCTTGCTGTGTGATGTCCGTCACCGCCGTCCATATGTCGTTGAAGCGGCGTATGTACTCTCATAGAGGTTCGTTTGGGTAGTCATGGATCTGGGCCAAGGCGTACTTGGAGCCAGGCTGATGACACGTAGCCTTGAAGTGCTCGGACAGCATCTGGCGAAGTTGAGGCCAGCTGTGAATCGAGCCCTCATGTTGGCACATGAGCCAGTTGGTTGGAGAAGGGCCCAGGACCACCGATAAGTAATTTGCCATCACACTTTCGTCGCCTCCTGCTGCTCGGATTGCAGTTTCATATAGGAAGAGCCACTGGTCGGGATTCTTGCGGCCATCGTACGGCTGCACCTCACTAGCCTTGAAGTTCCACGGCCAATGCACCTCCCTGAGTCGCTCTGAGTATGGCTTGGGGCCGGGGATCTCGAAACGGCCCCCATCATAGCGCCGATCATCGCCGTCGTAGCGATCCCTGTGCCGATGCTGGTCGGCGTCGTCGTCACGGAAAGCTCGACGGCCACGCCGCTCCCGAGGTCGTCGCGGTGAGTCGTCGCGGCGGCGCCTATCCGGCGATCGTCGGCGGCGGTCGCGGTTTATGGATCGTACGTCACGGCTGGAGGAGTTGGAACTGGAGTTGCTGGAGCGATCTGAAGAGCTGGCCGGTCTGTTGCTTGGGACGTGATTCGCAGATCTTTCCCCTAATTCTGGGCGGCGGCTGCGTTGAGCGGACGCTGCCGGGACTTCTGGAGGTACCTCGGCCCGGCGCATGCGATTTACCTGCCCCTCAGCTGCCATCAGGTGGTCAATGATCTCCTGGACCACAGGGGTGTGAGGCAATGCCTCCAACTTGCTCTTGGCTACCGCGATGTTAGCTGTCGGGGTTTTGCGAACCCGACGCTGTCCGACCAGATCGAACTCATCGGCCAAGTTGCGATTGACGTGACGGGCTTGATCGGCCCGCTGCTGCGCTTCTTGCTGCTCTCGATCGCGCCGGACACCACGATGTGCATTGCGTGCGATGCGGTCGCGGCATTGATCGGGAGTTTCATTCTCAACGGTGGGCTCGTCGTTGCTGACCATGAACACGGTGTTGCCGAAGCCGGGAGGGCGCTCGGGGCTATCCTCTTCTCTGTTTGGCTCAGCGATCGACTGGAGAATCTCCTCATCTGGGGCGTTGTTATTGGCGATTTTATCGACGTCCATCGCCATTGGCGACACTTGCGTCGTCATGGAGCTCGGCGTCTCTGTGGGAACGGGAGGCATATAACCAATTGCGTCGAGGAGTTGACCTAGAGATCCTGCCTCAAGTGTTGCCTGAACGGCAGAAGGGAGCGATGGGATGCTGGACTCATCCATGCTAGATGGCTGCGCTGCAACGTCCGGCGCCCCTCCGGAAGCGATCATGTTGACGAGGTGGGGCGAGGACGGTGGTTGCCGTATCCGACCAGCGTGCTGAGGGATCAACGGAGGGAAGAGCTCCTGGTAGGATGCGGCGGCGTTCTTGAGCCCAAACGCAAAGGGGCTAACATGGCCGTCGTTCAGCAGGTGGTGTGGCGGGCGGGTAAGCGGCGTCTTCGGGCGATCTGATCCGGATAGATCTGGATCTGACCGGGCGACCTGTTTGCAGCGCCTTCGTCGCTGCACGGGGATAAACCCATCGTTGACTCGGAGGTCGGCGAGCTGCTTGAGCGCGGATTCCGCGAGGGCGAGGGTTTCCGCCAATCCTTCTCCATGGCGATCGATCATCTCGATCAGATCGGAGTTGTCGACCCAGCGCCTTTGATAGCGCGGGATCGGTGATCGGACCATCGATTTTAGCAGCTTCTCGGCATGGTCGGGGCTTGGCTCTTCTGGTGGAGTTGTAGCCCGACTGTCGAGTGCGGTCGCCTCGACAGCCGGCACAGCCTTCGCCGCTTCGTAGGAGCCGAAAGAACCGAAAGTGATCGGAGCGATGTCGTCGAGGTCCATGGAGGCTGGGAACGAAACCACCTTGCTCATCTTGAGATCTATGCGCACACCCCCTACCTGGCGCGCCACTGCCGACGAAATATCGGCGGCAGTCTACCTAGGGCATGCCTAAGGTAGTAGATTGATCGGTAAGGCACGCTAGATGACGAACAAGATGTAATCAAGAAGCACAAGACGCTGTATTTATACAGGTTCGGGCCACGATACGTGTAATACCCTACGTCCTGTGCTCTTGACCGAGTCTGTATATTAATGTGGAGATGAGTTTTGGGAGGGTGTCATGCCCGCCTTATATAATGGGGGAGCAGGATTACAAGCCGAATATTTCGGGATACAAATATTTATGCCAGGCAACAACCTTGATCCGATCCAATCTTTTGTGATCGATATCTTAACAGCCGACCAGAGGCGCTGATCAGCTCTCCCTTCCTTCCTTGTCCTCCAAGATAGCCGACCTGCGCTTTTGGGCCAAGGGTCTTCATCCGAGCAGGCCTAAGGTCGTGCCATGCGGGTATAGGGGTTTATACCCCCACACGGAGACGGAGGCGCTCGCACCCAGCAGCGGCGGTAGCGCCCAACGGCGACCGGCAACGCAGCAGCGCCGGTCCTGGGGATGAAGGTCGGAGGTGGGCGACTGTGGACCTCGGATGCGGGGACGAGGACAACAGACAGCGGAACGGCCAAGCTGCGGACGCTGATTGCTGGACTCGCTCGGAACGGGCGGCAGGACTGTGACACAGCCGCAGCCGGGAACGCTGGATGCGCGCGGGATGAGGGTGGCAGGACGACGGCGGAGCGGCATGAGCGCGGCAGGACGAGGGCGGCAGGACGACGGCGGAGCGGCACGAGCGTGGCAACGGTGTGTCGCGGTCGTCGATTTCGAACTGTCTCGTGCTTGCATCGGTTTCTTCGGTTGAAAACCGAATAACCGAAGAAGAAACCGAAACCGAACTCGTCGGTTTCTGATTTTTTAACATACCGATCGGTGCTTAGTTTGTCAAAACCGAAGTTTTTGTAAACCTAATAAACCGAACCGAACAGTCGGTTAAAACCGAATGCTAGGCTGAGCTGTGCCTTTGGTGCACCACGATCTAGCCTTTGGTTGTTCGCAACTCGCAAGCAGAGAAGATTGCATTAGCGACTGACATTGTCGTGTTATTCGTCAGCTACCGCACTCTTGCTGCGGGGTAGTGACAAGGTTCTAGAGTTCCAAGTCCAGTGATGGTGGCTATGCACGCGGATCGACCGGGTCACCAAGATGAGCTGTAGAAAACGGGTCAAGTGGTCAAGCATTAAATAAATTTGCATATGGCTCATGGCTGTGACGGTGCGGCGTATACCCATCAAAGCATAAATTTGTAGAAAAAGGGGACAAGCATTAAATTTGTATGCAAGTGAGTAGACTTAGAACTTTAGTCACCTTTAATCTCTAAATAATTTTCAAACAGGGTGATTAAAATGGTGTCTTCTCTAGTCCCTTTTTTTTTTTTTTTTTGAAACTTCTTCTCTAGTCCCTTGGGGTAAGGGACTAATTAAACTTAGTCCAGTGAAGAAACCAAATAGGCTCTTATTAGGCCAGTTGCGGTAGAGAGTTAATTTCTTGTGTTGTTTTCACGATAGACACATATAAAATAAATATAAACGAAGTACTCACTCTCAATGGAGAATTTCATTATATAGTTTTATAGATATTTAACTTCATGACTTAGTTTTATCTTCATAAAACTCACTTCTTTCTCAAAACCTTGCCACATTATCAAATATGTTTATGTGACAGCTCATTAAATACAAATAGACCATGAAACTTCCACTAAGACTAGACTTAGTATAGCCGAGGAAAGTCTATATTACTCGCTGAAGCAGTTGCACATCAATTATAGTATTTACAACAAAGTCCAGACATTTACTCCCTTCGTAAAAAATACAATTATGAAAAATGTGCTGGTCAAACTCAACTCTAACCAAATTTATAGTAAAATAATATTAACATTTATTTTATGTCTCCAAAATATGAAAATATATTCAATAATGGTACTTATTTTGTCTCTAAAGTGTTGTTTTTATATGATTGTAGTTTAAGTTGTGATTGTTTGACTTTTCGAAATGTGGGATGTGCATTTATTTGTGGGTGGAATATTACACAAGTCTAGATTGATGAAAAGGAGAAGGTGTATTAAATATCAAAAGAAAAATGTCTAGTGGACTGTTGAATTTTCTAGAGATTGATTTTTTTTAAAAAAATAGTTGTTTTTATACTCGGAATCTAAAAATTGGAGCTTTTGGTGGAACATGAGGTATGTAAATGAAAAAAAAAACATGTAAGGGTTTGGAGCCGTTCTACTCCATTACTCCATGTTTTTCAACTCCGTCCCGTGTTTTTTTATCAAACGATTTCAGCTTCACACACTCTATTTGAGAAAAAAAAAAAGAGTTGTGAGAGCAAGAGGTGCTCCACATAGTTTTTATAGAGCTGCTCCACGGTAGAATTCGTGGAGCAGTCTCAAAACACTTTCTAAGCTGCAATGAAATTAATTCAACATCCATATAGCAGGAAGCATTCAAAGATAAAGATAGACAAACAGTCTGACAAGCAGAACACAACGCAGAATCGGTCAAAGATAAAGCTAGGCTCAAGTGCATCCACGTATATTTTGTTGAATCGGTGAGGCAAGCGCGATCTCCCGATATTATTTATGCAGAGCCTGCTAATGTATTCATTCAACACTAGCTGCGTGTTATTAGTTTATTACTGTTTGAAACCCCCCACCCCCCGCGGCCAACGGCCCACGATGCTTCCGGTAGCGGCACTGCTGCTGCTAACGGTATTGCAGCTCTCCTCCGCGGCATCGTCCCAGGCTGCAGGCGCTGCAGGATGGGGACGACCGCCGGCGAGCTGCCCAACCAAATGCGGCAACGTTAGCGTGCCGTACCCTTTCGGCATCCGCGACGGCTGCTTCCTCCCTTTCCCTGGCTTTAACCTCACCTGCGACCAGTCGCGGTACCCGCCGAGGCTGCTGCTCGGCGACGGCGGCACCCTCGAGGTCGTGGACATCTCGCTGGCCAACTCCACGGTCCGCGCCATGGACACCGCCGGTGCCGTGGACATCTATAGTAGGTATGGACATCGGGGGCAAGAGTAATATATTACGCCATTGACTTTTAACTAAAATTTGATATGCACCTCCTATGACAATTATGCAACCCCTCTAATTTATTCTAGCTCGTCACTGTATGGGGATGACAGAACAGGCGCCAACGGCACCTGGAGCAGACTTGGCTCCGGCAGCGGCAACACCTATGTCGTCTCACAGGAGCACAACCAGTTTGTCGTCACAGGGTGCAACTTCGAGGGGATGCTGCTCCGGGACAGCCGCAACGTCATCATCGCCTGCTCCAACAATAAGGCCTTGTTTAGGGCCTCTTTGGCATGGCTCCAGAGCCGAACTTCAGCCTGGAGTTGTGTGGAGCTAGCCAAACACCTCAACTCCGAAAAAAGGTGGAGCAGCCCAACTCTATGGAGTTTATGGAGCTCTAGTTCATTTTTTCAGAGTACCTCCTTTGCTGCTCCAGAACTCTCCAAAATAGACGTAGACGTGGAGTTCTGAAGTAATTACCCGCAATGCCACTCGTTACACACTCCAACCGTTATTTTCTTCTTTTCTCCCTTCCGTTCCCCATTCTTCACGCGAGGCCGCGAGTCGCCACAGCCCAACGCGCCGCGCTTCTTCTCGCGCGACGGGAACACGCCGTCGCCCCCACCCCGCCGTTCGCCGCGCGCCCCCACCCCGTCCCGTCCGAGACCGCCGCCCCACCCCCGAGCTCCCCCACCCCGGAGCTCCCCAACCCCGGCGTGCCTCCACCACCGGCGTTCGCGCCACCCACCGGCGGCGGCCCACCCCGCGGCGGCTCGAGGCAGCTGCTCCGTCGGCGCGCGGGACGACCTCCAGGCGGCGCGCGGGCCACGTCTCCCCGGCGGCGCGCCGGCCCCGACCTTCCTCCTTCCCCTCGACCGGCGCCCGCAGCGGCTCCCCTCCTCCCCATCGCCCCGCGTCCGTGGAGGCATCCCCGCCCCGGCCAATGGAGGCGCGCGGCCCTGGGGCGCGTGGCTCGCGGCTCCCGCCGGCGGTGCGCGGCCTCCCCACCCCGGCCAATGGAGGCGCGCGGCCCTGGGGAGCGCGGCTCACGGCTCCTGCCGGCGGTGGAGGCGCGGCCTCACCATCCGGCGTCGCAGCCCCAAATCCGGCGTCCATGGAGGGGAGGGTCCGGCCCCGCTGCCTCCGCCTCGAATCGCATGTAGCAAAAAAAAGTGAGAGAGAGAGAGGATGACATGTGGGTCCTACTTGAGGGGCAAAGTGGGCAATCTACATGAGAAAACACCGTTCTAGAGCTGAGAGCACCCTTTTAGCCAAACACCTCCAAAGATGCTCCAACTCCACCTAGAGTCAGCTCCACCTGGATTTCTGGAGTAGAGCTGCACCGTGTGGAGTTGGAGCCATGCCAAACAGGCCCTTAGATTCCCAAATTTGCTACCAAATTCACTATGCAGAATTCCTATTTCCCGTCACATCAAAATGCCGCCACATGCATGGAGTACTAAATGTAGATGAAATCAAAAACTAATTGCACAGTTTTGTTGTACTTTGCGAGATGAACATTTTAAGCCTAATTAGTCAAAATTTGGATAATTTTTACCAAATACAAACAAAATGCTACAGTGCGCTGATGTGACAAGTTACTATGCAGAATCCAAATTTGGCCTTGAACTAAACAAGACCTGAGGAAAATGAAAGCGCCCCTGGCGACGGAACGGTCGCCTGCTCCGACGTCGGCTGTTGCCAGACGCCCATCCCCATCGGCCTCCCTAACTACACCGTCCAGCTCAAGCCCCTGGACACCTCGAACCACTTCCGCCTCGGCAACAGGCTGCCCCCGGCGGTGCGCATCGCCGAGCGCAGCTGGTTCGACAGCGTCGCCGCCCAGATGCTGAACATCACCGACCCGAGCACCGAGCTCCACGTTAAGGTTCCGGTGGTGCTGGAGTGGGTGGTGGCTTCAACCTCGGTAGCACCCCCGGCCGGATCGACTGCGGGTGTAGCCAACGCCGACAACTCGTCCTGCCCCGTGGACGCGGCGAGGAGTGCGTGCAGAAGCAGCCACAGCACCTGCCGAAACGTCACCGGCAACTACCGAACCGGCTACGTGTGCCGGTGCCAGGATGGGTACGACGGCAACCCCTACCTTGCCGGTGACGGCGGATGCCGAGGTAGAGTGTTGACCTCGGTCACCATACAACTTTACTTACATGTTGACGTGTTGACCTGATATGCCTGTTTGCTTCAACAGATATCGACGAGTGCGCGCTTCCAGGAAAGTGTTTCGGCGTATGTACAAACAAGGATGGTGGGTTCGAGTGCCGGTGCCCACGCGGTGCTCGTGGCAACCCGTATACGGCATATGGCTGTGCCAAAAGGCCCAAAACTTCTCTTGGTGAGCACTGAGCAGACAACCACTCGATGAGCTCTGGGACCTATTACCCTCACTTTGTTTTCGTATTGATTGATGAACTCATTCCTGATCATTTCCTTTGTTTCCACACATATGTCATAATTCAAAGCCTAATACATATAGTTGTATATCTCAGGGTTAAGCAGTGTTGGCCTCGGAGTTGGCAGTGGAGCAGGTCTTTTGGTCCTCGCTCTTGGTTCGGCCTTTGTGGCTCGTGGGATTAAGAATCGAAGGGCAAGACTGTTGAAGCACAAGTTTTTCAAGCTGAATCGTGGACATTTGTTACAACAATTAGTATCCCAAAACACAGACATCGCTGAGAGGATGATCATCCCCTTGGTAGAACTTGAGAAAGCCACAAACAACTTTGATGATGCTCGTAAGCTTGGTGGAGGAGGGCACGGTACTGTGTACAAGGGGATTTTATCGGACCTGCACGTCGTCGCAATTAAAAAATCAAAAGTGGCAATCCAAAGAGAGATCGATGAGTTCATAAATGAGGTAGCTATTCTCTCACAAGTCAATCACCGGAACGTAGTAAAACTTTTTGGATGTTGTCTTGAGACGGAAGTTCCACTATTGGTATATGAATTCATTTCAAATGGGACACTTTATGATCATCTTCATGTTGAAGGACCAACATCATTGGGATGGGATCATAGGCTGAGAATTGCAACGGAAACCGCCAGAGCTCTTGCCTACCTTCACATGGCTGTGTCCTTGCCCATAGTTCATAGGGATGTAAAGTCGCATAACATTCTATTGGATGGCTCTCTAATAGCTAAAGTGTCTGACTTTGGAGCCTCAAGGTGCATTCCACCTGATCAAACAGGTGTTACAACCGCCATCCAAGGAACACTAGGATATCTAGACCCTATGTACTACTACACAGGAAGACTCACTGAGAAAAGTGACGTTTACAGTTTTGGTGTTGTTCTGATTGAGTTGCTCACTAGAAAGAAACCATATTCGTATAGATCACCTGAGAATGATAGCTTAATTGCACAGTTCACTTCCTTGTGTACTCGATCCTCAAGTAATGGAGGAGGGAAGCAAAGAAGTCAACGAAGTAGCTGCATTGGCAGCTACATGTGTGAAGCTAAAAGCAGAAGAGCGGCCAACCATGAGACAAGTGGAGTTGACCCTTGAAAGCGTCCAAGAATCGCTACAACAGGTAAAGCTACATAGTGTTGGTCCAAGCAAATCTAAGGGAAATGTGATGTTTCCAATAGTTGAGGGTAGAAGCACGAAAGAGTCAAGTAGGCACTATAGTCTTGAAGAAGAATTCATGTTATCAGCAAGTTATCCCCGTTGATAGCTTCTTGCAAAGTACAAGTAAAAAAGATTATGTTGTAGTACATAATTCGAAAGGTTTTTGCGATCACTGATTATTTTAGTAGATATATCAAATATGGTATATTGAATGTATTCTGGTGCACATTTATATGTATGTGGTATATTTGTTTGGAAAACATAAAGATTTACACACTCTTAAGCTTATCTAACTTTCATCCCAATGACATGTATAGGTTTAGCTAGTCCTTGATCCATATTTTTGTAACAAAGATAAAAATTATCAATAAAACTTTTCTCTAGGTTGTTTTGAGTTGTGTGTTCTCTAGCGCATGGGATGGTTATTTGAGGCCATCAAAGTGCTAGTCTAATTTGGGAGCATGTTTTGGTATGTGTATGACTATTAAAACTTTACAATGCCACAAAGGACTTCACATCATCGTAATATTTGGGTTGAATGAACTTTAGGAGAGGAGGATCACTTAACTACATTGCATGGGATCGATATGGCCCTCCAAGTTGCATCTTTGATTAGTCTGAGGAATGGGATAGTTTGAACTTATTTTGTGTGTCACGATATTTATTCAATGGGATGATCTAAATTTTTTTTTGGTGGATGATTCGGCTCTTCCTAGCATATATTGATTGACTTTACCATTTGCTGGGAAGAAAAAAAAAATCTACAACTACGATCCGTTATCTGGACTCCCTCCGTTTCAAATTGTAAGTCATTCCAAGAATCTTGTAGAGTCAAACCTATATGATAGAATAATAAAATTTATAACTCTAATTAAGTATTATTATATTTTTTTACTTATATTTTCATTGTACATCTATTCAATGTCACAAATCATTATAGTTTTCTCTATAATTTTAGTTAAACTTTAAAAATTTTGACTTTTCAAGATTATTGGAATGACTTACAATTTGGAACGAAGGGAGTACAAGGCAGAAAAAGGTTCAGATTGCTTTGGTTCGGTTTTATCAACTATGCCGCACTAAAAAAAACTATGCTCGCAGTTTCAATTTCGGCAATTCGCTTTCTTTCTTTTAACCGAAATCCGAGAAAGGCCGAATGCCTCAGCCCACCAGTGGTGCGCTGGTGGCCGGCTCGTCAACTCTGGTTTGCGGGCTTCTCTGGCCCCAACCATCCGCTGGCGGCAGAGCCCAGCCCACAAGGCAAGATGCATTGCAGATTTTTTTTTTAGAGAGAATTAGGAATCCGGCCCTGAAAACGAATTCGTTTAGGAATCTGGCCCTTTTTTTTTTTGAATTTAGGAATCCGGCCTCTAAACGAAATTCGTTTAGGAATCTGGCCTTCCGTCCGTTTTGACACCTAACGGTGTTAACTATGGGGTAAAAAGACTATTTTACCCCTGAGAAAAAAATAAAAAATAGAGTTTTATTTATTTATTATATATATATTGAGTATATATAATTAGAGTTTTACTCAAACACAGTCGCCTGATATCCTGCTTAACCGTCAGTCGACGGCAGCTACGCGCCCGAACGCACACAATAGCCCGCTGCACATAACCTGCGCGCAATTGCTTGGGACAGAACCTGCACGGCTGCACCTGCGCGCATTGCTGAACACTCATGCAACCTGAATCGAGCCAAGCCTGTCATGTGGCGATCACGTGCACCGAGCCACGTACTCCATGCTTCAGCTGCCTTTTCGGGTCATGGTAAAGGCCACTGGTAGCAAGCAAGGCAAGGCAAGGGTATTATTGTGCTTTCTTCGGCAGCTGACACGCAAATTACGGAACTGGGAGCCGTAATAGAGATTGGGACGGTGACTGATGGTTAAGCAAACCATCAGTCACCTGATACGGAGACACACAAAATTAATTATTAGAATGAGAAATTTATAACTAAATCATATGGTACCCAAGACTCTTGAAATTTAAACTACAGCCTAGTCATAGCATGAATAGCACCTCATAAAAATTTCAACTCAATTGGAGGTACACAGCATGAGATATAAATTCCTCTTTTAGAGCATAATTAAAAGGCATAAATCTTAACTAATTATTTTTTTTATAGAACATAGTCAGTTTATATTTTTAATAAAAACTAGGCATCTCAAGGAGCACGACAAAATTTGGTTCACCAAAATTGGAGTTACCAAACTCAGATATGAATTTCCAAAAATTACCAAACTCGGGGGCAAAACGGTCTATTCGCAAGTGCTACAGTGCTCAACTAACTGAATTCACTAACAGACCTCACGGAAGGCCGGATTCCTAAACGAATTTCGTTTTGAGGCCGGATTTCTAAATTCAAAAAAAAAAGGGCCAGATTCCTAAACGAATTCGTTTTCAGGGCCGGATTCCTAATTCTCTCTTTTTTTTAGTAGTAGTGGAGTATACTCCGTAGTTAGCTTCGACTCGTCTCGTTCGCTCCAGAGTATTACAGTCTACAGAGTGGCGGACGGGCCCAGATGAGAAAACGCTGACAGTGCTGACTGCTGAGTTTTGAAGCGCACCGACACGAGTCACGGCACGGCAACGAACGTGTCTACACCAGCTGGTCGTATCCAAAGCCAGCAGCGTCCACCGCCGGGCTGCTCCGCCACGGGGCCGAAACATTTATTCCGCGTCGCCGCCTCGAGGCACGCGGCACGGCACCGAGACATCCTCCGGAGATGCGCCTCAATAACTGCTACGACTACTCGAGTAATTATTACTAGCCCAAGCACCAGCCCCATTCATTAATCCCCCTCCTCACTAATCTAATCTCAGATTGTCAGCTGCTGCTAATGACAAACGACTAGCTTGCCGCCTTGCCCTGTTGCCCGCTGCCTTCATATACGCCACCAACTCGCTCTGCCAGTACACTCCACTGGACCTCCTCAAGTCGCTCTGCCAGAGGCGCTTGCTAGCCATGGCGACCCTCGCCGCGCTCCTCCTGCTCCTGCTCGCCGCCGCGCTCGCCAAGCCCGTGGACTACCACAGCTTCGTAGCCACCCCGCTCTCGCCGCACGCGTACACCGCACCGGCCGCGGACGTCTTCGACGACAGCCTCGCCGTCGCGGAGGAGGATGTCGCCGCGGACGCCTCCACCGCGTCAGCCGTCCACTTCCGCGTGGTCCACCGTGACGCCTTCGCGGCGGACGCCACCCCGGCCGAGCTGCTCAAGCACCGCCTGCAGCGGGACAAGCGTCGCGCGGCGCGGATCTCGAAGGCCGCGGCGGCGGCGGCCGGTAGTGGCGCTGCAGCAAACGGGACAGCAAGAAGCAGCAGCGGCGGGAGCGTCGCGGCGCCGGTGGTTTCGGGGCTGGCGCAGGGGAGCGGGGAGTACTTCACCAAGATCGGGGTGGGCACCCCGCGACGCCGGCGCTGATGGTGCTGGACACGGGCAGCGACGTGGTGTGGCTGCAGTGCGCGCCGTGCCGGCGGTGCTACGACCAGTCGGGCCCGGTCTTCGACCCGCGCCGCTCGTCCTCGTACGGCGCCGTGGGCTGCGAGTCCCCGCTGTGCCGCAGGCTGGACTCGGGCGGGTGCGACCTCCGCCGCAGGGCGTGCCTGTACCAGGTGGCGTACGGCGACGGGTCCGTGACGGCGGGGGACTTCGCGACCGAGACGCTCACCTTCGCGGGGGGCGCGCGCGTGGCGCGGGTGGCGGTCGGGTGCGGCCACGACAACGAGGGCCTGTTCGTGGCCGCCGCGGGGCTCCTGGGCCTCGGCCGCGGCAGCCTGTCGTTCCCGACCCAGATCTCGCGGCGCTACGGCCGGAGCTTCTCCTACTGCCTCGTCGACCGCACGTCGTCGTCGTCCTCCAGCGACGCGGCGGCGGGCACCACCCGGTCCTCCACCGTCACCTTCGGCCCCACTCCTCGGCTGCATCAGCAGCATCCTTCACCCCGATGGTCCGCAACCCGCGCATGGAGACGTTCTACTACGTGCAGCTGGTGGGCATCAGCGTGGGCGGCGCGCGCGTGCCCGGCGTCGCCGAGTCCGACCTCCGCCTGGACCCGTCCACGGGCCGCGGCGGCGTCATCGTGGACTCCGGCACCTCCGTCACCCGCCTCGCGAGACCGTCCTACTCCGCGCTCCGCGACGCGTTCCGCGCCGCGGCGGCGGGTCTCCGCCTGAGCCCCGGCGGGTTCTCGCTCTTCGACACGTGCTACGACCTGGGCGGGCGCAGGGTGGTGAAGGTGCCCACCGTGTCCATGCACTTCGCGGGCGGCGCCGAGGCCGCCCTGCCCCCCGAGAACTACCTCATCCCCGTCGACTCCCGGGGCACCTTCTGCTTCGCGTTCGCGGGCACCGACGGCGGCGTGTCCATCATCGGCAACATCCAGCAGCAGGGCTTCCGCGTCGTCTTCGACGGCGACGCCCAGCGCGTCGGCTTCGCGCCCAAGGGCTGCTGAGTGCGCTGAGCGAGCTCCTGAACCGCTCGCTGTCAGAGACAGAGGGAGAGCGAGCTGCGCGGTTAATTAATTAATTAGCGAGTGATTAGCGGGTAAACAAGTGAGCCAGCAACAGCCAGGCGCCTTGTTAGTCATAATTAATGGAGGCGGTGACTGGTGGGTTAGCTTTGCTTGGCCGGCCTAGGATGGTGTAAAGAAAAGGCAAGCACACTGGGCAGTGAGTGCTCAGAGTTTGTCTTTCTGACAGTGTAGCTTTGATGCGCGAGGATGGAGGATATCAGGATAAGGCGGTTGGTCGATGAAGGCTGTAAAAGGCGCTGTCAAAAGTGTTGTTTGGGTTAAGTAAAAAAGTGGTGCTTAATGTAGTATTGTTCTGGCTGCTGTTAAAGTGTTGATGTTAAAGGGTTAAGAAATGTTGGCTTTGTGCTGGCCACGCCCACGCTTCGTGGTTAAAAACCAAGCTAATTACTGTGGCGCAGGAGGTTTTTAGCTGGACCTGTGTTTTTTTTACCGGTGGCGTTGAACCGACCGGACGCGGCCGGAACCGGTAAACCGGCCGGTTAGTCCGGTTTACCGGAAAAACCGCCCGAATTCAAATTCGAATTTGAAAGGCCCAGTTGTGGCGGTTTATACCGGTAAACCGGCGGTTTTCGGTTTACCGGCGGTTTGTCGGTTTACCGCCCGGTTTGAGCGGTCTGGCGGTTTTTTTAAAATTCAAATTTATTTTTTTTTAAATGCTAAAAAAATTCTTAAAAATACTTCATGATTTGTAGAATCCAATGATGTCAAAATTACTCAAATTTGAGTGTGTTTAGTATGTTTTTCGGCCTTCATGATTTAATGGGCCTTCACGGGCATTTGTGTATTTTTTCTTTTTCTTTTTTTTTTTTAAACTTCTAAACGTCTCAATAAATATTAAACGAACTCAAATTTGAAAAATTTTTACACCATTGGGTTCCATAATTCAAGAGCTATTTTTAGGAATTTTTCAGCATTTTTTTCAAACTTCAAATTTGAAATTTGGGCGGACGAACGAACCGGATCGCCCGGTAAGGTCGGTAACCGCGGTTTACCGCGGTTTACCGACCGGTAAAAAAAACGCTGAGCTGGACGGGCAACGAGCGAGAGATAAATGCACACAGCACAGCTCGTCATTGGAAGTTTTCTAACGGTCCAGTGATTTTTTGCCTTTGCCAGTGCGGGGCAGCACTGCCACTGCACGGCGCAGCAGGCCTGGACTGGATGTGGCCCTCGCCGCCATCTTCCCGTTATTTCATCTCTCTCGTGGACCGTCATGGCTTGCGTGAGAAAGCGGGGTCCTCTAGCTCGAAACCCGGCTGCGTTGCTCCAGCCCGGCTGCCGTGCCGGGGACTTTGCACAGGGTGGAGTGGAGGAACGTTTTGTTTTTCTTTGACAACAAGAGTGGAGGAACGTTGGACGTTGGTGCGCTTTGCGCAGCCGAGAGTGCGCGACTTTGCTTTTTCCGTACCGTCCGGCCGCCTCGGAGGTCGTGGCTACGCTTGTCGCTGTCCGGCGGGGTCCCCAGCCGCCTCCCACCTACTACTCCGTACCCCGATACTGTATGAGTACTCGTACGCTCCTGTGCCGTTGCACTGCTGCCACACCCCGTCCTGGAACTGGAAGCAGTACGTCCCGGGAGATTCCGGTGCCATATATAGGCTAGCATAACACGTCCCGGGTTAGCAGGTGGTATGGTGCCCATCACCACAGATCTGGCTGGGTGCGGGCGCCAAGCCCATTCTGAAGACATCGATGGCACGGGCACACGAGAGCACCTGTAATATCGCGAGCAGCGGTCAGCAGGTGCTGGGGTCACGGCGTCGTGCTCACCGGTTTTGGCAACGAGCCCGCGCCCGCTTTTCGCTCGCCCCTGTTCCTGTACTATGTGTCTGCTTCCGTCCCCGTGTCCACGCCATTTATAACGCGGTTGAGATGGGGACGCCACGCGCCTGCCGAGCCGCTCCGGCGCAGTCGCAACCGCAACCGCCTGCGTCTGCGGCCGGGTGCGAGGCGAGCACTGCATCGTCCGTCGGTCCGTGCCGAGATGCCGGACCAGGAGGTCGTGCTTTTCCACATGCGGTGCCGCTCCACTGCTCCGAGCATCGACTGCGAGCGCAGCGCCGCACCGGCCGCATTGATTCATTGGGTGTTGAATGCCAAGTGTACCCGTGGGCCGTGGCGGACTGGCGGTGATAAAAATAGGAGGGCCTGCGCCGCGCCGCGTAGTAGTGGCATCTCGCATGCACACACGCACATGATGAGCCACATGATGACACGCAGCCGTAGCCATTACCCATTGCAATAGCGAACGCACTAGCACGACTGAGGATTTCATTATTCCTCCAGCCGCCTTCTCATTATCATTATCCTAATAATGCACTAGCAACATGGGCGTTGATTTACCATTTGATCATTGGGCATTTAGCCGCCGGCCAGGGAGGCAGGGAGGGGGTCGAAGTCTCTTCTTGCCTCGTGGTGTCGTCCGGTCCGTCGTCCCGATCTGTCCACGTCCACGACACGGCTATGCTGGGCGCCGTACGTACGTACGTACGTGGCGGGGCGTTGGACTGTCTGATTTGACGGATGTCGCGCGGCGAGTCAACTAGTAGCGCCAAACCGACGATGGGCGCGCTGATTAACAAAATCATGGTCGCGTACTGTACGTAGAGAGGTCACATGGTTCGCCGGGCATCATGCCGCGTGTGAACGCCGCGACGGGATCGGGAGGCGTCGAGGGCGTCCAGCACGCGATGGGAACCGGGCGGTGAGCACGAGCATCAGAGCGTGGGTGGGGTCGGGGAATCGTTCCTCTGCCGTACCAAGCAAGTAAGGCGAAAACAAACCTTGATCGCTGCTTTGTTGCTAATGATTTTGAATGAAGAGGAAGAATCATGGGAACGTGGTGGTGCGATGCGAGTGCGAACTGATGAGAGAGAGGTTTGACGTTTGGGCCTTCTTTTGTTTTCAGCATCATCACGGCACGACGGGGGCACAAGTTATGCCGCCGCGTTGCAGTGCATGTGCGAGCTAGTTTTCCCACCAAAAAGAAGTGATGTGCGCGCTATTGTAGGCATACCGCGTCTCTAGTTCCCGGCAGGGCCGTACGAATGTACGGAGTACGATGATCCTTGTATCGCTTTTCTCCGTCTTGCCTCCGTCTCCCCGTGGGAGCTCACCAACGCAATATGTATGTACGCGCGCTCTCGTGCTGTCTGTCCGCGATCCAATCCGAGTTCCAATTGGAATCTACTACTACGAGTACTATACGAAGTAGCGGTAGATGGATGTATGGACTACGGATTTTACCGGAGCGGCCGGTATGTCCACTTGTCCGTGACTGCCTGCTCAACTCAAGGCGCACATGGCCGTGTGCCCGTGGTTGTGCGTCAGTTGCTGGACGTGCCCGTGCCAGGCAGAGATCGTCGCCGCGGGCATGGCCATGAGCCCATGAGGAGGATATCCGGACCTCACAAATCTACTTCCTGGTTCCTGCTCAGAACCACGTTTACACGGATCGCCAGTTTGTCACGAGCGAGCGGTGGGGTCGGTCGTGCTCCTACAGACAGTCGTGTCTTTTTTGGCGCGCGGTCCACCGCGCATCGTTGCGAGCTTGGATCCGCCCGAAAATGCAAAAAAGCTTACTCGTACAGTACACAGCCACAGGACGACGAGGCCGATCGATTTGGCCGTGCATGAGCAGCTGGCAACTACTGATGGGATTTGTCGCGTACCTCACGTACGAATCTACTAGAATGGAGACAAGTTCACTGGCAGTGCTGTGATCTCGGATGTTCCACACCGAAGTGTGAATACAGCTGCCAGCGTGCCATCAACTAGGCATCGACGACCCAAGCACCGTACGTCTGCATACTATACTTAACTGTACTACATCTGTCCGTTGTGGACTCTCTAGCAACGCTCGTTACGCTCATGAAACACTGAGCCAGGAGCTCCAGTGCTGCATGAGTCGACAAGCCTCGTGCCCTCATGCCACGTTCAGGCGTACGTACGTGCCAGCGCTAGTGCCAGCCAAAGGATGTACAGTGTACTGCGTGCTTTGTAAAGTTCACGAAACGTACGCAATCGCCGAGCAAGCTAATAAAGGTCATCCATGCATCGTACGCGTCCACAAATCTCCGGCTTTCTATCCCCATCTTTCGCTTGGTTTGCCGAGGCAGGCATCTCTTCATGTTCCTCTTTTCTCTCTTTTGTCTTCTTTCGGTCGGCCGGGACCTTTTGCTTTCCAAGCTATCCTTTTCCTTTAACTCACTGCTAAGAGCATCTCCAAGAGCTCCCAAAAACCACTTTGTATCTTATATTTTTTGACAAAAACACAAATTGGCCTCTCCAATAACTCCCAATAGCTACTTGGGAAAATACGCACTTTGAAAAACTGGTCCTCCGCGCGCGTATCGCTACGCGCGCGTAGCGAGCGCGTATCGATGATTTCGGACTCTCCCGCTCGGTCTTTGGTCCTTCCCGCGCGATCGATCCGGCCCTCCCGCCCGATTCCCGCCCGATCGATCGGTCTCTCTCCCCCCTCGCTCGCGATAAAAAGAACATTGTCTCATAATATAAATGGTAGCTACTAATATAAATCGGGGTGACGATTCCACAGGTGTCCGATGAGGTCTTCTTTCAGTTGCACATGGGTCTCCTTGCTTCGGATCTCTTTGTGCGCCTCAATAAATTCTTCTAGTGTGCGATGAGCATGGCCATGCTGGGGTTCGACATTGTCACCACCGTCTTCGAAACGCTCGTTAGGATCAACCACAAATCCTTCATCTTCCACTATCATATTGTGCATGATGATACAAGCCCTCATGATCTTTGCCGATGTCTCCGGGTCCCAAAAGCGAGCCGGTCCTCGAACAATGGCAAACCTAGACTCGCAAAGACACCCCAAAAGCTCTCTCCACCATCTTCCTCTCGCTTCCGTGCCTTGGCAAAGTACCGCTTCTTGTTACCCATAGGATGAGAGATTGATTGGATCAAAGTAGCCCATGGGGTATATACCATCTCGCTAGGTAGTAGCCCATTTTGTAATCATGGCCATTAACGTAAAAGTTCACTTCGGGAGCTCTACCTTCCGCCAAATTATCAAATAGAGGAGACCTATGAAGAACGTTGATGTCGTTGAGAGACCCAGGCATTCCAAAAAAAGCATGCCATATCCAAAGATCATCCGAAGCAACGGCCTCCAAAATGAGAGTGGGGTTGTCCACATGCCCCTTGTACTGACCTTGCTTGTCGTATGGACAGTTCTTCCAAGCCCAATGCATACAATCAATTGATCCTAACATTCCGGAAAGCCCTTTTTCTCACCCATTGCAAGTAGGCGTGCGATGTCTTTTTCATTAGGATGTCGGAGGTACTCTTCTCCAAAAACTTCATCCACCGCAAAGAACAAACCTACGAAGACTCTCTAGTGCGGTACTCTCGCCAATGCGCACATACTCATCTCTGTCGCATCGCCGCAATCCCGTATGTGAGCATACGCATGGCGTGATTTTTTGGAAGGAACTCAATCCAAGTACTCCAGTTTGCATTCCTTTTCCGGACAAAGTAATCATCATGTTCTTCAACGGCTTTCATTATGCGTACGAAAAGATCCTTAGACATCCCGTACCTAAAGAAAACAAATCCATATATTAGCAACTACAATGAAGATTATGAACATAGCAAAGATCATATAGAAGTGAAAGACCATAAACCTTCGACGGAATGTTTCAGGAGGGTATGTTGGATTTTCATCCAAGTAATCTTTGACCATCCTTTCGTGTCCACCTTTTCTATCACGGTGAATGACCCTATGACCTGGGATGGAGCCACCATGTTTCTTTTTAACGTTTGAAAATGTGTCGACAATTTCAGCAGCCGCCGCGATGAAAGTGTCATCATCATCGGATGATGAATCATCCAATTGGCTTCGAAGACGGGATCTCTTCCTAGGCATAATTCCTAAATGACAAGGGTTGTGAAGAATCAATGGCCTGTTCTATGGAATATACAGTAGCAATCTGCAGAGGACGAGATGTACCTTGCCAGATCGAGGTGAAGCTGAACGTCGAGAGGAGTAGATGATGGGCGGTGCAGCTTCACCACGTCGAGAGGAGAGGATGGCCGGAGCAGCTTCACCACGTCGAGAGGAGGAGAGGATGGCGCCGCAGCGTTGTTGGAGGAGATCGAGGAGGGCACCGATCGATGAGTAGAAGGACCGCGCCGCAGCGTTGTTGGAGGAGGAGCTGGATCGATCGGTGGCGGCGGCCAAGAACGCGACGTGATCTAGGCGCTGTGGAAGGAGGATGGTCGCGCGAGTCCTCGATGGGAGACGGGAAGGCCGATCAATCGGACCAAACCTACGGGACGGGAAGGCCCAGTACCAAGTTTACAAAAGTGGGCCTATTTTTTCAAATTTTACCAAGTGAAAATACCAAGCCGTTGGAGATCCATTGTTTTTTCACTTGCAAAACAAAATACCAAGCCGCTATAAGTTAGGATATACCAAGTGAGTTTTTGGGAGCTCTTGGAGATGCTCTAAGTTATGTTTGGTCTGGCCAGAGAGCGGGTGGCCAAAGTCCTCAGCGCCGGTGGCGACTTGAGGTGGGTTCGAGTGGCGATTAGGGTTTACGGTTCCACCTCCGTTCCTGACTCCGATCACCTTGATCTGAGCCGGGGAAAACCACGAGCCTCTTGCCAGCCGAGTCCACCGTCTTCCCCTCGCCGGTGTTGATCCGGACGAGGGTCGCCAGAAGCCGAGGGGTACGTTGAGTGTCCAGTGCCAAACCGCTAACCCAATGGCGGCCAACGAGGATGGGGTGGCGAGTCTACTGGGGAAGCTGAGTCTGTCGGAGAACGAGAGGAAGGGCATCAAGATCGGGCGATCGGCGGGGGCGGGAGACAGGTCTGGAGGTGCGATGGCGGTGGTGAAGGTGATCTCGGAGAAGCCGGCTAGGGCTGATGCCCTAGAGGCGACGTTAGGGCGTATCTGGTGCCCGATCCGGGGGACCGAGGTGAAGGATCTGGGAGAAAATCGGTTCATGATCAATTTTCTCCAGGAATCGGGGAAACTGAAAGCAATGGAGGATGGCACGTGGATGTTTGGGAAGGATTTGGTGGTGGTTGCGGAGTTCGACGGGAACAAGACGATCGATGAGGTAGATTTCACCCACATTCTTATATGGATCCGTATAATGAAGATGCCGCTGGGTCTCATGACCAAGGAAGCGGGTGAGCAGATCGGAGAGATGGTGGGGGAAGTTTTGGCGGTGGATGCAGAAGAGAATGGTCAAGCAGTCGGTGAGTTCTTGCGTGTGAAGGTTAAATTAGATATCCGGAAGCCATTGATGAGAGGGGTAATGCTGGATGTGGGAGAAGGGGCTGAGGAGAAAATGAAATGGTGCCCATTGGTGTATGAATTCTTGCCTGACTTTTGTTACATTTGTGGTTTGATCGGCCATATTGACCGATTGTGTCGGGAGTATGCCCAGAAGAAAGGCGATCCACAGTACAGTCGGTCTCTAAGATTTATTCCGGAGAAGAAGAGGTTTGGGGATGATTTTAGAGGGAGGAACAATGTACAACACTCAATGCTTCCATGGAAGCAAACGAGGGGACGCGGCAGTGGAGGGTCGGGGAGTGGAGGTAGTTCAGAGAAGAGAGGTAGCTATAGTCTTAGTTGGAGGAAGGAAGAAAAGGAGCGTGGAGAGAACCTGCTGGCCATCGGGGAAGAGAAGGAGGTGAATAGTCCTCTAAAAAAGGCAGAGAAAGTTACAGGTTCAGGAGAGTCCAAGAAAAGACTGAATTTTGAGAAGCACGGCAAGGAGACAGAGAAGGAGGAGTTGGCTTTAGCATCGGGTAGTAAGGAGAGTAAGACTGATGAGGTGATGGCGGACAATAAAAAGGATGAACTGGGGTTGGGGAATAGCAGCAAGCCAAAGGGCTTTAGAAGGCTGAAGAGGTCACAGGAGGGTGGAGAGAAGCAGGAGGGCGCAGGGACTGAGGTGCTGGAAAAAAAGAGAGCGAGGGAGGAGGAGCTAATGGAGCTTGATGGGGCTGATCGGGTGGTGAAGATGGGGAGGGTTGAGGTGGATGCTACTGTAGGATCTCTGGAAGAGTAAAACGGCCTAGAGGGGGTGAATAGGCTCGCAACAAAATTTCTTCGAACCGTCGGTCGTCCAGAGGGGCGCTGCCCGTGTGCACAGACTCGCGGCACCGCGCTAGGCAAACAGAATAGAGTGTAATTCGAAATCTGAGTAGAACCAAGTTTACCCAGTTGCTCTCCAAGCTTCCTACACCTGCAGAGAGTACAGATCGAGAGCCAAACACAGCTCAAGAGGTAGTAGGAAGTAGATCGACCTCAAACCCTAGAAACTTCTCAACAACAAGTATGAATAAGAAAACTCGAAAGACAAGGTGACACAAGTGTTTAACCCGTGGTTCGGCTCGCCACAAAGGCTGGCCTACGTCACGTTGTTGAGGAAGTCCACGACTTGAAGCTCACCACTAAGGCTAGCTTTCTCCTCGGTCTCAAGTCAAGAGAGTGAACTCTTGAGATGAGGGTGATTTCTTAGTATTGGGGTGAGGTTACAAACCTCCCTAGGCAGCCACACGAGTTGGCGGCTCTAGGGCGACGCCTAGCCGGCTAGGAGCAAAGCTCCAAGAGTAACAAACCCTAGGGCACCGGCCAAACGTGCACCAAATGCTCTTTTGACAGTGGGAATCAGTGGATCCACTCTCCAATCGAAGTTTGTTGCCCTTTTGCTCAAGAATCCATGGTGGATTTGATGCGAATGAGTTGGGAGCTTGAGGGAAGCAATGGAGGGTGAGAGAGAGAGCTTCTGGTGTTCTTCCAACGGATATGTCGCGAGGTAGACGAAGAGGTAAGTGATGTGGGCCGACAGATGGGTATAAATACCCCTGGGTCCCAACGGTCACTTATAGGCGCGGCAGTGCCGCGCCTAGGGCGCGGCCCCAAAACAGCAAAGTGAGGTGGAGTTGATAGCTGGCTGTTTTGGTGGCTGGATGAGGTTGGTGATAAAGGATTGAGCATTTGGTAACACTTTTGACTAACAACCTTAGGATCCCTCTTGATAGTACGGCTTTTCCTAAACTCAAATTCAAACCGAAAATGAATTTAAACCTTCTTTGAGTTCGGCAAAGCCTCCTTTTAGAAACGGGGACCCCTCCAACCTGTATATCATTCTTCCGTAATTCATTGCCTGCTTGTCATCTCAATAAATCTCATTAGTTCCCTAATTTGGTGGTCATCAACGCAAAACCCACATTAGGGCTTGATTGCACTTACAATCTCCCTTTTTGGTGATTGATGAGAACCTAATTAGAGCTCACAAAAGATATCAAATAAGCGAGACTTTTCGAGACATGAATGTAGGGCCTCCCCTAAATATGTGAATAGGATTTGAATTCCAAGAATTGGTATAAGAAACCAATATTCACATTTTTAGGAAAGTGAAAGAAGGGGAGCCTCCCCCTACATTCATGCCTCCTGTGGGGTGCTAAAATCAAGTGTCACAAGTATAAGACGTGATGCGTATGACAGGTCAAACTCACAACAAGAGATCTTGCTGTCAGCAGGGCGCGGCACTGCCGCGCCTGAGAGCACGGCACTGCCGCGCTGGCCAGGACAGCAAGCAGACAATAAGCACCACACAGAACAGACACAGCAGAAACAACCTTTCTAAAGCAAGTTATGACAAGCTAAGTAAGCACACAAAGTACATGTCCATATCCAACATAAAGTGAGTCATAAAGGTAGCATTATTACATGAAATAGTTTTGAACGACACTCAACTCACAAACTAGAGAAACTACTCTCACACTCAAGCTCAAACTAGCTAATGGGATAGGACATGCTACTGCAGCTGAACTGAATAGCATCACCACCAAGTCTCGAAAAAGTTGGACCCCTCTAATTTTCTCCCCCTTTGTCACCAAGCATCAAAAAGGGAGAAAAGAAGCAGAAGGATCACTCCTCATCATCACTGTCAATACGAGCACGACCCTGGCGGTGAGTGTGTGAAGTGAAGCGTGGAGGTCTCGCTGAAGTAGAAGGAGCTACTGCAGGATTAGGATCATGAGCTGCCTTGCGCCTCCTTTGAAAAACTCTCTCAGCTGACTGCTCCTCATGAATATCATCATCACTGTCATCCTCTGACTGCTGCGCAAACTGCTCCTCATCCTCCTCAGATGACTCAGTGAAATGCGGTGAATCTGGAATAGGTGGAGGAGAAGGTACTGGAGAAAGTGGTGGAAGTCCCTGCTGCTCTCTCACAAGCTGAATGGCCTCTCTGCTCTGCAGGCTGTCCTTGTAGGCTCTCTGGGAAGCATAAGTGCAATGAGACATCATTGACTTCAAATAGGATCCAAGCTTCTTCCACCTAGAGGACTTCTTCCTGTGCCTATAGCTGCTGGAGGGACGAACTGGGCTATCCTCAGGAGTGTCATGGTGGCTGCCCTCTTCTTCTTCTTCATGACTTTCCTCAACTACAGCTGCACCTGCACCCTTATCGTCAGCGGAAGTCTTCTTAGGAGTATAGGGTGTGTGAGTGCAGTCCTTGGGAAAGTGCTTGCCTGTCACTCTCTCAATCATATACATCAAGTAAGGAGCATATGGCAAGTTCCTTCTTCCATCATCCATGGCAGTGGCTAACTCAACCCACATGAATCTAGGCACATTGAATCTTACGCCTCGGGGAACCGAGCAAGCACATCTCTCACATAGCCATTCAAATCTGATGCTGCCCCATCCTTTGGGTTAATGGTATTTCTAATTATGTTGTTCACCACATAATAAATCCTAATCAGCTCATTTCTTTTGCCAACACTCTTGCTATCAGGATTCTTCCACACATGCCTAAGCTCATCTGCATGTGCATCAATAGGATCTAAATGCCTGTGTATCCTGTCATAGCCTCTGTGCTGCTCTCCAAAACCAAGAATCTGACAGAAGGTGACGAAGTCAACTCGATAGTGCATAGGTCCAGTCATCCAATGAACAACATCTGCCTCCTGCTCCCAAAAATAAGTGGCATGAAACTGAGCAAGCACCTCCCTGTTCCAGTCATACCTGAAAGCCATTATTTCCTTCATCTCAAATCTCTCACAGATCTTTTCAGCTGCATTGAATTCTGGCTTCTTCTGAGCTTTCACTTTATCCCACTCTATGTAACCCATGTTACTGATCTTCCTCCTCATGCACACAGAGCGATAGAAGTTGGAGTGGAAGACATTCCAAAACCGTAATCAATGCCACCGCTGCCTCGCTCGCTCATATGGGTTTCTTTCTCTTTCGGCCTCAACCATCTTGTATTTCTTGAAGTAATCAATAAGTGGATGAGTTGTTGTATCTTCAGGAGCATGCATTTCATAGCTATCTGTCTCATCCCTGATGTAACTGTCATCAAATTCTCCAATGTGCTCAGGAGTGCCTTGCTGTCCAGATGGAGGAATAGAGTATCCTTCTCTAATCCTCATCTCCTCATCCCGGATCTGCTGCTCTCTTTCTTCTCTAGTCAGTGAGGCAGCATGAGTTGATGAAGTTCCTGCTCCTTTGCCTCTGCGAGGTGGTTGTTTAGCAAGGGCTGCTCCCTTCCTTTTCCCTTGATTTCCTCCTCCTTGATCCATCTATGCATTCAAATGGGTTGTGTAAGAATTTGTAAGAGAAGGAAAGCGGTAGGTGAATAACAATGTTAGTTGAGAAAATAAGTTAACCTGTGATGGGGTGAGCAGAGCTAGCAGTGCTGCTGCAGGGAGTGTGGCAGTGCCGCGTCTCCCCCTGCGGCAGTGCCGTGCTACCCAGCTCACCTCATCACTTGTTACTTTAATTCCTCAACTAATCTTGCAATCCCACTACTACTTAATACACTCTTATAATCCAGAGACACAACTAACAATAGAAGATGATAGCTTAACTATGGATTCCTTAAGTTAAATAGGATGAAAATTGAGCAAGATTTATCGGTGTTTGATCTCAATCAATCTTCGATTCCAGAGGTGAAGAGAACTGCAATGTGCTGCAGTTGCCAAGTACATCTTGTACTCAGGCCACGGCACTGCCGTGGGGCAATCTTCCATTCACCCAAGAAATCATAAAATCGACTCAAACCAGCCATCAATTCCTCCATCCAACAATCAAACCTAACTCTAGAAGCTCGAATCCATAGCCAAACTATCACCATTGCATAGATCGGGGGCTAGGGTTACCTTTCTCGAAGAGTTGAAGGGAGAAGAGGAGCAAGGGCTTGCCAAGCCCTAGCCCGCAACCTCCACGAGCGCGGAGGAGGCAGGGGCCCTAGGTGTGGCTCTGCCGTGGTAGAGGCAGCAGCAGCGGCACCGTCGACCTCCGTGGTCGCCCTAGCACGAGAGAGGGAGGGAGCCGCGAGTTCCAGGCAACGGGAAGAGAGGGAGAAGGAAAGAGATGGACTGGGGGCCAAGTAGAAAAGAAAAGGAAGTAAAGCGGGCCCACCGCTTTCGGTTTGCGGCCGGTCGGGCACGAGCCGTGGAGGACCGTGGAGCCGCACCCGGGCGTGGCTGCCGCGCAGCCTACTAGCAGATTTTACCGCTTAACACCTTTATAAAATTATTTTATATTAGATATGAACATATATTGTTGTAGAATTATGACCAGTTACAAATCATCAATACAAGCTATGGTCATGGTCTTACAACAGAGATTTTGAATTTATTTTGAAAGGCATAAAGGTAACTTTGAAGAACTTTGTCCAAGCGTACTAGTATAGCAATCAGAGGCATGCCAGATTTCAGACCGCGTTGCTGGAATCAAGGATATTTAGTTCACCACGCAACTCACAGAACCTTGACTCGTCGAGAGGCTTAGTGAAGATATCGACTAGTTGTTTTTCGGTGCTCACATAGCGAAGTTCGATATCTCCTTTGGTTTCGTGGTCTCTCAAGAAATGATGTCGGATGTCTATGTGCTTGGTCCTTGAGTGGTTTACGGGATTGTTTGCAAGCTTTATGGCACTTTCATTGTCACACAAAAGTGGGATTTTGGTGAATCGACATCCGAAATCAAGAAGGGTGCGCTTCATCCAAAGTAGTTGAGCACAACAAGCGCCGGCCGCAACATACTCGGCCTCATTTGTGGATAGGGCTACACAATTTTGCTTCTTAGAACTCCAAGACACTAGGGACCGTCCAAGGAATTGACATGTCCCCGAAGTGCTTTTTCTCTCTACTTTGCAACCGGCAGGCATAATTAGAGTCCGAATAGCCAAGTAGAGTGAACTTGGAGCCCTTGGGATACCACAAGCCAAGGTTAGGTGTGTGAACTAGATATCTCAAGATCCTCTTAACGGCCGTTAAAGGCACTCTTTTGGGTCGGCTTGAAATCTAGCACACATGCACACACTAAGCATAATATCGGCCTAGATGCACAAAGGTAAAGCAAGGATCCAATCATGGAGCGATATACCTTTATGTCTGCGGATTTCCCTTTTGAATCAAGCTCAAGATGTCCATTTGATGCCATGGGAGTATTGATAGGCTTGGCCTTATCCATGTCAAACTTCTTCAAAATATCATGGGTGTACTTGGTTTGACTTAGGAAAGTTCCTTCCTTCAATTGCTTGATTTGAAACCCGAGGAAGAACTTCAGCTCACCCATCATGGACATCTCAAACTTTTGTGTCATAGTCCTGCTAAACTCTTCAACATACACATGATTAGTGCTACCAAATATTATGTCATCGACATATATTTGGCACACAAAGATATCATTTCTAACTTTATGAGTGAAGAGAGTAGGATCGGCTTTGCCTATTTCAAAGCCTTGTTTAAGCAAGAATTCCTTAAGGCATTCATACCATGCTCTTGGAGCTTGTTTCAGCCCATAGAGCGCCTTCGGAGTTTGTAGACATGTTGTGGGAACTTGGGATCTTCAAAACCCGGTGGTCGCTTGACATACACTTCTTCTTGTATAGGACCATTGAGGAAAGCACTCTTGACATCCATTTGATGTAGCTTGAAGTCATGATGGGCAGCAAAGGCTAAAAGCATTGAATTGCTTCAAGCCTTGCCACCGGTGCAAAGGTTTCCTCAAAGTCCAAGCCTTCAACTTGAGTGAAGCCTTGAGCCACCAATCTTGCCTTGTTCCTTGTCACAACTCCATTCTCATCTTGCTTGTTGCGGAAAACCCATTTGGTACCAATGATGTTTGTGTTGGGTCTTTCCACCAAAGTCCACACTTGGTTTCTCTCAAAGTTGTTGAGCTCTTCTTGCATGGCCATGACCCAATCCGGATCACCAAGTGCTTCTTTTACCTTGAGAGGCTCCAAAGAGGAAACAAACGAGTAAAATTGGCAAAAATTGACCAAGTGAGAACGAGTTGTTACCCCTCTTTTGATACTCCCAAGAATGTTATCAACGGGATGATCACGTTGAATAGTTTGCCTTAGCCTTGGATGCTCAATGCTTTCATCTTCATTGTCTTCAGAACCTTCAGCATCTACTTGCTCAAGTATAGGCTCTAGGTTGAGCCCTTGAATTGGTGAGGTAGGGGTTGAAGAAACTGCTGCTGAGGTGGAGGGTGCGGCACTGCCGCACCTAGGTGCGGCACTGCCGCTCTGCTGATCTCCAGCAGGTGAGTGCTGCACCTTCTTACAGAGTTTGTCAGCGGAAATTGGTGCAACAGCAGCTTGGGGATCCTCATCATCTGATCCTTGTTCTTCTTGTGGTCTTACATCGCCAATGGCCATTTGCTTGATTGCCTTACAAGGTGGATCCTCCTTTCCTACAACACTTGAATCAATTTGCTCTACTTGAGAGCCGTTAGATTCATCAAATGTCACATCTACCGTGACCTCAGTTCTACCCAAGGTTTTGTTGAAGACACGGTAGGCATGCTCATTTGATCCATAACCAATAAGAATTCCTTCATCTACTTTAGATGCAAACTTAGGGGTATTGGGTCTTTTGTTAAGTATGAAACACTTGCACCCAAAAACCCTAAAGTAAGACACCTTTGGTTTGTTACCGGTTAAAATCTCATAGGAAGTCTTGTTGAGCTTCTTGTGTAAGTAGAGGCGGTTGATGGCATGGCAATCTGTCTTGACGGCATCTACCCAAAATAGATCCGAAGTCTTGTACTCATCAAGCATTGTTCTTGCCATGTCAATGAGTGTTCTATTCTTCCTCTCTACTACACCATTCGTCGGGGGTGTATGGTGCTGAAAATTCATGCTTGATGCCTTCATCTTCAAGGAACTCTTCAACTTGAGTATTCTTGAACTCGGTCCCATTATCACTTCTTATTTTCTTGATTTGGAGACCAAATTCTCTTTGTGCCCTCCTAACAAAGGTCTTCACCTTGTCCCGTACTGGCACTTATCATAGACAAAGAATACCCAAGTGAAGCGAGAGTAATCATCAACAATAACCAAACCATACTTATCACCCCTAGGCCGAGGTAGGCAACCGGTCCAAAGAGATCCATATGAATCAACTCCAATGGTTGAGTGGTGGTCATGATGCTCTTTCTTTGGGTGAGGTACGCCTACTTGCTTTCCGCTTGGCATGAGCTGCATATCTGTCTTTTTCAAATTGAACATTTGTTAGTCCTAGGATATGGTTGTCTTTTTGGAGTTTGGCCAAGTTCCTCATCCCAACATGAGCTAGTCGGCGGTGCCATAACCAACCCATGCTGGATTTTGCCACTAAATAGGTCTCAAGCTTAGCTTTCCCTTTCTTTGAAATCAACTAGGTAGAGCTTATTCTTGAGTTTTCCCGTAAAGACAATAGAGGAATCCTCCCTCTTAAAGACTTCCACACCTACATCGTGAAGAGACAATTGTAGCCCATCTCACACAATTGTGAAACAGACAATGAGATTGAACTTCAATGATTCAACATGAAAGACATTTGAAATTGAATGCTCAAGTGTTATAGCAACTTTACCAAGACCAACTACTCCCCTTTAGAGTTATCGGCAAAGATGATGTTGTCATCGACTTTTGTAGTTGGGGAGTAGGATGAAAACATACTCTTATCTCCGGTCATATGATTTGTACATCCACTGTCAAGCACCCAACTTGACCCACCGGAGGAGTATGCCTACAACGCAAGTTTAGTTGCTTGATTTAGGTCCCCAATCTTTCTTGGGGACTTCAAGGTTAGTCACAAGGACTTTAGGAACCCAAATAGAAGTATTACGATAAACATTTCTACCATTGCCAACAAATTTGGCAAACACCTTCCCTTTAGTGTCATGCTGCAAAACAAAGTTAGAGTTCAACACTTGGAGAGGTGTCTTGGCACTTGATTGATAGAAGCTTTCTTTCTTAGGTGCCATGGTAGAAACGTTTGACTTCTTAGGAATCTGTTTCTTCTGTGGAACCTGCTTCTTGGGCTTAACATGAGAAGCAGCAGTGCTGGTAGCCTTCCCTTTCTGTGGGGGTGCGGCACCTTTGCGCCACCCGCGCAGACCGCCGCGCTTAGCCGCTTCGCAGTCGGGGCCGCTTCGTGCCACACTGCCGTACGTGCGGGCTTATCCGTACCCAGCCTTGCCCTTGCTCATGAATTGGACACACTCGATGCCATTTACCATCTTTCTTCCATTTGTCTTGGCACCTTTCTTGTGTCCAAGCCCATCCTTGATGAGGATTTCTTCCATCTTTATATTGTGGCATCTTTGGTTGATTCACTTTGCCACTGCCACTTGCTTGCTGTTTTGCCTTTTGTGTCCAAGCATGGTGTTCAACCTAGCAATCTCATCCTTCTTAGCTTTCATATTTGCAAGGTTAGTGGAATAAGCATTTATATCAAGATTATAGCACTTTCCACAACCTTCACTTGTAGAGGCCTTAGAATTGTCATTTGAGCTAGAGGGAGGTGGGGTGCTCTCACAAAGATGACTATATTGCTTCTCAAGTTTGTTGTGCTTTTCAACTAAGACACAATACTTGTCATTGAGAGCAATATTAATCTTCTTTGTAAGAGCAAGCTCTTTCCTCAAAGACCTTGTCTCCCTTTTCTCTTGCTCAAAAGCTTCCTCACTATCAATATAGAGATTTTCAGTCTTTTCAATGACATTTTCTCTATGTTCTAGCTCAGCTTTGACATGTTCTAATTCCTCCATGAGAGCTGCAATAAAACGCTCGGTTCTAGGATCAAGATTCTTAGCGGGCTTCAAACACTCACTAGAATCTTCATCACTAGAATCACTGAGATCACTACTAGATATGTCACTAGGAGATGGAGAAGAAGATTTCTTGTTCAGTTTTACCTTTTCACCTTTTGCCATGAGACAAATGTGATGGGAGTCATCATCATCGGACAGGTTGTTGAAGAGTCTTGGTGGAGAAGATGTGTTGTGAATAGCTACTGTTGCAACCTCCTCATCTTCATCACTTGACTCTTTAGTTGAGTCCCACTCATGCCCAATGTGTGCCTCCCCGGCATTCTTGTATCTTCTCTTTCCATCTTTTCTTTCTTTCTTGTTCTTGCCTTGATTCTTCTCAAGTGGACAGTCAGCAATAAAGTGTTCGGTGCTGCCACATCTGAAGCATGTTCTCTTTTTCTTGCTTGGAAACCTTCTCTTGGTGAGCTTGTAGCCATTGTTCTTGATGTCTCTGTTGTAGTTCTTTATAAACAATGACATATCTTCTATTTTCTTGTGATCAGCCCCATTGTCCTCACTTTCACTTGATGTGGATGTTGAATCTTCTTCTTGTGGTGCTTGCTTGATCTCCTTGGGCTGACTTGTTGAAGCTTGCTTGCTGCCCTTATGATTGCAAGCTGAAGTATGCTTGTGGGGCTTGCTAGCTTTGAGTGCAACTTCCTTGATCTTCATCCCATCAAGGTTGGATTGAAGCTCACCGAGCCTCTTTCTCTCATTTGCTTCTTCTCTTTGCATATCAAAGGTCAACAATCGTCCAAGCACATCATTTGGAGTGAAGTGCTCAAACTTCTTCTTGTCTCTAATCAATGTCACAACGGTTTCATTTCTTGGAGAGTAGGCCTCTAGCATCACCTTCACCACCTTGTGATCATCAAGATCTTCACAACCAAATCCTTTGATTTGTCCAACCAACACCATCAACCTATCAAACATTTCTTGAGGCCCTTCTTCACCTTTAATCACAAATCGGTTGAGCTTGGCCATCAAGACTTCTATTCTTGCCTTCCTCACTTTATCAACACCTTCATGTGCAATTATCAAGGCATCCCAAATCTCTTTCGCCACATTGACATTCATCACACGGTTGTACTCATTGCCATCAAGAGCACTCGGTAGGATGCTTGTGGCTTGACTATTGAACTCGGGCAGCCAAGAATTCTTCATTGGTTGGGTCTTCGAGGTTTTGTGGCTGCTGCACTCCCTTCTCCACAATCTCCCAAAGCCCTTGATGAACACCACGAAAGATAGTTTCTCATCAAGTGCTTCCACTTGGCATAGTTAGTCCCATCAAATCGGGGTAACTTGCCCATGGGCACATTGACAATAGACTTGTGATCACGATGGGTTAGATGAGAATAATTAAAGGATACGGTGGTGTATTTCTTCTTGTTCTTCTTTGTTGCCCTTGTCCTTGATGCTCTTCTTCTCATCCTTCTTGTGGCTTCCTTTGGGATTCTTGGAAGAGTGATATGAGACATCATCATCACCATCATCCGAGCTGCTAGAGAGCTCACTAGATGATGATAACTCTATCTCTTGCTTCTTCTTCTTCTCCTCTTCCTTAGCACGTGCCTTGGCTTTTCTTCTTTCTTCTCTCTGTTCTCGGACAAGCCTTCTAGCTTCTTTTCTGCTCAACTTATCCTCAAGCTCTCTTCTTTTCTTGAGTGCTTCTCTTCTTTCCTTCTTTCTTCTTCTTCTTTCTGCATCACTCACATCCGTGGTCTTGCCACCATCTCGGATAGTGGCATTATCAGCAGTGGACATAGAAGCGTCACTGATGTCCTCTGTAGAGTGTAGTTCAACACTCTTTGCCTTGGGGGCTTGCTTCGATGCTCCGGCTTCTTCCATACTTCACGCGGTTAAGCGTATACGAAGCAACGAGGCTCTGATACCACTTGTAGGATCTCCGGAAGAGTAAAACGGCCTAGAGGGGGTGAATAGGCTCGCAACAAAATTTCTTCGAAGCTCATTGTCGGTCCGGAGGGCGCGGCGCGCTGCCGTGACGCTTGCGCGCTAGGCAAACGAGAATAGAGTGTAATTCGAAATCCGAGTAGAACCAAGTTTACCCGAGTTGCTCTCCAAGCTTCCTACACTGCTGAGCAGAGTACAGATCGAGAGCCAAACACGGCTCAAGAGGTAGTAGGAAGTAGATCGACCTCAAACCCTAGAAACTTCTCAACAACAAGTATGAATAAGAAAACTAAATGAAGCACAAGGTGACACAAGTGTTTAACCCGTAGTTCAGCTCGCCACAAAGGCTGGCCTACGTCCACGTTGTTGAGGAAGTCCACGACTTGAAGCTCACCACTAAGGCTAGCTTTCTCCTCGGTCTCAAGTCAAGAGAGTGAACTCTTGAGATGAGGGGTGATTTCTTAGTATTGGGGTGAGGTTACAAACCTCCCTAGGCAGCCACACGAGTTGGCAGCTCTAGGGCGATGCCTAGCCGGCTAGGAGCAAAGCTCCAAGAGTAACAAACCCTAGGGCGCCGGCCAAACGTGCACCAAATGCTCTTTTGACAGTGGGAATCAGTGGATCCACTCTCCAATCGAAGTTTGCTGCCCTTTTGCTCAAGAATCCATGGTGGATTTGATGGGAATGAGTTGGGAGCTTGAGGGAAGCAATGGAGGGTGAGAGAGAGAGAGCTTCTGGTGTTCTTCCAACGGATATGTCGCGAGGTAGACGAAGAGGTAAGTGATGTGGGCCGACGGATGGGTATAAATACCCCGGGTCCCAACGGTCACTTATAGGCGCGGCAGTGCCGCGCCTAGGGCGCGGCAGCTTTGCCGCGCCCCCAAAATAGCAAAGTGAGGTGGAGTTGATAGTCCGGTTGTTTTGGTGGTGGATGAGGTTGGTGATAAAGGATTGAGCATTTGGTAACACTTTTGACTAACAACCTTAGGATCCCTCTTGATAGTACGGCTTTTCCTAAACTCAAATTCAAACCGAAAATGAATTTAAACCTTCTTTGAGTTCGGCAAAGCCTCCTTTTAGAAACGGGGACCCTCCAACCCGTATGTCATTCTTCCGTAATTCATTGCCTCGCTTGTCATCTCAATAAATCTCATTAGTTCCCTAATTTGGTGGTCATCAACGCCAAAACCCACATTAGGGCTTGATTGCACTTACAGCTACAACTCAAGTGTTAAAGGAAGCGGGGCCGACGAACCGGATCTGCGGGCCCCAATGAAGCTGCTGACTTGGAACTGCCGGGGGTTGGGAAACTCCCGGGCAGTTCGGGGGCTCTCGAGGTGCCAGGGCGCCGAGGGAGCCGACATTCTCTTCTTGTCGGAAACAAAGCTAGATGAGAAGAGGATGTTTGCGTTTAAGAGAAAGTTGAGTCTGGAGAACTTGCTTGCGGTGGATTACGAAGGGAAGAGTGATGGACTTGCAGTGTTGTGGAGGAGTGGGATTGATGTGGTTTTGAAGAGTAAATCGAAAAACCACGTTGATTTGGAGGTCCAGGAGACCGGAGGGGACAAGTGGAGATTTACGGGGGTGTATGGTGAGCCGGAGTTGAAGGAGAAAACATGGGAGTTGCTGGAGTGGTTGAAGGGACAAGATGATAAGAGGTTGCCATGGCTGTGTGCGGGAGATTTCAATGAGATCTTGTATCACCATGAGAAGGAGGGGGGAGTTCCTAGATCTCAGGTATGCATGGATCGGTTTAAAGAAGCACTAGAAAGTTGTGAACTGGATGATTTGGGGTTTTCTGGTGATGTATATACGTGGAGGAATAAACAAATAAATGGCTCCACACATATCAGAGAACGCCTTGATCGTGCGGTTGCAAACGCAATTTGGCGTTTAAAATTCCCTTTAATGCAAGTAAAAAATGGGGATCCTTACCACTCGGATCATAGACCAGTGGTAGTAGAGACGGAGGTGGTGCAGCGGAGAATAGGTGGGGGTGGCGGTTTCAAATTTGAGGCTAGTTGGGTGAAGGAGGAGGGCTGCAGGAAGGTAGTTGAGGAGGCGTGGGAGCAAAGGAAGGACTTGGGTGAGAGTATGGAGGAGAACCTGAAAGGTATTGCTGCTAGCCTGAAGGAGTGGAGTTGTAACGTGTTAGGAGATTTGGAGAAGAGGCTTAAAGGAGCTAAAAAGGAACTAGAGAAGTGGAGGAGGGAGCCTATTAGTGATAATTCGGTGAAAAAAGAGGCGACTTGGAGTTTTAAAGTAGATAGATTGGAAGAACAAATAGATCTCTATTGGAAGCAGCGGGCCCATGTCAATTGGCTGCAGTTTGGAGACAAAAATACCACATATTTTCATAACGCTTGTTCAGCTAGGAGGCGAAGAAATAGAATTGGAGATCTCAAGAAAGGAGATGGGGGGTGGGTGGTAGAGGAGAATGAGAAGAAGGAGTTTATTTCTAACTATTTTCTACAGCTTTTTAGTTCATCTACCCATGATGATATGGAGACCCGAGTGCAGCAACTACTAGAAGCAGTGAGTCCAAGTGTTACAGCCGAAATGAACACCTTGCTCACTGCCGAATACACTGATGCAGAAGTTAAAGCAGCACTTGAGGGGATAGGTGATCTAAAAGCTCCTGGCCCGGATGGCATGCCGGCCCTGTTCTTCAAAGAATATTGGGATGTGGTGGGCTCAAAGCTAACACAAGAAGTCCAGTATGTGTTGAGAGGGGGGAGGATGCATGAAGGATGGAATGACACTATAATCTCTCTGATCCCGAAGGTGGACCGACCCCAAAGTGTAACGGAATTGAGGCCTATCAGTCTTTGCAACGTGATGTATAAAGTGATATCGAAGGTGTTGGCGAATAGACTTCGGCAGGTGTTGCCAGAGTTGATAACCCCAAATCAAAGTGCCTTCGTACCGGGGCGACTGATTTCGGATAACATTCTTATTGCCTATGAGGTTACCCATTATTTGCTGAACAAGAGGGAGGGAAAAGCGTGTTATGCAGCCATAAAACTAGATATGAGCAAAGCATATGACAGGGTAGAGTGGTGTTTCCTGGAAAAAATGATGAGGAAAATGGGGTTTGATGCAAGGTGGATCGATTTGATTATGGAGTGTGTTACTACGGTACGCTACCAAGTCAAGGTGAATGGGGACTTGTCGAACAGTTTCAGTCCGGAAAGAGGCTTAAGACAGGGGGATCCACTATCCCCCTACCTATTCTTGTTGTGTGCAGAAGCTTTCTCGGCCTTGTTAAGAAATGGGGAAGAGGATGGGCTATTAGCGGGAGTTAAAATTTGCCATGGTGCTCCAAGCATATCACACTTACTGTTTGCCGACGACTCTTTGATCATGGTTCGTGCAGACAGGGGGGATTGCGAGCACTTGCAAAGTGTTCTCCAATTATATGAGGATTGCTCGAGTCAAGTAATAAACAAAGCCAAGTCGGCAATATTATTCAGCAAAAATACAAGACCGGAGAAGAAGAAGATTGTATGTGACTTGCTGCAGGTGACAAAGGAAACCATGAGTGAAAAATATTTGGGGCTGCCGGTGCACGTGGGAAGGTCCAAGACAAACACCTTTGCATATCTGAAAGACAGGATTTGGAAGAGAATGCAAGGCTGGAACGAAAAGTTTTTATCTTGGGCTGGCAAAGAAATTCTCATAAAGGCGGTGGCTCAGGCCATACCAACTTTTGCAATGGGTTGCTTCAATTTGACAAAGAATATCTGCGATCAGATTGGTTTGATGATATGCCGATTTTGGTGGAATCAACAAGAAGGAAGGAAAAAAATCCATTGGCTGAGCATGGAGCAGCTTCTGAAATCGAAGGAGGAAGGAGGTTTGGGGTTCAGAGATGTTTTCTGCTTCAATCTCGCTATGCTCGCCAAGCAAGGTTGGCGCCTTCTAAAGCAACCGGAGTCGTTGTGCGCAAGGATTCTCAAAGCAAAATACTACCCCAGCTCATCGGTTTTGCAAGCTCGACCGAAGCAAGGGATGTCTTACTCTTGGAGAAGTATCCTAGACGGGCTTGAGGTGGTAAAGAAGGGCATGATTTGGAGAATAGGAGATGGAGAGGGAGTACACATATGGGAGGATCCCTGGCTGCCGAGAGACTGGTCAAGAAAGCCAATAACACCTAGAGGAAGGAACCTACTGGAGGAGGTGGCAGAGCTTTTCGAAACATACACAGGAGGATGGGACCGAGAGCTAGTGCGCGACCTCTTTTGGGAAGAAGATGCCGACCTAATTCTGACCATACCAGTGCACCAAGGCAGAACCAATATGGCAGCGTGGCATTTTGATCAACATGGTC
This sequence comes from Themeda triandra, assembly GCA_018135685.1. Taxonomy (NCBI): domain Eukaryota; kingdom Viridiplantae; phylum Streptophyta; class Magnoliopsida; order Poales; family Poaceae; genus Themeda; species Themeda triandra. The sequence goes on from JAENPR010000599.1 coordinate 251,526, forward strand.
TGTTCAGCGTGAAAAGCGCTTATAGAGTGGCCAAGAACAAAAGGAGGAGGAACTGCACCTCGGGGGGGCAACAAAGTGGCTCGACATCGGCTGAAATGAGCGTTTGGCGAGCCATCTGGAAACTGAAATGTCCTAATAAAATTAAGCACTTTCTTTGGAGGTTCACCCATAACAGCCATCCGCTCCGGGGTAATTTGGCCAGGAGAGGAGAGAAGATTTCAACAAACTGCGTGGTCTGCGGACAGATTGGAGAAGATGGAGGCCATCTGTTTTTCAAATGCAAGACTGCAAAAAACCTGTGGCGTGCACTCGGTCTGGAAGATGAGCGATGTAAGCTTGCTCAAAGTCGCTCAGCTATGGAAGTAATGGAATATATACTAAGGGCCAAAGAGTCATGCAAATACTTGATGATTGTAGCTCTGTGGTATACCTGGACTGAAAGGAATATAATAAGAGAGGAAGGAAAACGACGGTGCCCTCAGATACTAGCCAGAGGAGTGGAACTCTATGCTAGGGAGATGACGATGGGGGAGAGCAGTAATACACCCCAACCGAGACAAACAAGAGCTGAACGCTGGGAGCGGCCCCCGGAAGATACCCTGAAAGTCAACTGCGATGCTTCTTTCCTTCAACTAAGCAAGACGGGAAGCTGGGGAGTTATCATACGAGACTGGGACGGGGATGTGGTCAAGACTGGAAGAGGGAAGATCGATCATGTTCTATCACCTTTCCATGCAGAGCTCATTGCCTGCTTGCAGGGTCTGCAGATGGCGGTGGACATTGGCGCTAGCCGAATTATTATGGAGGTGGACGCGCAGGAGGTTGCAAAGGCAGTTAGTTCTGAAAGCTATGATGACTCTGATGGTAGAGTATTGATCAGCGAGGTCAAATCAATAATTGAGTTGAACTTTAGTCATTTTGAGTGTAATTTCAAGGGTAGAACTTGTAATAGGGCAGCGCATAAGCTTGCCGAGTTGGGTCATCTTTGTAATGAGGGTGAGGGGTGATAACCTCGAAGTACCTCAAGAAGTTTACGAATCGTCGCCAGCGATTTGCTAGCGGTCGAGTAATGAAAGTTACCCAAATTCAAAAAAAAAAAAAAAGTTATGTTTGGTCTTCCATTGGTAGTTTAGTACTCAAGGAGAGTGCGCGCACCATTGTAACGGAGATCGATTCAAAGCCTACTGCACACACCATCGATTCAAAGCCTACTGCACGGGAGTGATTGCACATCTTTAGGAGATTTTCTTATTAGCTTATCTTCCACTTTTTTTATGAAACAAAAAAGTTATAACTAACAAACTAAACATAAAAACTAAATTCTAATTACACCATTGAACTCGATTCAATAAATGCTTTAAAATAAGATCTCATATAGATATATTTAGATAAAATTTTATTTATAAATATTTTTCTTATTAAGATAAATCATTCTTAAAAACATGATAGAACATAAAAACATTAAGAAAAATTTGTGACAACAGAAAATGAAGACATAAATGAACTAAGAAATATTTAAAAAATAAGAATGAAAAGAAATATAACAAATACAAGAAAAAGAAAATGACAACACATCCAACAGAAAATCAAAATGAGGAACGATCTGTGGTGCTTGCAGCTCACGCTCACGACCTCACGAGCATCAGTCCTCACGAGCATCAGTTGGTGGCCCACGGCCCACCGAGCAAAGGGGCTTGGACGGGTTGATGCGCCATGCGCGTACAGAAGCCTGTAAAAAAAAAAGTGGAAGAGAAGGAGGCCAGAAATCTTTGGAAGATGTTTAGAAAAACCGTACTGCACACACCTTTTCTTCTTTTTTTTCGTGGGCATGGGCACAAAAGCAGGCCGGTAAGCGGCGATCATTGTTCTGCCGAATCAGCAGCCCAGTGTGGGAGCACCGGAAACCGCTCGGTCTGGCCCAACGAGCTGATGGCCCAGTTTAAGCCCACTTACTTGCTGCAGCTAAGCCCGCTACGTGTGCAGCCGCATTTCACGGTCTCTTACTCTCTCAAGGCCCACTCGCCCCGGCGCGCAAGTGGAAGCTTAATCCCAACAGCGCCGGGCATTCGTGGCGCGGCGCGCGCTCGGATCGGCGCACACGCGCATCTCGACATGTCCTCCGCCGAATTTGGCGCTCCGTCACTTGCTTCGTGCTTCCTCCTCCGTCGTCTCGTCCCGGCTCTCCCCTGTTTTCCCTCTCGTCTCCCACCGCTGCGCGCGCGAGCGACTCTGCTGCATCTCGATCGATCATTAACCGGCGGCATTGCCGTGGGCTTTGCGCATTTGGCTGGGATTTCAAGCGGGGCCGATCACCGCTCGCCGGTGTTCGTGTGCGTCTGAGGCTGGGGCGCACGGCCGGCGTCCACCTCCTGTCCTCCTCGTTACGCGACGCTGACGCGATCACGCGATTGGCTAGCTTTGCGCGCCATTGGCACTCGATCGCGCGCCGGAAATAGGCAGGCGGTGCATGCATGAGCAGGAAGAGGAGAGAAGGCGGCGGCGGCGGAAGAGGCGCTGGACCGGGGTCGGGGCCCGGCGCCGTCGTCACCGATGCCGTGTCCATGGACGGCGGCCTCCGCGAGGTGTCTGTCTCCGTCGTCTTCTCCGTTTGGTGCCTCCTCTTCCTCCTGCGATCCCAGTTCCTCCACAGCCAGACCGACGCCGACCCGTCCTCAGGTTCATTTTCGTCCACTTCCCGATGCTAACGTCGATGTCCGTCCGTGTTAATCCATCCAACATTTCTCGTTCTGATGTTGCATTGCTCATCATGAATCCACCGATCGTGGTGAACGATGGCCGCATGCAGAGTTGTACGAGGATCACCACCACGGCAGGCGCGACAGCTACTGCAAGGTGAGGCCGCTGGAGGCCTACGTGCTGCCCACGTACCATAACGACTCCTCCACGACGTGCCAGTCCTCCTACTCGCAGCCGCAGCCGCCCCAAGAAGCGCCTCCTTCGTCCGCGGCCCCAGGGCTGCAGCCGCAGCACAATGCCACCACAGGCGGCGGCGTCAACGCGTCGTCGCCCGAGGCGGCGGCCTTCGTGGGCCTGGACGAGTTCCGGAGCCGCATCATGCAGGGCAAGGCGGAGAGCAACGACACCGGGCGCGGGCGGCGGGGGCCCACGGACGGCGGCGGCGGCGCGCCGCGCGCGCGCACCGCCTGGAGCCCGACGGCGCCGAGTACAACTACGCGGCGGCGTCCAAGGGCGCCAAGGTGCTGGCGCACAACAGGGAGGCCAAGGGCGCTGCCAACGTCCTGGGCGGCGACAAGGACAAGTACCTGCGCAACCCGTGCTCCGCCGACGACAAGTTCGTGGTCGTGGAGCTCGCGGAGGAGACGCTCGTCGACACCGTCGCGCTGGCCAACCTGGAGCACTACTCCTCCAACTTCAGGGACCTCGAGGTGTACGGCAGCATGAGCTACCCGACGGAGGCTTGGGAGCTGCTGGGGCGGTTCACCGCCGAGAACGCCAAGCACGCGCAGCGCTTCGTGCTGCCGGAGCCCCGGTGGACGCGCTACCTCCGCCTGCGCCTCGTCACCCACTACGGCTCCGGGTTCTACTGCATCCTCAGTTACCTCGAGGTCTACGGCGTCGACGCCGTCGAGCGGATGCTGCAGGACTTCATCGCCAGCGCTGGCAATGGTAATGGCGCAGGCGCCGAGGCCGACGGCTCCAGGGACCGCGCCTCCGTCGACTTCGCCAGCCGGGACGTCGACGAGCAACGACACCACCGCTGAGCAGGCGCGCCAGGTCCACGCCAAGCTGGATGGCAACGGCGGCGCTGGGACTGGGCGGAACGACAGCAGCCGCCGCCGGCGACGCCAAGAACAACGGCTCCAGGACCGGCGAAGCGAAGCTGCCGCTGCAGGGAAAGGAGGCGAAGCCCCCGCAGGTGGCGACGCCATCGGGGTCGTCGTCGACGGGGCGGATCCACAGTGACGGCGTGCTAAAGATCCTGATGCAGAAGATGCGGTCGCTGGAGCTGAGCCTGTCGACGCTGGAGGAGTACACGAGGGAGCTCAACCAGCGGTACGGCGCCAAGCTGCCGGACCTGCAGAACGGGCTCTCGCAGACGGCCGTGGCGCTGGAGAAGATGAAGGCCGACGTGCACGACCTCGTCGACTGGAAGGACAGCGTGGTATATGCATATGCCGTAGAACAGGCTCTGAATGCAGTGAGTCTATTTGACTGCTAGCTAGTGACTCGGAGTAATTTGTTCAGGCCAAGGATCTGGACGAGCTCAAGGCCTGGAAATCGACCGTCTCCGGCAAGCTGGACGACCTGATCATGGAGAACCAGCAGATGAGGCAAGTGCCATTTGCTGTTCGTCACGGCGGCGTGTCACTGGATCTGTTCATCCTACTGATTGAATGTGCAGGTGGAGCGTGGAGGAGATGCGGGGCGTGCAGGAGACGCTGCAGAACAAGGAGCTGGCGGTGCTGTCCATCAGCCTCTTCTTCGCGTGCCTGGCGCTCTTCAAGCTGGCGTGCGACCGCGTGCTCTGCCTCTTTGCCGGCAAGGGCAGCAGGGAGGAAGCCGACGAGGAGGAGCACGCAAGGAGCAGCAGAGCGTGGATGCTCGTGCTCGCCAGCAGCAGCTTCACCACCCTCATTGTCCTGCTCTACAACTGAAACTTTCCTTCTAGAGTTTTTTTTGCTCACAGTCGCTACGTTCTTTAGCCATGCTCTTGTCCCCGCGTAGCTCATTAACTCTACTAATTCTCTCAAATTAGACGGGTCACTGAGTAGTGCATGTACTCACTCTGTCTGGGTAGCGTATGTACTCACTACTAGTAGCTTGGCGCGCGCATCCGCGCGCCCGTGCGCATCCGTACGCCTGCGAATTCAGGAAAACTCAATGCCTATATAGTATGGATAAATTTTTGGTTAGTTGGGAGAGCTATGGTACGATTTTCTTCTTTTATGTATATAGATATAAAGTATTGAAAGGCACAATTTGTAACCATCGTGGTTGAGCATACTCATAATATTACATTAGCAAGTGTAATATTATACAAGCAAGTTTGAAACCTAGCATGGGAGTCCATTGTCTGAATATTACACACCAAGTGATAGCTGGTGAGAGTTTATTTTCATCAGGGATGATACGGAGAAAAGAAATAGAATAATATCTATGCAAATCTGTAAATAATCACATCCAATGTCTATGCATGCGCCAAAATAGACCACATTGGCACTGGTACCTACAAAGAAATTGCCCCATTATCAGTTGAGATAAACATGGTGAGGAGGACAAGCAAAGATGCCACAACGTTTATGCTGAAGAAGCCAAGGCACTCATATTAAATCTTATCGATGCTCTATATTTGAATCCAAGGAGCAAACTGAATGTACACACGATAAATAAAAAGGTGTATCAGTTAAGTTGACAACAAACGCTTTAAATATAACTGTTGTACCTACCTAGTGTGAAGAATGTAACCCACAGTAGCATATATCGTAAAATTGGATGAATGTAAAGTGATCTGTGGAATAAGCAATCTGCCCTGTAATACGAAACCAAATATCCATTAGAAGATTGGAGTCAACCGAAGATAAAAGCATTCCAAAATTAAATTAGAGTTAAATGAGAATAAGAACCATTCATAAATTATCACATCAAGAACTTAAAAGCTGAATAGCGCCTTGAATAGATCCTTCAAAATTTGAATATATATAATCCATGGTAATAGCAAAAAAACTGAAAACAAAAAAAAAAATCATGTCTGAGGCATCAATTTTTGAAAATGATCTCATATCTCCAGATTGCAGTGACAGTCCAAGTCTTAAATCGGACAATAGCACACACAAGAGTTAAGAAAAATGTAGAGAAAGGTAATGCATTGACATGTTCAACATGGATGGTAATGGTAAAAAACTGACGATTTCAATCAGGCAATTGCCCAAGCGTTGAAGATAAGAGAGCAATAACCACAAAAGTAAGCAGTAATTTTTCAATGGGTCCTAAACTATTTCGATCTCAAGAATTCTGTGTCCATCTATATATACATATAATTAAATGATGATATGCCATCTCATTAACACATTGATGCTTGTCATTTCTATCTGAACTACATGCACTTTTACGGGTCATAATCGAAAGAAGAACAGCATTCCATGTTTGCAAAATATGAGCGTACGCTACGGCCACCAGAGCGGCTATAGTGACACTCCAAATCTTAAATCGAAGCTGACAATAGCACACACAAGAGTTAAAAAAATATAGTAATCTTTTTTCCTTTGTTGGGCTCGTCATCATAGTTGACTGAAGTCCCAACTGGCACTGACCTTTTTCATGTCAATAATTCGCTTTGCCGCAGGGAATAATATAGACTTCAACTCCCCTGCAACTGAAATTAAAAGGAAGAAGAAGCAATTTAAAAATGGAAAATAGGCCAATCTCTTAGGCATGTCAGATTACATAAAGAAAATAAGGCAACTGATAAAGCCTCAAATAAAATGCCAGTTATCTGCGCATGGTAAACCAGGAGTTGTAAATAATCTAAGAGTAAACTAACATTGGCAAAGAAGTGAGGAAACAATAGTATCATAGTAACATGCAACCAGAAAGGTAATGCGTTGACATGTTCGACATGGTTGGTAATGATAAAAAACTAATCAGGCAATTGGCCAAGCGTTGAAGATCAGAGAGCAATAACCACAAAAGTAAACAATAATTTCACAATGGTTCCCAAATTATTTCCATCTCAAGAATTTTGTGTTCATCTATATATACATATAATTAAAGGAGTATATGCCATCGCATTAACACAATATTATGTCATCGTCATTCGGAGGCACAAACACAATCTTAGAGACAAGATACAAAGATATTGAAAAACGTTATAAGAGGGAAGTGTTAGGATGATACCTTTTTTTCTGCAAGACCCATAATCCTTGCTGTCTCTAATCTTGGCTGCTGTTAACATTTCATAGGTGAGCCAAGTCAAGGTCTTTATAGTGAGTCACTATCTCAAGTCAAGTCAGTTCACCTTAGTCTCTCTATTCTCTGTAATCCCTTGTTCAGCTATAAATAAGAGATAAGAGATGAATACACCAACCAGCTGCAGCTCATAGCAGCCCACAATTAGTTAGGACCATCTCTATGAAAGTGTAGAGCAACAATAGCCTAAAAATTCTATATAATATTGTCGATCATAGCCCAGTTCAGGTATCATTTTCTTTGCAAAAACATCCAATACATGTGTGTTCGAAAATAGAACTCCTCTGAAAGCACGAAGAGACGGTATTATTTCAACTATATCTTACTGTAGCACCAGTAACCTACTTCGACAGAATGGATCAATCTAATGTTTCATTGGTTCAAAACATTCATGTGTAGAACACAAAGAATTTATTTTGAGGGCAGAAACAAAGACACAAATCAGTCAGCCTGCACGCTGGTGATTGCGGCAGAAGCAACCAACAAAGAATTACATGCACCAAAATCAACAATTGAGCGAGCAAATTATTGATGCAATGTTGCAATGATGTGCCCGTCTTTGCTGGCATTCAGCACTAGATGAACTCTTACAAGAAACAAAATTGTGAAGGAAGGCAGGTATCATCGTCGTTTCGACAAGCATCAGCTAAAAGTGTCGATTATAAAGCAGGTCTTAACCAGTGGAAATCATCTAGACCTTATAGCCTGTTAAGGTGAAACCCCTGCCAACAATCTCTCCTACGCAGAACCATGCATAAAGCTCAACTCCAAATAAAGTTGCAATCCCTAGGTCCTCAACCTTGAGGTCTTTCCTGTTCTTCCATACCTGCTTGACACTATCAAGCTCCTTCCAGAATGCCTCATAGCGACCTGGTAGGCTGAACAAACACAACAATGGTTAGAAAAAATGAAAGGTAAACTCCTGAATGGCACAAGTTACATATTGTGTCTAATAATTGCTGTTCCTAATGCTTTTATTAAGTTTCAACAGGTCATTTGCATTTAGACAAATAATGATGTATTAATTGCAGCTCCTTGATATTAAAAATTTTGTCAAACCACGTCAACTTCAAAATACCTCCAAGCTACTTCCTCTATTCCAAATTATAAGTTGTTTTGGCTTTTTCCTAGGTACATAGCTTTTGCTATGCATCTAGATATGCACTAAGTCTGTTTGGTTTAGCTTATGAGCTATGGAAAAGTTGTGAATTATGTGCTGTAAAACTGTAAGCTGTTTGGGTAAAACAAGTATAAAACCTACCCACTCTCTATCTATCTATCTATCTCCGTTGAAACAGCTTTGAAACAACTTACTATTTCCACCCATGTCAACACTTGATTCTAAAGATGCTATGCATAAACTTTTATACACCAGATATAAGCATGTGCACAGCATTTTGCTCTGTCAATCAACCAACATCCAAAAGAAACAAGAATGCAATCACATTTGCCAATAACCAATCAAGTTATCAGTGTTTATGCAAAGCTGAATCTACTCTTTCATACATGCATCGTTTTCAGGCCAGTGATATTATAAAGATTCATTTCTAGAACCATACAGCAAATTCTTCTTGTAGAGCTGCAGTAGCGTCATGACACATCAACACCACAAGAGACTCCACACCAGGACGAGGGTGTTAGTTGATCAACTTTCATGGTTTTCCCTAACAGCCATGCATTGTGCTCTATGCATTTATCTATGTCTCCACATAAGATGGATCTCAGAAAATTGCAGAAAAAATACAAGGAATACATAGTTGCAAGAATTGGTTTATTTTGCTATGAAACTTAAAAATTGTGTTTAATCCACCAAACCAAACTTAAATTCATGCACTGGCAGAGGAGATGGAACATTCGATTGCATAAAGGTATACAATATGATATAAGGAACAAAAAGGTTACAAATAGATGGGAGATTCATAACATTTGCTATTGCTACAAACCACATGATAATATACATATTAAGTCATAAACAGTGAAGCCATGAAGAGCCATGTTAACCAAGAGGGTAAGACAAGGATTGCCCTCAAAAGTGAAGAACATAAGTATGCTGTGCTACCTACAAATGCTCAGTTACACCACCGAGATATAACCACATTATCTTGCTATAACAACATTAATCCGCTCACAGAATCAGCCAGTCAGCTTGGCTACCCTCATCACTGATACTGGCCATAAGCAAGTCACATCATACATCATACTACGTTCAGGTTTAACAAGGTGATTGCAATAGTAACCAATTACAGGACAAAACATTAACTGCACGACACTATAATCATTGAACAAGCGATCTGAACAAACCCCGTTAGGCCCGTTACTGATTACTGCGCGCACGAATAGATCGTGCAGCACTTCAGGCAACAATTGGCCAGTATCGCAACGAGACGCAACATCAAAAAGAGGCAGGCGGCGGTCTCACCTTGCGAGGCGGGTGTAGAAGAGCTGCTTGGAGAGCTCCTGGCACTTCTCGACGGTGGGGGGCTGCACGACGTACTGCTTGTTCTTCTCCATGGCCTCCTTGTAGTAGGCGCCGCCGTGCTTGGAGGCGAACTCCGCCGCGCGCGCCGCCTGCGCGCGCAGCTGCGCCAGCTTCGCCGCCATCGCCGCCGGCCCTAAACCCTACGACACCCAAAACCGAGTCAGGCCGAGAGGAACCAGATCTGGACGCACGGGGTGGGGGAGGCAACGGACGGATCTGGCGGGGAGAGATCGGAGGTTTAGGGTGCGGGATCGGAAGCTCACCTCGGTGGAAGCGACGGGGAGAGGAGGTGCGGCCGCGCGCGGTGCGAGGAGATCGATCGAGAAGGACGAGGACGGCGGGCGAGATGGGGAGGGGAAAACGGTGGCGGAGGGTGGGTGCGTCTGGGTTGGTCGAGACGTTGAGGGTCGAGGGTAGTTTCGTCACTTCTGGTACTTCGGGTTCAGAGATTAGGGATTTGTTTCTCGAGTGTTGCAGGCTAGACTATCCGCACTCGTCATACTCCAAATTCTTCCTCCAAAAGGAATCTTTCGTCCTAGTCATTGAGATTCCGTACTCCATATCAATTTCTCCCGTCCTAGTCATCGAGATTCCATACTCCATATCAATTTCTCCCGCAGCCGTCCATACTTTACATCTTCCTCTATCCTGCTGTGGGACCCACTTGTCCAGATTTTTTTCCTTTTTCTTTTTTTTCTTTTTCTCTTTCCTTAACTTTTCCCCTCTCCTCCTTATCCATTCGAGAGCAGAGAGGGCTGGGGAGCAGGCGGCGCCACGGCGGGCCAGCGGCAAGCGGCGCGCCCGTCCCTCCCGGCCGAGCACGCGGCGCGGCGGTGCTGAAGAGGTGGGCGGCGCGGGGAACCGGAGGAGGAGAAGGTGGCCGCCGTCCCGGAGAGCTCCTCCTCCTCGCGAGCTCGGCGCGGCCGCCGTCCCGGGCGCAGCGCGGGCGGCGCGGCCTAGGCGGACGGGCACGCCGGAGCGGCGTCGAGCTTCCTCCACGGCGGCCGCGAATCGCGGGCGGGCGGGCAGAGTAGCGAGCAGAGCAGCGGGTGCCATGGCCGCGAAGGGTGAGGGGCGGGGCGGGGCCGGCGGCGCGCCTCCCTCCCTCTCCTTCTCCCTGGGCGGCGGAGGCGCCTGGCAGCGCCGCTCACCCGCGCGCGGCCCGGCGGCGGGGCGCGCCCTCGCTGGTCTCGAGGAAGCCGTCGTCCTCCCCAGCATCTCCTCTGGACGCCTCCTCCCATCTCCGATACTCGCCGGCCGCCCCTGCTCCACCGGCGAGCGGCGGCGGAGGCCCCCCTGCTCCTCCGGCGAGCGGCGGGGCCGGCTCCTCTGCTCGGGGGCCGAGCTCCTCTCCCCGAGGTCTGAGTTCCTCTCGGGGGTGTCGCACTGGAGGCCGAGCTCCGGTGGGCGGCCGCGCGAACTCCGGTGGGAGGCCCGGCCGAGCTTCGGCGGCGGTGGCGGAGGCCCAACCGAGCTCCAGCGACGGCCCCAGCGAGGCCCTCCACCTTTGCTCCCTCCCTCTCTCCCTTCTCCTTCCAGCGTGGCACATCCAGTATGCTCCGTACCTACGGGACAGAACCAGGACCGGAGGCATCCTGAACGATTCCGGATTGCCTTACAGTACGCCGCTGCAGCGGTTTTTTCGGTAAAACCATACTGGAGTATGATTTTCCCGTGCCCGCTGCGGGTAGTCTAATTCCAGCTTACCGGCATCGAGCTGACATGAGCCATCTTGCAAACCAACGAGCCAAGTCGAATGGACTCCTTATTTTTTTTGAATTCGAGCTTGGCCTAACCACATAACTTTATGTGTGATTTTGGCTCTTCAATAAAAAATGATATACGATGATTATTTCTCCACTTTAAAAATACTTCCTCTCATTCTATCTAAATATAATAGTGGGTAAACCTTAGTAATTAAAAACCCTAAATGCATTATTTCTGATGATAAGTTGATCCAAGAAGCCCAGCCAAAAATCCAGATGCAAAAAGTGTTGGTCAACCAAAATCACTCTTCCCCCCAAGGATCATTGTATCAAACATTTGTTTTATGTCAAAATTTTGTTAACACAAAAATCCAATAAAAGTTCACCATGTGTGCGGTTGGTGTGTAGCAACATCGAATGACACGCATCCTTGTCAGTCCCACCTGTTGGTCATGCTAATTCCTTACCAATGTACTCGTCCCAACACTCCTACCCATTCTCTCCCATCCAAGAAAAACAATCTCTACACCTAAAACACGGTGAAAACAATCGTTCACCGGCAGACTCACGGCCTCTTCCGTGTAAATCATCGCCTGGCCTTCGTAAAAAAGTTTCCTCTTACCAAAAATAATACTTACTGCCGTGATTCCCTCCTAATCCTCCGTCGCCCCGTTGCCTTCCAGACTCGAGCCCGGCAGACTCCAGCACGCCTCGACAGATCCCGTTGCCTTCCTCAACGCCTGCGAGGACGTACGCCGCCGCCGCCGTCTTCCTGCGACTTCCTCCGTGCCGCCCGAACTCGCTGCACGGCCGCGGCGCCGCGTGCCTGGTCGCGCCGCGCTCTCTCCGCGCTGCCCAACCCTGCCGTCGTCCATCGTCGCCCGGCCGCGCCGACGCCCGAGCTCGGAGGCCGGCCACCCCGCCCTCCCTCCGCGCCGCCGTGCTGCCCGGCCCTGCGTCCCTCCGCGCCGCCACACCACCCGGCCTCGCCGCGCTCCATCCACGCCGCCCGGCCCTGCCGCCCAACCTCGTCCAATTCCACCATCGGCATCGAGTTTGCCACCCGCGGTCTCCAGGACGACGGCAAGGTAGACAAGGCCCAGATTTGGGACACGCCGGCCAGGAAAGGTACGTACAGATCCAAAATCTAGCTATGCCTGTGTCCGTCCTAATTGCTGTTGTATTTGGACATAAATTAACTGCTTCGACCATCAGAGAAATAAAATGGAAAGAATTTCTACTCCCAAATGTTTTTGCTCGTCATGACTAAGAACCTGCCTATGGGACTGAGAATCTGATTTTGCTCGGCATGACATATTTATAAGCAGTGTGGACAATGCGTGGTTCAGTGATGTAGTGTCCTCTTCACGGTCAATCTTGGGGTGGACAATCGCAACTATATCTGAACTTTCAAACAGTTACAAACATGACTTGAGTTGCAGTATACCTGATCTAAACTGGAAAAAAAAACAAAATCAATGTGGAGAATTTATATGTTTCATAGTTTCCGATTTACATCTTTCATGGCACCATTATATTGAGATGTGCAATACAATGACATTCAGCTCATTAGTTGTCATATTGTTAGCCTCTGAGAGTAAGATGACATAATATAGACATAATATAGTGTTCTTCAATTTCAAACAAATCAGTCTCCATGATAGCCATGTAGACTATTGAGTCTTGGATGCAGCAGCATATATTTTGCTAGATAGGTCTTGAAGGCAGCAGCACAATGACATTATAGCTTTTGTTCGGACCCTGCTAGATAGGTCATTTAATAATTAAGATCATCATTGCAGGAACCATAAAACCAAGCTTTCTCCCATGCAATCTTTCTGAAGTTAAAATTACTGATTACTGAAGGCCCGAAATCATTTTATAAATCTTAGAAAGGTATAATATTCTTATAAAAAAATTAGTACCTATATATTCGACAAAAAAATATCCTTGGTAATTGGATACTTGGATTTTCTTTATCATTGAACATTATTCTTATGATATGTTCTTTTTGGGCTTCAGTGGCCATGTGGCTATGTACACAAAAAATGTGTCCTTAGGTTTGGACTTTGGAGGATCAGACTAACCACACAAAGGGGTGTCAAATTATCTTCAAAACACAATGAGGGATTTAGGCCCACATGTAGAGTCTTAGATGATCTTCTCCCTAACCGGCATGCAAATCAGATCCGGGTTTTCACTGAAGAGCAATAAGTCTCACAAGGACCTTGGTGAAGAGTAGTATCTGAAACTGATATTCTGAGCCCTCAATTTGGAAAGAAACTTGGAAATATTTTTGACTTATGTTAAAGGTTATTGCTTTCTGGACATTTTTCATGTCCTGACTTAGTGGATCATGTAGAGCTAAATAACTACATAGTAAACCAGGGTGTCATTTTTTGAAGTTTAAGGTAACCGGTGGTTTTTGGCTGCTGTGACCATTCAATCACCGCAACTGTATCATATTATCAAAAATATTGATAATTTCTTTAGAAGCTGATGGTTGTCAATGGGTGGGATCTTTGTTGTCATCAATGCAATTCAAAACAACAAAAGCATGCCCTTATCCGATTTCTGATTTACATCTATTTTTACAGTCTATTCATTTGCACACCTATGTAGGATCAAACTATTCTAAATCACATGCAGATTCAGTGTCATACCTTTCTAGCTGCTCGGAACAAGTAGTGTCAATGCAGCATTGCTCTGAATGTTCTCTCCTTGGCTTTGTGAGCCTTTATCATTGTATTGTTTTTACCTTACGAATTAAACATAATCTGGTTTTTGCTCTGGTACTTATGTTACATGTTAGTACACTACACGGCTTAACTATGACTATCTTCATAGACACTGTCAACAATGGTGACTATAGGAATGATCAGATCATGTGATCTACTGATTTTTGTCATGATCCTGCGAAATAGTAGCAACATCTTGACCTTATGAACACAACCCATCACTCAAATCTGTCTGGACAGTCCACTTTTGTTATTTTTTAATTAAATTTACAAAAGCAATGGTCAAGCATAGCATAGACAAGTCCTTTATAATATTATTAATGTATCCTTCAATTCTTATTCTGTGCAGATCACTCTACAGAAATACAGATCTCTGAAAAGTTTGTTCAGGTGTGTAATGAAACTTCACACTATGATATAAGCATGTTTCATGTTCTTGATATATGGTCAGTCATACGAAAAGCTTAACCATGAGTGATATACTTAGTGATTTTAGTATTGATGCATAACTAATTGATGACCATCAGTGATAGGTCAGCTCAATGGGAGCAACAGGTTCAGTGCAATAACATTCAGTTCTTTTACGATTTTTCTTAGCCAATGGTACTATGTGTCAGGTTTTTGTTTATTCGAGCACTGTAGACTAATCATTGCTTCCTTATAATTCAGATATTGCTTCAATTATTGTCTTGATTCTATTATATTTTGTTCTAAAGGCAATAATATTACTTGCTTTAGCAAGCTTTTACAACCAGTTAGTTCTGTAGCAACCTGATTACATGAGCATGGTTTCAGAGGCTGAGGAATCCGATTTTTTTCTTTTGATTTCTATGTTTGTTTTAAATTCAGAATACGGAGACGAAGGAGCATTCATACTACAGAAATGGTAGCAGTGGGTACTCACCATATGAGCATCTTAAGGTTGACGAATTTTTTTTCCAATACACTCAAGACAAGAAATGGTTTTTAGTGATGAATACAAGCCAGCACTGATCAAGAAAATGTGCAGAGCTGTGTGTTTTTTCTATTGTACAACTTTGCCATTCATTTGATTTCAATAGCATGAGCTTCAGTTTGTAACCTTCAGCATATTAGTCAAATATAGAACACTTTTGTTCATTTTTAGAATAATGATAGTTTTGTTATTGTTCGCTAACTCAAGTCTTGAAAAACGGGCAATCAACTATATTCATTTTTTTTTTTTTACACAAGGGAGTTTTGTGTACCTTGATGATATTCACAATTATGGGTTGCTTTGCATGCATGAAGCATTTATCTACAACCTGTGCCCTCATGCTATTTTCTTTTTTTGGTACGCAACATCTATTTTAGAGCTGAGCATTACCGGTGGAGGAACTCATGTTTCGGAGATAGCGTTTATCATTCCAATTATAATCAACTTAACCAGTGAGAACAAAAGGTAGAATAGGGAATTTTTCAATTCATGGTAAGTTCATATGAAATTTAAAACCCATGGCCTCTGATTGTAGCATACCGTTTTCTTTTTTCATTTCTTGCAAAACTATCATAATGTGCAATTCAAATATTTTGAAACATGCTTGAAAAAAATAAGAGTTTGGAATGTTGCGAAGTAATGAAATATATTGAAGGGAAGTCTCTAAATTTAATTTTGTTTTTGATAAACCATACCTGTATTACGAAATAAAAAACAGCTGTTCCAACAAACTTGCACCACGCCCCCTGGGGAAAAGAAAATTACACTGAAAACCTTAGGGCATGTACAAGTCCAAAAAACCATCGTCTTCCTTCGTTCAACGCCGCGCCGGCGTCGCCAGCCGCTGACGAGGAAGAAGAAGACACGGCAACCCTAGAACAGAAGAAGCCCTCTCGCACGAAGCTTTGAATAGCCGCATAGGACACCCAGTCCAAAGACGGGGATGAAGACTCTGATTGTAGAACATCGGCCGGGGGAACCCCCCGGGCTCCTTCGATCTCGGATCGAAGCACACAGACGATAGAACCCGCCGGATGCATGAACTCGATCCGCCCTCTGCCAAACCGCAACACCAGCAGCCGCCTTAGTACCCTTGACGCAATGCACTGACGGCACCATCACCTCGAAGAAGCGACAGATCCGCAGCCCGCCAGGACTCCTATACTGACGAACTCCACACGCTCGCCGACAGCGCCGAAGCAAAGCACCATCGAGATGGGGAGGAGCGTGAGAGTGCTTTATTCCATGATGATGACTCCGCCGCCGCCGTCTCGACGCCGCCGCAGGACAAAAACCCTAAACCTACTGGGGCCCCCAACCTCCAACCTCAATGCTGCTCCAACCAAGGAGAAGTCCATGGTCTTCCCCACCTCACGCGGGCCAAAAGGCCACCGGAGGCGGAGAAGACCGCCGGCTCCCTCGGCGGAGGGCGGAGACCCACAATCGCCTCAACTTCGCCCTGTAGATGGGGAGAAGAGGAGAGGACCTATTTAAGTTAAGGGTCATAACACCCGTTGCAATGCACGGGCATTTATCTAGTAAGAAGAGAAGCAAGAAATCCCCAATCACCTCACTAATATATGGCTAGAGCATTGAATCGGAAGAGAAAGGACATCAGTAAGCAACTCCATGGGCCACCTGTTCTTGCTCGTTGGAGTTGGAGCAACGAGCTTCCCTAGCTTCTTCTTTCTCCCTTAAGCTTCCAAAAAACAAGCTAGATGTCGATCTCCTCCATGAATCTACTTTGTGCCAAGATATGTTGTGTGTGGAGACTCCCCGTCAACATAGTAAATCCTCTCCCAAAGTCTTCCTTTTCACTTCTCGCTATCAATGTTCACTAAAGCTACACCTCCCATCCAAGGTCTCGCCACCATGAGTGACCTTGAACTAGCTCCCAAACCCTCGTGCATGTCAAATCCACCACCCCAAATGAATTCCCCAAATGGAAGACGCGATATCAAATCCCATCCAAGTGGGTGGCCACAACCGCAAGTGCCCAAAATTGTCCCCAGTATCCTCCTTAGCATTTTGGTTGACCTCGATGGACGATCTATGGAATATGTAACTACTAAGGGGTATGAGCATGGCCACCCGACTAGGGCTGACCAGTCTAAGCATGGCCATCGGATGTACTGCAAATAATGAGGATTGAATTGGATAATTGTGTTGAGGCCTAGTTGTAACTATATACAAAGTACATGAGTGACATAAGAGAAAAACGCTATACTAGAATAAATATAATAATACCCTTACCTTAACACTGTAACAACTCCAATTTTGGGCTTAGCAAAATCTTGCATATCATGAGCATGATCATCTCATAAGCATCATTATTGCATTTTGTGGTAGCAATTGTTTGAGTGCTTGATTAAAAATGCAAATAGGGTTTTCAAAGTTGTTGCTAGAAATCATATTTGTGATGCTTTTCTCAAAATGGAGCTTTAACAAAGTTTATGGAGAAAATTATTTGGAGAAAACTTTGTTTTGACCCCAAGTCATGAAAATGTGTTTAAGGGCTTCAAAAATGGCAAAAACAGTTTTATTCTTTTCAAAAATCAATTTTTTAAATGTATTTTTGTGACCCAAATTCTCATTTTCAAATATAGGCCAAATTAGTGAAAACTTTCTACATGAAAGTTATTCCTCTCTTTATTTTGAGAAACTTTCATTTTTGGAGCATTTTCAAATTCGCTAGATTTTTGAAACTATGGCCAGTCAAACTTTTCAGGCATTTTTGACCAAGGTGGGACCCACCCCGGGCCCCACCTGTCATCATATTTTCCCCTCCCTCTCTGCTTCGCGTCGCAGGCCGCCCGACCACCGAAGCACCGCATTGCTTCGCCTGCCGCCTTGCCTGCACCCGCCCGAATCGAGTGCCTGCGCCCGCGTGCGTACCTTCTCGCCTGTCCTGTCCCCTCCCCATCGCCAGCGCTGCCGTCCTGCCACCGCCCTGCCGCCATCGCTGCGCCGCCGAGCTGTCGCCGCGGTGCCGCACGCCACGCCGCGCCAAGCACAGCCGCCACCCGCTCCACGACGAGGCAACGGGCACGCCAAAAGGCACTCGAGCACCTCGCAGCAAGCCTCGCTGCCCCGTTTCGCCGCTGAGCCGTCTGCGACGATGGGCGCGTCGCGCCGAGCGCCACGGCCATCATGCCCCGCTCGCCCGTGACCCCTCCCCGGTCCAAATTGGACAGCCCTCGCGCCCTTATAAGCTCGCTCACCCGCTTGCACACTCGCCCGTCCCATTTCCCCTCTCCCACTCGCCCTCAACCGAGCCCCGCGGAGCCGCCATGGCCGCCGCCACGGGCCGCTCCGGCTAGCCACCTCTCCACGCCACCATTTTCTTCCCTGTGAGTGTCACCGTGTTCGCCTCACCTCACAACACCTCCGACCACCGTCAATCGAAAGAAATCGAGCTAAGGCAGGGCCAAATCGGCCGTCGTCTTCTCCGCCTACGGGAGCCGAGCTCCGGCGAGCCCTTCGGCGCCGCCGTCTGCTCTTCCCGACCACCATTTTCTTCCCCTTTCACGTGCGCTCACTCCGCCATGGCTTAGAGAAGCCCGTAGGCATCACCAAGCCCACCGCTGTGGCTTGCTCCGGCGTACGGCCGTCGAGCCGCGCCGCTCCTCGCCGCCGTTCGACGCGCCCGCCGTTTCCGTACGCGTTAGCTCCCATCTTCACCACCCCTGTGTTCGCGCCGTCGTCCTGAGTCCGCCGGTACCACCCGCGTCGCCGGACTCGTCGCCATCGGCGAGCTTTCGCCGGCCGACGGCGGTGCCCTGCTCCGGTGCGGCCGACAGGTGGGCCCGCTGGCCGGGTCCCACCCGTCAGCGCCACTGGTGCAGGTGCGCTCTGTTTGCGCAGCGCCGGGTGCACGTAGCAGCGCCGGCCTGCGCGTCAGCCGCAGCGGGGGATAGCCCCGGGTGCGCGTAGTGATTTCAGTCTTTTCCGGTTTTTAAAAATGATTTCCAGAAAAATGTGTTTAATCTTCCAAAAATCATATCTCCTTCATTTTTAGTCCATTTTGGGTGATTCAAATGTCAATATTTTTTTTATGAGGAGCTTTATGCATGTAGGGCATTGGTTTATTTTTCTGAAATATTTTTCTGTACAGTTTTATTTAATGTCTTTAAATGTTGATATCTTGTTAAATGCATAACTAATTATAGGTTCATCAGAAAAATGTGAATCTTGTTTTGTTGCTCTAGTTAGGAGATGCTTTATCTGTGAAAAATAATAGTTGTATATGTCATGTGTAGAAAATGCCCTGTTAAATTATTGTGCTTTCTTTTCTTGGAAGTTAGGAAATTCATAATTAATTATTTATGCAAGGTTTAGGCTTGATAATTTTTCTAGGGTGTTTTTATGCTTATAAGTAGCTGTTAATCATATAAGATCTGTTGTTTGACACTTTTCATAATACAAAATATTTTTAGGTCTTGGTTTGTTGCTGCCTTGTCCTTTTTGTATAGGATAAATGGCTTACTGTTTTGACATGAAAATTTTATGGTAGGCTTAATGTTACCTAGCTTAGCTATTGTAATTTTTGTAGATTTTTCTGAGCAGTCTAGCTATAGGTTGCTGTTGTACCCTTAGTAATCGTGATCGTTTATTCGTCGAAGCATAGGTTAACTAGTGTCCTTGCTATGCTTAATTAGGGTTTATAAAAGGTGTAATCTGTTAAGGATGATGTTGATTACCTTGTAACTTCATGATCGGTTCATCATCATCATCATCATACGCTTTAATTCCGTATTGCATTCCCGATACTCATACGCACCAATGCATCATACAGGATTGCCGGAAGGAGTGACGCCAGTAGTTCCCGAGGAGCCGGAAGGAGAGGTGCAGCAGGGAGCAGTGCTGCAGGAGGCAGCACAGGACGAGGACCCGGATGCTGACTTGCCTGAGTGCCCTAACCATCATCCTAGCTTCTTTGTGAAAGGCAACCCCCGGAGCATTACTCCTACAGTTTTCAAAATGTTTTACTTGAGTCATTTATTTATTATGATGCATTAAGTTAATAGGCGTTGGTTGGAACCATTAATGCTTTATGAGTACCTTGATCCACCTGAATACCTTTACCCTAATTAAGTTCAGGATCGCGATTATGCTTAGCACTGCTTAATTAGATCGGTAAAAGACGGATGATTGACCCTCATCCGCGAGGTAGGTGGTTACTACCCTCTGGTTGATACTATGGAGATTGGTTTAGAGAACATAACCATGTGGCCATGTTAAAGCATGACTAGTCAGAGTTTGTGGTGTGTTAGACCACGGAAGCTCTAGCTATGTCACTTAAAGAAATATGACTTTGTACGTCCTCGGATCATGTTGAACAATGCCTCACAGATAGCTGGAAGGATGCGATCATCCGACCGCGAAGCCTTGAGGATGTTTGGGCCGGAACTTCAGCAGAGATGAGTGTATTGCCCACAGGCGCGGTATTAATCCCAGTGGCTGGTCGCACCGGAGGTACCTGGTAGCCGGGCATGCCCTGGTGCAATCGTATTTGTTGAAATCCGTATTTCCACCCGAATAGACCAAGGTGACCGTCACTCGCTCTGGCCGGCGAGTGTGGTTTGTGTGAGGAATACCCGCCAGCTGGTTTGCAATCGATTATAATCGCCATCGTTCCTGGACAGTGAACACTTGACCGAGCAGCGGCACTGTCGCCAATCATTGTGCAAAGAAAGATGGTTATGTTTCTAAAGTTGTTGATGCTGGTATGCTCAACCTGAAGGATATGATAGTGTTGATTGTTCTTACCCTGGAGTTGGAGTAGTACATGTGCTAACGTAGTGATGACAGGATCCAACTTAAAAGATGTTAAGATAGAGAGTCCTTTATCACTAAATGATTATTTAATAAGCTCATCCTTTATTGCAAGTTAAATGAGTCAGCTACCCCACTTATTTAGCCTTGCATACTCCTTGGTGTCACTTTATTTTCATTTATGACGGGTAAGTCTAGCTGAGTACCTTCTTGTACTCAGGGTTTTATTCCCTTGTTGTTGCAGATGGTGAGATGTTCTATGGCTATTGCCCGACTTGTTTCTTCCCTGCGTATGGGGATGAGTAGATCGTGGGCACGATCAATCTATCTATCGTACCTCTATGCTGTTGCTGGATGTGATGTTGGACCAGGCACTATGTTTCAACTAAGTGTGCGTTTGTGAACCAAAACTTTATTTGCTTCCGCAATTTGGATTTGAACTTGGTATTGTAATAACTATTTCGTAACTCCGATGTAATCGACTATTTGTGAACTTATGTATTACTATGAACCGTTGTATGTTGAACTCAATTCGTCGGGTGTATTGTGGAGAGTTTGAAATCCTTCGAGATTTCACGGACTACCGGATTGATATAGACGCCATGTGCTAATTAAGTTGCTTCGGTGACTCGTTAGTACATTGTGTTTATATTAATTGGTCGGTTTGGTTACAGCTGGCATCGAAGCAGGTTCAACGTATTACTGTTCATAAGTATATTTTAAAACTAAAAGAATTTGTTTTACAAACAATAATTATGAACTTATAGCCACTTAATCTCATATATAGGTTTTTCAAAGGTGTGTGGTTTTCAAAACTTATATATGTGCCTTGGACCAGTCATATCCTTTATGCCCAATTAAGGACTTCAGGTGGCTTATATAAGTACTAACTTGGGGGATTATTGTATCATATTTTTAATTGTCGCGCTTATACACGATGGTTTTGTATGGGGGCCATTCACTTGAATGGTTGTGTATGGTTCAGATTTGATTCTACGCCAAGGTAAGTGTGAGCTGTGAGAGCATGATCGGACGCAATGCCGATCTAGGGGAGTGCTTATTGGTGCCGGATTATATACATGTTCACACATGTTTATAAGAAGGTACCCCATGTGAGGGTGTCGTCTTCTGATGACTGGTTGGGTAGTATGCACTTGGGAATGGGTGCAAGTAATCGAAGGTTTCACCTTGTTCGGAAGGTGCGTGGATTTTTACGTTGCTTGCATTCATTGGGATATTGGGCTGAAATGAATTTTCTGCAGGTGCACTAACTACGTGAAACGTGTAGCCCGACTAGTTACCGCTATATGAGAGCACGTTTTGTATGCCACCGCCTAGACGTTACTAGATAATAATTTTAGGTAGTGAGGACGTATGGAACGTGCATGCATCATGATTCACATCGTTGCTCATGTCATTTATTACATTCTCCTCTTCCCTTATAATTAAATTGTCTCGATTCCGTATCTCCATGCTTTAATTATTAAAATTGTTGCTCATTGAAAATAAAACTCCTTTTCAGATGGCTCGGACCAAGCAGACCGCTCGCAAGAGTTCGCGTCCACCCCGCCACCGCAAGCTTGCTTCCCGTGGGAGTGCTTCTCTTGTGGTGCGTCGGGTGCTGTCCCACGAGCTCAGGGAGGCTGGCACTTTTCTGGAGAAGAGTGGCTTGCCCACTCTCCTCTGGAGGCTTCTGCACGGTGCTGGTTACCCTCTGGGCACAGGGCCACAGTACTACTGGGACGCTAGTGACCGGAAGAACTATGGCTTTGTTTCTGTGGTGGTTGTGGTGCCTCGCTTGGGTCTTGATGAGAAGTGGACTGGATGGACGGCTGAGGGTGAGGGCATCACTGTTTTCAATGGTGCTCAGGATGCTGCTTTTCTGTTACTTGAGAAGATGGTGGTGGAGCTGCCTAATGAGGTGCAGAGGCTCATCCCTAGTGTTTTTCCTTTGGCTAGCCCCCGCATTGACACGTGGAGGCAGGCTCCAGGAATGGCACTAGTGGCTGGACCTCGGGGAGGCGAGACGGTGGCGGTGCACCGGCGCGAGTGTTGTGTTCGCCTTGATGAAGGCGTATGCAAAGGGAGGACCTTGCTCTCTTTAGGCACGACAAGCTGGAGCGTGTCGAGAGAGAGAAGGAGGAGCAACAGGAGATGTATGAGAAGAAGCTTGAGGAGCTCAGAGAGAAGTTGGCACTGATGACTGAGCAGAGGGACCAGGCTGTTCAGAGAGACAAGATGGCCATGCAGCAGGTCCAAGAGCTTCAGGCTAGAGTTGGCAGACGTGACGCCACTATTCAGAAGTATGGAGACACTTTGGCCCGTACAGTTGGAGAGCGGGATGCAGCCCGGACTGAGGCACGTGGTTTGAGGGCTGCTCAGCACACTCTCCGGGAGGACTTGCACGAGAAGGAGGTCTACATGGACGCCCTGCGTGAGGAGCTCTACGCGAGACAGCACAGAGAGTGGGTTGAGTCTCCGCTCGGTGACGCTGCTAGTCAGGAGTGCGTTAGCCGTATGCGCCTAGAGTAGTGTGTTGGCTAGTGTTAGCCGGACTGCTGTCCTTAGTGGTCCGTTGTGACTCTTTTGTTTATGTATGGCTGTTGTTAGGGTACGCTAGTAAGAGTCGGATGTGACCTTGGATCACGTTGTTGTAATGCTATGTCGTCGTAATGCCTAAAGTCCAGTGTTCGTGTGCTGGCAACCATGGATATTTGAAAGGATCAAGATGCCCAAGAGGGGGGGTGAATTGGGCTAATTCTAAAAAATCTTGCGGAATTAAACCTACTAGCCCATGATTCACCCCTTTGTGCCTATGTGTGTTCCTAGACAATCGATCAACTAGAGTTTTGCACCCTAAGTTCCAATCCTATTCTAGCATGGCAATTCTATGAAAGTAATTGCAAGAATGTAAGTGCTAGAAAATAAATGCGGAAATTAAGGGGACAAGGAACACGGCGATCTTTTTCCCGAGGTATCGGAGAGTCGCCACTCTCCACTAGTCCTCGTTGGAGCACCCGCGCAAGGGTGTAGCTCCCCCTTGATCCTCGCAAGGACCAAGTGCTCTCTAGGGCTGATTCTTCGTCGCTCCGACGCGGTGAATCGCCAAGAACCACTCACAAGATGAGTTGGGTCATCCACAAGCACCGCCGGATGATCACCAAGCTCCAATCACCACCAAGCCGTCTAGGTGATGGCGATCACCAAGAGTAACAAGCACAAACTCTCACTTGACCTCGCAAAGCCTAGGGAGAAGAGTGGATGCACACTAGCTACTCTCGATTTGCTCATGAACTCATGGATTCTCAAATCTCTTCAAGTCATGAGGCTCTTGCAACTCTCCTGCTCTCACAAGGTGTCTACCAGCTGAACAAATGAGCAAGAGAGCCGAAATGGTGGGGGCGAGGTAGTATTTATAGCCAAAGGCCAAAATCCAACCGTTACCCGAAATTTCGGCTCAGTCGTGAGCGCCGGACGCGTCCGGTCGCTCACCGCCGGACGCGTCCGGCGCTTTATGGAATTCAAACGGCAACCTAGCCGTTGGGCTCTGATGCGGGCTCCGGACGCGTCCGCGCTCGCTGCGTCGGCGTGCGTCCGGCGCGCGCCCGACTGCGAGCCCGATTCCAAAAACTCTCTGGTCCGCGTCCGGCGCACGCCGGACGCCAGGCCAACGCGTCCGCCGCTCAGGGCAGACCAAAGGACGGCTTTACCGTGCGCCGGACGCGTCCGGCGCCCACGGCTGGCGCGTCCGGCGCCTGTTGAAGCTCCCGTTTCCACTTGATACGCGATCCTTTGAAAACGGCGACGACTTCATCAACTCTCAGGGCTTATACGTAACTTCCTAGCGCTAAGATTTCACCAGTGTGCACCACACCTAAACCCGAGACTCAACTAGGTCAAGCTACCCATTTGCACCCCCTTAATAGTACGGCCAAAAGAGAAAAACAAAGTCCTAACGACTAATCCGATGTCTCTCAACACCATCGACAATCGGAACTAACCGTCCTTAACCTTGTCGTCCAACCTTTGAAAACCGAAACGATTTCCATCGATAAGAGGGCATGCCAACCAAAGTGCCTGAGATTCCATTACCATGACCTAACTCCCATTGTTTCTGCAAAACACACGTTAGTCATAGTAATCTATATTGTCATCAATCATCGAAACCCACATCAAAGGGGCCTAGATGCTTTCAATCTCCCCTTTTTGGTGATTGATGACAACCTCGGAGTATGAAGAGTTTAGTTGAGGTTTTTCAAGCATGCTTGATTCACATGAGCCTTTGACAATAAGAGCAAAGATTAGAATGACTCATGTGACATCAAGCCAAAAGATCTCGTGCACATATATCTCGCAAAAATGAGTTAGCACAAGACAAAAGCATAGCTCATATGGAATCAGAGTAAAACGCGGAAGCAAAGCACATATGAGCAAAGAGCCAGGTGACATAGAAGGTGATACCAAACCGAAGAGCATATGTCACTCCGATTGAAAGTACCTCACACATATCATACAATGCATAAAGTAAACATGATGCATGCAAATGTAGCACTCAAAAGAACCAAATCCCAAGCTAAGAGCTCCCCCTAAGTCTAAGAGCTCCCCCTAAGTCTACATACTCCCAACTCTCCCCCTTTGGCATCAAGGACCAAAACCTAAGGCTGAGGGGTAGAAGGAGCAGACGAGCCGGTCTCACGAGCATGAGGAGCAATGACGAACGCTGAAGTGTCATCTCGGGCCGTCGCCCGAGCTCGCTGGGACCGAGTGACGGGGAGCCCGCCGACCCTCGGGCCGTGACGCCGGCGGTGAAGCGGTCCGGGTCCCGCTCAACCGACACCGTGACGGTCGTCTCCGTGGTCGGCACCGTGATCGGAGCTATCTCCGGGCCGACCCCGTGGCTCGACGGTATAGCAAGTGGAAGAGTAGGAGCCACATGTGGTACCGCCTCGTAGTGGGAAGAGGATCGTAGACGCCACCGAGGAAGGTATAGTGCCGGATGTGCCGGTGCACACCGGAGGAATCTCGCTCGCGAGGTTGCGAGTCATCCAAAAGCCGTCTCATGTACTCGTGTGTCGCCTCCCGTGAGTGCACCGTAGGAAGCCCGATGATGGGCCGCACCCGAGTCTCGGAGTGAATAACGAGATGAGAGCCAACGGGTGAGAAGCCGGTGGAGATCCGTGGAAAACCGGGGGACACCGAACTGCGGAGAAGAAGGTGCTATGCTCGAAGCCGGTAAGCCCGCACTCGTGATCGGCATCCGAGAAGGTCCTACTCCCAAAGTCCGTCCCGCCGGGCGACTCGGAGCCGAGGAAAGAATTCCCGAGGTACTTGTGGCACTGTCTCTGCTGAAATAGTGAAGCAATCAAAGTCATAGTCTGCGAGTCTTTGCCGCTTCGCTTTGTAGGCCGATGCCGTGCATCCCGGCGAGCTCGTATCTCGGCTAGAGCAATCTCATGCCGCTCCTCGGCACGCTCCCGGTTGGCGGCCAACTAACCCGTCAAGTACGAGTCAAGCGCTCAATGGCCGCTCCGAACCGCCCCTCGCATCATGCGACGAGGGGAGGACGAACTAGAATGTAGTACTCCTCATCATCCTCGAGTCCGAGGTAGTGATCTCATATCCCGTTCGCCTCGGCTTCGCAAGCTCGCTTCTTCATCTCGTCGCTAGCTGCTCAACTCTAGCATCCCGCTCGGCTCCGTCTCTCGTGAATCGGATCTCCATGGCGAGGAATGACTGGAGGAGCATCTGCGGTGACTCTGACAATCTGTGAAGCATCATAGGAGCCAAACACCTCATAATTCGGCGGATCTTCATATTCCTTTCGATCGAGTCACGGAAGATCACCATTTCTATAGATGAGCCGGAGTGATCCAATGAGCATAGTGCGCGGCGGTAGTTCTTGAAACTCCCATAGATAACATCTTCCATATCACAAAGTATCAAATCCCGGATATCAAAAGGAATCTTCCTCACAAGATGTGACACTACCCACCTTTGGAGCCTAGTGAACCCGTTCGAAACCGGGCCTAGCAAGAATTGTGTACCTCGAATCGATCAAGGACTCGAGCAAGGCGTAGCTCATCCCTGTGGTGTCCCGCTCGACCCCGCACCAAAGTTAGATCCAAAAACCTCTCTCATGATCTCGGGAGGTGGCACTACTCCTCCCCGTGCACGGCGGGGTGGCTCAATTCCGGAAAGCACGGTGATGCGGCTTGATGGGCTGCTCTAAAATCCCCAAGAAGTTCTGGCTTCCTCCTTTGGACAAGTTACGTCTCGACCACGAATGGTGTATGAAATGAGAGAATGATTTGGAGCAATCCACGGTGTAGCATAGAACTCTAACACCCATTCTGAAATATATCTGCCAGATCTTCCAATTAGATCAATCATGCCTGGCTGTGCACCCAAATACTCTCTGAAGGCCTGGCCCAACACATGTGAGAAAGTGTCAGCTATCACTGTCCTCTGCCAGCTGTCAATGCAATCAGGTGACTGGCTCGCTGCAAAGAATTGAATAGATAGGATTTATAACCATAAGCATTTGCTAGAGGTGAGAGTCCCTAAAGAGAAGCAAAGCGCTAGGTAAGTGATAGAATGGAATAGGTTTATACCTAGGATACAAAAACTCCTGTGAAGAGGTAAGATGTGATGACGTAGGGCACCTCTCGATCACTAATCAGCACTGCAAAAATGAATCGAGCCGAAGGAATGAATCAATTCAGTTTGAGCGAGGGAATGGCGATGCATGAGCACAACAGGCACTTTCATGAACGCTCACCATGTAGAAAATGGAAAGAATTGTGAGATGGTGAGCGAGACTCCGTCGAGAACTTAACCAGGGCACTGCACAAGAAGTATGATCAAAGAATTGATCAAAACAAAGTCTACGCATGGTTTCGACATATTGTCGAACACCTAGAGTGCGGTGGAGAATCTCACCATGGACACCTCCTCTTCTGATCTGAAGAACGCCGGGTGGCGAGCTTTGAATGGAGAAGACAGGAGGAGGGAAGTGCCACGGATGGAGGCTGCTCGAGTTCGCCGGAGAAGATGGTGACCTCGAGTAGAGGCGCCAAAGGCGGTTCCCGTCGGCGAGCTGGCTGGGCGGAGGCGACGCCGGCGCAATGGAGAAGCACGGTGACCAAGAGGGCACTCGGCGAAGCCTGGCTGGCGCACGCGCGCGAGGAAGAGCGGAGCGGCGCGGGAAACTGGGCGACGCGGCGCGGAGGTTAGGGTTCGCGAGGGCAGCGTGCGGCGGTGTACGGAGGCGAATGAGGAAGGAGAAGGCCACGGGTCATTTCGGAATGAAGAGGAAGAGTAGGGGGCCCCACACGTCAGATTAAGTTGACTGCGCTTGTCTCCTTCGCGCCGGACGCGTCTCCAGTGCGTCCGGGGCACCGCCGGACTCCGAACAGAGAGTTCAGAAAAATTTGCTCTTCAGACCTGATCCGCCGGACTCGCTGCGGACGCACGCGCCGGACGCGGGCGAAACACTGTGCTGCGTCCGGCCAGTGTTGATTTTCTGTCTTTCTTCACGTCTCTTTTCACTACGCGCCGGACGCGTCCGCCGGGTTCCAAGTGCGCATCCGGCGCTCTTTAAAACGCTGAGTTGAATCTTTTCTTCGCGGCACCTGTTCCCAATTGGTTTCCAAACTTTTGAAGAGTCAACTAAACACAGTTTGGAGCCAATGTGAGATCCTCACTCTCAAACACTCAGTTTTTCAAATAATTTGCCATAGGCTTATAATAATTTTAGAAAATAGGCAATAAACACAAGCGAGGAACAACGTATGGCCATGAGCTTGAGTTTCTAAACCAATAGAAGCATCAAAAGCTTTCTCAATTCATGGACGAACACGAGAGGTTGCTCAAGAAATAAACGAAAAGAAACGAAGAGCAACACACAAGCACATAAAATTACTGGAATTTGAATCTAGGCGGCTTGTCAGGTTTGAACCAAGGGTAAGCTTCTTCACACCTCCAAAGAGTGTTATCTTAACCATGTTAGACAAGCCCTATATGCATTACAAAAATTTAGACGTGCTTTATAAACAATGCAATGCAACCGACAACACCTTTCACCTCTTCCTTGTGAAGTTGCTTAGGTCAAGGATATTGAGCTCATTCCTTAACCTACAAAAGGTTGATTCATCCAATGGCTTTGTGAAGATATCCGCTAATTGATCCTCACTTCTTACACCTTCTAGAGATATATCCTTTTTAGAGACATGATCTCTAAGAAAGTGGTGGCGGATATCTATATGCTTTGTGCGAGAGTGTTGAACCGGGTTGTTTGCAATCTTCACGCACTCTCATTGTCGCACAAGAGAGTCACTTGACCAAGATTCACTCCATAGTCAAGAAGGGTTTGTTTCATGTACAAGATTTGTGCACAACAAGCCCCCGCCGCTATGTACTCGCTTCGGGTCGTAGATAGAGCAACACTGTTCGCTTCTTTGATGACCAAGAGACAAGTGACCTCCCAAGCAAATGGCACCCTCCGGATGTGCTTTTTCTATCAATTTTGCAACCGGCATAATCCGAATCGGAATAGCCAACAAGTTGGAATCTTGCTCCTTTGGGATACCATAAGCCAATGCTTGGGGTGAGTTGCAAGTACCTAAGGATCCTCTTGACAAAGACTCGGGTGAGCTTCCTTAGGATCGGCTTGGAAACGAGCACACATACACACACTAAACATGATGTCGGGCCTAGATGCGGTGAGGTACAACAAGCTACCGATCATAGAGCGGTAAAGAGTTTGATCCACGAGTTACCTTCCACATCAAGGTCGAGATGCCCATTAGATGCCATGGGAGTGTTGATTGGCTTGCAATCCTTCATATCAAACCTCTTGAGGAGGTTCTTGGTGTACTTCTCTTGAGATATGAAGGTCCCTTCCTTTATTTGCTTGATTTGAAAACCAAGGAAGAAGTTGAGCTCACCAATCATAGACATCTCGAACTCTTTTGACATCATGTCACCAAACTTCTTGCATTCTTCTTCATTTGTTGAGCCGAAGATGATATCATCAACATATACTTGACAAATGAAGATCTCTCCATTAAGCTTCTTAGTGAAGAGTGTGGTGTCAACCTTCCCGATGGTGAACCCCTTCTCAATGAGGAAATCCCTAAGGCGCTCATACCATGCTCTAGGGGCTTGCTTGAGCCCATAAAGTGCCTTGGACAACCTAAAAACATGATTAGGACAGCTAGGGTCTTCGAACCCGGGAGGTTGATCAACATAAACAAGCTCATTAATGAAACCATTAAGAAATGCACTCTTCACATCCATTTGAAATAGTTTCATTTCATGGTGTGAAGCATATGCAAGGAGGATACGGATGGCTTCAAGTCTTGCAACCGGAGCAAAGGTCTCTCCAAAATCTAGGCCTTCAACTTGAGAGAACCCCTTTGCCACAAGCCTTGCCTTGTTTCTCACAACGTTGCCTTGGTCATCTTGCTTGTTGCGAAACACCCACTTGGTACCTATGATTCTTGCATTTTTGGGACGCTCTTCAAGTGTCCAAACCTTGTTGCGGGTGAAGTTGTTCAATTCTTCATGCATGGCATTCACCCAATCCGGATCTTGAAGAGCTTCACCTACATCCTTTGGCTCAACACAAGAAACAAACGAGTGATGTTCAGCAAAGCTAGCAAGTCTTTGAGATCGAGTCATTACACCCCTTGAAGGACTCCCTATGATTTGATCTTGCGGATGATCATGGAGTTTGGGAATTCTCTTTTCAACCACTTGAGGAGTTGGTTGGGGAGCGTCAACATCTTGAGCTTGTGTCTCTCTTTGTTCATGGGAGACATGAGTGTCTTCATGTTCGGTCATCCCATCTTTTTCTTTGTCATCTTGAGGCACACTTGAGGAAGAAGAAGGCTTGTCAATGACTTGCACTTCATCATCATCTTCTTTAGGCTTGACGTCTCCCACCGGCATGTTCTTCATTGCTTCCCTCAATGGTTCATCACCTACATCATCAAGATTCTCAATTGCTCCTTGGGAGCCGTTAGATTCATCAAACTCCACATCATATGTTTCTTCTACCAAACCGGTGGCATGGTTGAATACTCGATATGCTTTGGATTTTGATGAGTAACCAACAAGAAAACCAATATCACAACGTCTTTGAAACTTCCCTAGGTGTTGCCTTTTCTTGTAGATGTAGCATTTGCAACCAAACACCCGGAAGTAGGAGACGTCCGGCTTCTTCCCAATGAGCAGCTCATAGGGGGTCTTGCCGTGGAACTTGTGAAGGTATAACCGATTTGATGCATAGCACTTATTTGTGTTGATAGCTTCAGCCCACAAGTTCTCGGGGTGTTGTACTCATCAAGCATTGTTCTTGCTAGAGTGATCAAGGTCCGGTTCTTCCTCTCAACTATGCCATTTTTTGAGGTGTGTAGGTGGATGAGACTTCATGTTTAATCCCAACTTCATCACAATATGCTTCAATGTTGGTGTTGTCAAATTCTTTGCCATTGTCACTTCTAATTTTCTTGATCTTGACATCAAATTCATTTTGAGCTCTCTTTGCAAACTTCTTGAAGCAAGGGGTGGCTTCGGATTTGTCATGAAGAAAGAAGGTCCATGTGTATCTTGAGAAGTCATCAACAATCACTAGACAATGGAGTTTCCCACCAAGGCTCTTGTATGTGGTTGGTCCAAATAAGTCCATGTGCAGCAGCTCTAGCACTCTTGAAGTTGACAGAAAAGCTTTGGTTGGATGAGTATTTGCAACTTGCTTGCCGGCTTGACATGCACTACAAGGTTTGTCCTTTTCAAATTTAACATCTTTCAAACCCCTCACTAACTCTTTCTTCAAAAGTTTCTTGAGTGTACTCATCCCAACAT
The DNA here is from genome assembly GCA_018135685.1 of Themeda triandra. NCBI lineage: Eukaryota > Viridiplantae > Streptophyta > Magnoliopsida > Poales > Poaceae > Themeda > Themeda triandra. Next base: position 282,993 of record JAENPR010000599.1, read on the forward strand.
GTGCTAGCCTCCTATGCCACAACCACCCAAGTGAAGTCTTGGACAAAGCAAACAAACATTGATTTGCATCTTCGGAGGTGAAATCCACTAGATAGAGATTGTTGTATCTAAAGCCTTTGAATATCACGGTTGAGTCTTCTTTCTTTGACACTATCACTTCCTTCTCATCAAACAAGCATTTGAATCCAAGATCACACAATTGACCCACTTGATAGCAAGTTGAAGCTCAATGGTTTAACATAAAGCACATTTGACAAAGAGTGATCATTTGATATTGCAACTTTGCCCAAACCCTTGACTTTGCCCTTTGAATTATCACCAAATGTGATCCTATCTTGATTTTGCTCCCCTTCATCTAGTGAGGCAAACATACGAGGTTCACCGGTCATATGTTGAGTGCAGCCACTATCAATAACCCAATGACTTCCACCGGTCCCGTAGTTCACCTACACACAAGAGATCAAGCTTGAGGTTTAGGGACCCAAACTTGTTGAGGGCCCTTGACTTTCTCTACTAGAGACTTTGCAACCCAAATTTGCTTAGGCCTATTCTTATTGGGGGGACCTAAGAAGGTGACATTCACTTGTCCTTTTGAATCCTTTCTAACCACATAATGAGCATTGTATGCAAAGGGTCTAGCATGCTTGGGCAAGGGTTGTGGTGGTGGAGTTTCACACTCATGAGCAAAGTGACCTTCTTGTCCACACTCAAAACATCTCTTTGGCTTTGGCTTTGGCTTTTGCTTTTGTTGACTTGCTTGCTTTGCTTGATGTTGCTTCTCTTGATGTGACTTGAACCCAATGCCACTTCTATCGGTCTTCATCACGGTGTTCATCAAGAGCTCACTTTGAAGTGACTTTCCTTTTGCAAACTTGCTCAATCCAATCTTGAGGTGTTCCTTCTCTTGCTTGAGCTTCTTGTTCTCTTCTAGAAGTGACTCATTTGTTGATTGCTTCAAGCATGACATCTCAAAGTGGAGTTTTTGTTCTCTTCTTTGAGCTTTTCATTCTCAAGTGCTAGTCCTTCATCTTCAATAGTGACGGTGTGGTGATTTTTGCTTGTTCAAGATCCTTCTTGAGCTGTTCATTTTCATTCTTTATCTTGACATAGTCATCATAATTCTCGAGTCACCACCACCGACTTGCCTTTGCTGCTAGCACCTTGCTCAATGATCTCATCACATGATGTAGCTACATCATTCTTAGCAACATTGTTAGTAACCTCATGTGTTTCGGCAAGAAGCTCATAAGCCATCGCTAGATTCCCATGATCAACTTTAATAGTTGTGTACTCCTCTTTTAGAGAGCTATAACTAGATTTGAGCTCATCATGCTTCTTCTCAAGGTTCTCATTTTCAACTTTAAGCTCTTTTGAAGAAGCTTTGAGTTCCTTGAGTTTAGAAGACATGATTTCATTTTGATCTCTAAGCTCATCATTAGTTTTCTGCATAGCTTCCATCTTTTCTAGAAGAGAAGTATTTTCACTATCAAGCTCATCACACCTTCCTCTAGTCTTAATGATGGTTTTTGAGTACTTTCTAAGCAATTTGACAAGCTCATCATAGGTAGGTGACTCATACTCATCATCACTATCACTTTCACTACCACTATCATCACTATCACCATGTTTGGAATGTACCTTCTTTTCACTTTTAGCCATAAGGCAAAAGTGGGATGGAGTAGATGATGATGGCAAGATTTGTGGAGGTGGTGAAGATCCAATGCCAATAGCAGCCACTCCTTCATCATCACTTTCCTCATCGGATGACCCACAAGAAGATTCAATATCGGTGAGCCAGTCACCAACAATATATGCCTTGCCATCCTTCTTCTTGTGATGCTCTTTCTTTTCTTCCTTCTTCTTGTGATGCTTGTCTTTCTTCTTCTTCTTCTTTTCTTTTTCTTCATCATCACTTGAGTCATCCTTCTTGTCCTTGCCCTTCTTCTTCTTGTACTTCTTGTCTCTTGGAGGCTCCGGACATTGATGAGCTAGATGTCCAGTCTTGCGGCAGTTGAAGCACTCCATTTCGGAGATGGGCTTCCTTTTGCTACTTGTGAAGAACTTCTTCTTCTTGCCATCAAACTTGACACCATTTTTGTTGAGCTTCTTCAACATCTTGGTGGTCTTCTTCACCATGAGAGCAAGACTCACATCATCAATTTCAGCATCACTAGAATCATCATGAGTTGCCTTGGCCTTGCCTTTTCTTGAGTGACTTGCATTGAGGGCCAAATCTTTCTTCTTGGATGATGAGCCATCCTCGGGGTAAGATGCATGTACATCTCATGAGCATTGATCTTTCCCAATATTTGAGTTGGTGTAGCATTGGAAAGATCACCTTGGTGAAGCACGGTGACAATGTGCCCATATTTCTCAATGGGGAGGACACATAGGATCTTTCTTGCAACATCGGATGGCGACATTTGATTGAGTCCAAGCCCATTGAGTTTCTCTACAATAGTGTTCAAACGGGAATACATCTCATTAGCACTTTCATTAGCTTTCATCTCAAAAGAATTTAACTTGCGCATAACAAGATGATAGCGTTAATCACGCTCACTCTTAGTTCCCTCATGGAGCGCACAAAGGTCGGACCATAGTGCATGGGCGTCCTTGTGGTTCCTAACGCGATTGAACACATCCTTGCAAAGACCGCGGAATATAGCGTTCCTTGCCTTTGCATTCCACTTCTCATAGTTAGCCTCTTCACCGACAAGGTTAGCTGAATCCTTGGATTTTGGGAGTCCTTGAGAAGCGGCACGGAAGCATCCAACATCTATCGCTTCTAAATGTGCTTCCATGCGAATCTTCCAATAAGGAAAATCGTCTCCCTCAAACATGGGAGGAGGTCCATCCCCATGGGACATCTTTACTCTAGGCGGTTGTGGCGGAACCTCCTAAGTAATGTGGCCCACATGCACTAATCCTCGTCTTAACGGACCTCGATTACTATGCATGTGTTCCACACGACTTATGAAGCCCCGTCGATGTTCTTAACGAACACCGATTGAACCACTTTTTACATTCATACCCGGGATCAACAATGGAGTAACTCCAACATTACAACATTTGTTACAAAATATATATATATATCGAGTGCGGAAGAATGATAACATTAAAAAGTTTACAAAATATGAATAAGTCAACTTTTACAAACTTAACTTAAATGAGGAAGTAGAGTAGAGATACGAGAAGACAACTTAGGTAGGACACCTAAGTCGCGAGAGGAGACCAAATCATGTCGAGCCCACGACACAACATGGTTCGAAGCAACGGTCGGCACACACGCAACGGGGTAGAACAAACCCGAGTACATTCAAGGTACTCCGCAAGACTTACCCGACTAAAAAGAAAAGACTCTCAAGGATATCTTTGGCTTTTGAGTAGTTGAGATAGAAAAGGGAGTTTTGCGGAAAAGCATTACTAATCTTGAAACCTTACTTTCAATGTTTTAAACGGGATAAAAGCATCAGTTTAATTCAACCTACTAAAGCTAGATTAGCACCTGTTCTATTTCCAGCAATCATATTAAGCATTACACTTGAGATTATCTTTCCAGCTGCCTTCTTCTCGATTCCACGAGTCACCAAGAACCAATTCTTTCATGTTTCCCTTGAATGCTACGATGCAGGTGCGAGGATCAAGTCTCCTTATACGTGGAGCAAACGACGGTTCGAAGCGATTTTACTCAGCTGAGGATCCCTAAACACACGATATAAGTGGGACTCTAACCCACAATTATATCAACAATACCGTCGGACACTCTAGAACTAGGCTCGGCTTCCGCGCCACCCGAGAGTACACTTACACCTCCAATTCCGGGGGACACGGCCCACGAGGGTATTGTACTCCCGCCATCTCGCCACTCCCGGTGCACGGGCTCACCGTACTAGTCCTTAGATTATCCTAGGGTAAAGCTTTTCCGTAGATATGTGAGTAGTTGTAAAGTCTTGATCCAAGGGCCAACAACGGTACGGTCCTTAATCGACACGATCGGAAACACTACATCAAGACTCCATTCCCGATGCAAGTTACCCGACCGGTCTCAATTTCTTATAACCATATTCTTATGCCCTCGTGACCCATCTTTAGGTCTAGAGAAGCAAAGACACAATGGTAAATCATGATCAAAGATTAATGACCTACAACTTCTACCGAAGTCTAAGCATGGCTAAGCATAAGAAATCGACCTACACATACTAGTGGGATATCATGATGTAAAAGTAGATCAAGGTAGACATGCGGCAACGGTATCAACCAACTCCTATTAACTTAATGCACAATACACTAGACTTATAGTGTAAAATATTTGCAGAAATAGAAATGGGTTGCATGCTCCGGGGCTTGCCTGCGTTGCAGTGAAGTTAGATTCCAATTATCAGAGTTGACATCAACACCATGGATGACACCTTCTCGAGTACCACTGTCGGACAACATCTTTCCGAACGTCGATCAACACAATCCACCTCACTCTTGAAACAACTACACGTAATTAATGAAGCGTGCTTTAGTATGATGAACTCATGGCATGATGCATGATGATACATGGATAAAAGCATAACAACTTGATCACTTGAGTACAACTTTCCTTCGCGATACGGTTGTACTCTAACAACATTAATTAAACAAAACCTAGGGTTACATAGGTGAAGCCACTCTAGTTACGACAACCGAGAGATCAAGATAATTCATACAAGTCATCAAAGTGCCCAAGGTCACTAAAGTTAATGACCTAAGGTCTCCAATCAATCCCAAAGTCACTCAAGAAAATCTTAAGTCATGAAGAACTAAATAAGCAATTAAAGATCTATTAAAAACTAAATATAAAATAAAGACAAAATAAAAAGTTATCAAATAAATCTCAAAAATTAAACTCAAGCTTCTCATGGCCGAGAAGACTACCAAATAATTTTCAAGATTTTTGGAACAATAAATAAATAACTATAAATAAAAGAAGAAGCATTTTTCAATTAAAAAGGCTAATTTTAAAACATATAAAACATAACCAAAATAGGCATCTAATATTTTTATAAAATCAAGCACACGATAAAGAGCATACACAAAAATTTTCATAATTTTTGGAGCTATCAATAATTCTATATGAAAATAACAAAAGACATTACTATTCGAAACGAGAAAAGGATAAAATCTAAATAAAAAGAAAAAGGCGAACCTGGGCCGAATCCGGTCCATCGGCCCGATACTAATGGAAACAGGCCCAAATCGTTTTCTCGAAAAAGAAAAATAAAAAGAAAAACCAAGGCGGCCCGGCCCGGCCGGCTTCGGCCCGCGAGCGGGAAGCGAGCCGGCCCAGTCGCGGAGCGGCCGGCCCGGCTCGGCTGGCCAAGGCCGGCGGCGGTTTTTGCAAAAAGGCCCTTGAGGTTTTACAAAATTACAATCAAAGACAAATAACTATTTGACACTATTCGTGAGAGTCACACATTTTGCACCAAGACCCCTATACTTATTCCTATTCATGTTTCCTCAGGTCCTTGGGTAACCCCGAGCAAAACATGGCGGCAGGGGCGCTCGGTCGACCGGGTTCCCGCCGGCGGCGACCTCGCCGGCGACCAGGCTTGGTCCTATGCGATCGACTTGAGCCCGCGCACACACCTAGGGGCTCGGTTGGCCGAATTAGGGTTTGGAGCAAGGTCACCCGCAGCCATGGCGGACAGGGCGGCGCCGCGCGCGGCGGCAGAGCCAACGGTAGCGCGATTGACGACGATGGCGCGAGCACAGCACCCCACGCGACTATGCGAACCTTCCTAAGCGGCTAATTGAACGAGCAACGGGCGACCATGAGCTTGACCACAACCATGGCGGCGCGGAGCGACGGCGCACATTGGCATGACGTTCCCGACGAGCACGAGACCGCCATAGATGAAGAAGAGTGGCGCAACGGTACCGTAGGTGCTCACCCGGGCCGAGGCGCACGCTGGGGAGGTTGGATACGGGGCGGAGTCAGGAGCTTGCCGGTGCTGGTGGCTTCGGCGGCGAGCTCTGGCAGCAAGGATGTCACGTCGGCGTGTCCGGAGTTCTCCTGAGGAAAATAACGAGCGCATGAGCCGAAGGACGACGAGGCGATGTTAGCGACTCGGAAAAACGGAAGAAAATGACCACCGGGGTGGGCGACCACGGAGGAGATGCCGGCGCGCGCGGTTGCCGGGAAGGAAGAAGACAAGGCCTTCCCGACGACTCGGGTGGTCCAGGCGCCGCAAGGCGGTGCGGGAGAAGCACAAGACGGCGGCGAAGGCGAGCGCAAGAGCAAACGGGTACGACGATGCCCCGATGACGACGAATTTGGCCGGCGGAGCTCGACGGCTCGGGTCACCGGCCGTGGAGATAATGACGGCGCACGGGCTCCCTAGGCGGTTCGGGGTGGGGATTGAGGGCTCGGGAGATGCGCATGAGCAAGGCGGAATCACTAGCGGTGAAGATGGAGGCGATGAGTAATCGACGACGGGGAATTCCGCCGGCGACTGAGGACGACGACGACGACGGCGCGCACAGAGGAGGACGAGGATGGAGTTGTCCACCGATTCTCCACTCTGGGGAGGGATAAGGCGAGGTTGGGCGGAGGAACGGCAGAGCGACACGCGCGCGAGGAGACTTCTAGCGACGACGCACGCTGGCGATGGCCGGCAAGCCGGGATGGCGGCCATGGACACGGCGGCGACAAGGAACGAGTGAGGAAATTGATGAGGGTGACGTCGGCAAGAACTGTAGCAGCAAGTGAATTTTGCAAATTACTCCAAAAATTTGAACTGTGCTCAAAATTTTCCAAAAAGCAACCCTAGCTAAAATTTCATGCTCTACAACTTTCTCAACTGGGCCATTTTCAAATTTTGAAAGTAAAATTGAATTTGAATCAAATTTTGAAAAGGGGACAAAAACCCTAGAAACAAATATATGCAATTACTTTAGATTTTTCAATAAAACTTGAAAAACTCCAAAACTATGAAATACTCAAATTTTCAAACTACACATTTTCTCCAAAAAGAGTTTTCTCAAAATATGCATAGTTTTTGAATTATGATTTGAAATTCAAAAGGGGACAACTGCCGGAAAACTGTATTTTCAAATTTATTTGAAATTCTTTTTGGAAACTTGAAAAACTTTGAACACCAACATTGAAGCTCTCATCAAGACCCACAATATTGCTTTTTGGACCAACCCCAAATTCTTTGTAGATTTTGAAATAGAGAAAAGGGGGTAAATCAGGGTTTTCGGGAAAACAGGGTTTTTGAAACAGAATTGGAGCTCGATTTAATTTCTACACTAACTAATCGGGCATTAGCAATCACAAGCATCACTTCATATGTAAAACAAAGCATCACATTAAAAACAATATTAAAACATGAATGCAATTATGCCATGATGCTCGATGATTAGGTTTTAACAAAACTTCTTAAACAGGTTTTAGTTGTCATTAACATCTAGGATGTTACATCCTTTCCCCCTTAAAGAAATCTCGTCCCGAGATTTTGGAGCAACAAAATCCCGTGGGGTAAGTAATGGAAAAGGAAATGTGTCAAGCAAATCAACTTGATGAAGTTCATAGAACAACAAGGTTCGATTCGAGAGTTACAACCATGAGATAAAAGTGGTTACAACCGACAAGGTATTTAGAGTTTCAAGGGAGTTTCAAGCAATAATTCTCAAGATAAGTTCGAAGAGTAGGATACATTGTCATGAGACTATAATGGCTCATGCCCACAAACATTGATACTGCGCGCACCCGGCGGCAACTTGTGTGCCGGGTCACACAAGAGACCCTAGGTTCCGTCGCGGCACCGGGGTTACGGAACACGGCACCACTATAGGGCACAACAACAAGTAACCCACATTTTGAAACATTGATACAAGAATGCGAGATCGAAGTCGGTCACAACCACAAGGTTTCTTTAGGATTCAAAGAACAACTTTGAATCCCTATGGAGTGTCGAATGATCGATAGCACATTAAGTGTGAACCATAATGGTTCGGGAGCACCGACTATGATACCGGTGCACGACTTGGCGAAAACTCAAGTGGTCGCGAATCACGGGAGATTCCAGGTTGACACGGCACCATAGTTACGGTTCGAGACACCACTACAGAATACAATCAATATGACCCTTGGCCAACAAAGTCGGATATCAAGGTCAAGAAATTAGAATGTGCAAACAAGGATCGCACCCAAGAGGACCATGATCATTGACCGGATAACGACGAACACTCGGGTTCGGCGATGTTTCCAAGTCATAAGTCATGATACCCTAGAAGACATATTCATAGTGATATACAAGTGAGATATATGTCGTCAAACGACATCAAGGAGATAGCACAGGTCAGAGTTGAAAGGAATCAAAGTATGACACAAACTCAGCAAAAGAATTAAGGATTCACACTAGTTTCAGTTTTCAAGGTAATAGTGAACTTCAGGGCATATTCCACAAATTCCCAAGGATCAGGAACTTATGGAGTACAGGATTATTAACAGGTGACAAAAACCTGGTATATGACGAGATTCAAACAATGGAACAATTATAAAGGATATAACTGTCCTTCAAACATAAGGAGGGAATTGTAAGCACCACCATAGAACACATCATAATGACTTTCGACAAACATTTGTCGGATATGAAGGTCAAGAGATTAGCATGTTCAAAGAATGTGAACACACTAATTGTGAACTATAAGGTTTCATGATCATAGACCCCGACATTAGTGAACGCCCAGCAGTATTTCCTTATGGTCACGAACCATAGGAGACCCCAGGTTTCGTCGCTATTTCCCGGTCATAGACCATTGTACCTTTAAAGAACACAATCATAGTGACATGAGGGTAAAACATGCGTCTTAAACGACATCAAGAAGATAGCATGTGTCGGAGTTGAAAGAAATCAAGGTAGGACACATACTCAATAAAAGAATCAAGAATTCGTACCAGGTTTCATCTTTAAGATAATGATGTATATCAAGGTATATTCCACAAATTCCCAAAGATCGAAATTTATGAAATAAAAGATTCAATTGATAAACAATCCTGGTACATGACGAAATTTAGCAATAGAATAGTCATAAAGGAATATAACCATTCCAACCTTAAGGGGATATTTTAACTTTCAAAAGATTTTCATATGATACGCTCGTCCTATACGTCCTCACAATGTTAGAAAACTTCATCTTCACCAAGTTAGTGAATTAGAGGGCTTGTTAGACGAACCTGTTTAAAGACACTCCGGCGAAGCTTTGGTTGAGGAAGTTGACTTCCATGTTGACCATTTGAAGGAGTACCGAGAAACTTCTCAAAGTCTTTCAAAAGAAACAAAATAGATAAGGATCCATTTTTAATTTGTTAACTTCAAAAACTTTTATATAGTAAAATCATTTTGAAGTTTTCAAATGTAATGTTGTAGCCGATCCAAAGTATGAGCTCTCGATACCAAGCGTGGCAGAACCTCCTAAGTGATGTGGCCCACATGCACTAATCCTCGTCTTAACGAGACCTCGAGATTACTATGCATGTGTTCCACACGACTTATGAAGCCCTGTCGATGTTCTTAACGAACACCGATTGAACCACTTTTTACATTCATACCCGGGATCAACAATGGAGTAACTCCAACATTACAACATTTGTTACAAAATATATATATATCAGAGTGCGGAAGAATGATAACATTAAAAAGTTTACAAAATATGAATAAGTCAACTTTTACAAACTTAACTTAAATGAGGAAGTAGAGTAGAGATACGAGAAGACAACTTAGGTAGGACACCTAAGTCGCGAGAGGAGACCAAATCATGTCGAGCCCGCGACACAACATGGTTCGAAGCAAATCGGCACACCGCAACGGGGTAGAACAAACCCGAGTACATTCAAGGTACTCCGCAAGACTTACCCGACTAAAAGAAAAGACTCTCAAGGATATCTTTGGCTTTTGAGTAGTTGAGATAGAAAAGGGAGTTTTGCGGAAAAGCATTACTAATCTTGAAACCTTACTTTCAATGTTTTAAACAGGATAAAAGCATCGTTTAATTCAACCTACTAAAGCTAGATTAGCCCTGTTCTATTTCCAAAGAATCATATTAAGCATTACACTTGAGATTATCTTTCCAATTTGCCTTCTTCTCGATTCCACGAGTCACCAAGAACCAATTCTTTCATGTTTCCCTTGAATGCTACGATGCGAGGTGCGAGGATCAAGTCTCCTTATACGTGGAGCAAACGACGGTTCAAGCGATTTTACTCAGTGAGGATCCCTAAACACATGATATAAGTGGGACTCTAACCCACAATTATATCAACAATACCGTCGGACACTCTAGAACTAGGCTCGGCTTCCGCGCCACCCGAGAGTACACTTACACCTCCAATCCGGGGACACGGCCCACGAGGGTATTGTACTCCCGCCATCTCGCCACTCCCGGTGCACGGGCTCACCGTACTAGTCCTTAGATTATCCTAGGGTAAAGCTTTTCCGTAGATATGTGAGTAGTTGTAAAGTCTTGATCCAAGGGCCAACAACGGTACGGTCCTTAATCGACACGATCGGAAACACTACATCAAGACTCCATTCCCGATGCAAGTTACCCGACCGGTCTCAATTTCTTATAACCATATTCTTATGCCCTCGTGACCCATCTTTAGGTCTAGAGAAGCAAAGACACAATGGTAAATCATGATCAAAGATTAATGACCTACAACTTCTACCGAAGTCTAAGCATGGCTAAGCATAAGAAATCGACCTACACATACTAGTGGGATATCATGATGTAAAAGTAGATCAAGGTAGACATGCGGCAACGGTATCAACCAACTCCTATTAACTTAATGCACAATACACTAGACTTATAGTGTAAAATATTTGCGAAATAGAAATGGGTTGCATGCTCCGGGGCTTGCTCGCGTTGCGATGAAGTTAGATTCCAATTATCGAGTTGACATCAACACCATGGATGACACCTTCTCGAGTACCCTTTGTCGGACAACATCTTTCCGAACGTCGATCAACACAATCCACCTCACTCTTGAAACAACTACACGTAATTAATGAAGCGTGCTTTAGTATGATGAACTCATGGCATGATGCATGATGATACATGGATAAAAGCATAACAACTTGATCACTTGAGTACAACTTTCCTTCGCGATACGGTTGTACTCTAACAACATTAATTAAACAAAACCTAGGGTTACATAGGTGAAGCCACTCTAGTTACGACAACAGCAGATCAAGATAATTCATACAAGTCATCAAAGTGCCCAAGGTCACTAAAGTTAATGACCTAAGGTCTCCAATCAATCCCAAAGTCACTCAAGAAAATCTTAAGTCATGAAGAACTAAATAAGCAATTAAAGATCTATTAAAAACTAAATATAAAATAAAGACAAAATAAAAAGTTATCAAATAAATCTCAAAAATTAAACTCAAGCTTCTCATGGCCTGAGAAGACTACCAAATAATTTTCAAGATTTTTGGAACAATAAATAAATAACTATAAATAAAAGAAGAAGCATTTTTCAATTAAAAAGGCTAATTTTAAAACATATAAAACATAACCAAAATAGGCATCTAATATTTTTATAAAATCAAGCACACGATAAAGAGCATACACAAAAATTTTCATAATTTTTGGAGCTATCAATAATTCTATATGAAAATAACAAAAGACATTACTATTCACCGAAAAGAAAAGGATAAAATCTAAATAAAAAGAAAAAGGCGAACCGGGCCGAATCCGGTCCACGGCCCGTACTAATGGAAACAGGCCCAAATCGTTTTCGAAAAGAAAAATAAAAAGAAAAACCAAGGCGGCCCGGCCCGGCCCGGCCGGCCATGGCGGGAGCAGTGGCCGGCCCAGTCGGGAGCGGCCGGCCCGGCTCGGCTGGCCGGGCCAAGGCTCCGGCCCGGCGGTTTTTGCAAAAAGGCCCTTGAGGTTTTACAAAATTACAATCAAAGACAAATAACTATTTGACACTATTCGTGAGAGTCACACATTTTGCACCAAGACCCTATACTTATTCCTATTCATGTTTCCTCAGGTCCTTGGGTAACCCCGAGCAAAACATGGCGGCAGGGGCGCTCGGTCGACCGGGTTCCGCGGCGGCGACCTCGCCGCGACCAGTGCTTGGTCCTATGCGATCGACTTGAGCCCGCGCACACACCTAGGGGCTCGGTTGGCCGAATTAGGGTTTGGAGCAAGGTCACCCGCAGCCATGGCGGACGGGCGGCGGCGCCGGGGCGGCGGGCAGAGCCAACGGTAGCGCGATTGACGACGATGGCGCGAGCACAGCACCCCACGCGACTATGCGAACCTTCCTAAGCAGCTAATTGAACGAGCAACGGCTGACCATGAGCTTGACCACAACCATGGCGGCGCGGAGCGACGGCGCACATTGGCATGACGTTCCCGACGAGCACAGACCGCCATAGATGAAGAAGAGTGGCGCAACAGCTGTAGGTGCTCACCCAGAAGCCGAGGCGCACGCTGGGGAGGTTGGATACGGGGCGGAGTCAGGAGCTTGCCGGTGCTGGTGGCTTCGGCGGCGAGCTCTGGCAGCAAGGATGTCACGTCGGCGCGTCCGGAGTTCTCCTGAGGAAAATAACGAGCGCATGAGCTGAAGGACGACGAGGCGATGTTAGCGACTCAGAAAAACGGAAGAAAATGACCACCGGGGTGGCCTGACCACGGAGGAGATGCCGGCGGCGCGCGGTTGCCGGGAAGGAAGAAGACAAGGCCTTCCCGACGACTCAGGTGGTCTGGGCGCTGCAAGGCGGTGCAGGAGAAGCACAAGACGCTGGCGAAGCTGAGCGCAAGAGCAAACAGACGACGATGCCCCGATGACGACGAATTTGGCCGGCGGAGCTCGACGGCTCGGGTCACCGGCCGTGGAGATAATGACGGCGCACGGGCTCCCTAGGCGGTTCGGGGTGGGGATTGAGGGCTCGGGAGATGCGCATGAGCAAGGCGGAATCACTAGCGGTGAAGATGGAGGCGATGAGTAATCGACGACGGGGAATTCCGCCGGCGACTGAGGACGACGACGACGACGGCGCGCACAGAGGAGGACGAGGATGGAGTTGTCCACCGATTCTCCACTCTGGGGAGGGATAAGGCGAGGTTGGGCGGAGGAACGGCAGAGCGACACGCGCGCGAGGAGACTTCTAGCGACGACGCACGCTGGCGATGGCCGGCAAGCCGGGATGGCGGCCATGGACACGGCGGCGACAAGGAACAGAGTGAGGAAATTGATGAGGGTGACGTCAGCAACTGTAGCAGCAAGTGAATTTTGCAAATTACTCCAAAAATTTGAACTGTGCTCAAAATTTTCCAAAAAGCAACCCTAGCTAAAATTTCATGCTCTACAACTTTCTCAACTGGGCCATTTTCAAATTTTGAAAGTAAAATTGAATTTGAATCAAATTTTGAAAAGGGGACAAAAACCCTAGAAACAAATATATGCAATTACTTTAGATTTTTCAATAAAACTTGAAAAACTCCAAAACTATGAAATACTCAAATTTTCAAACTACACATTTTCTCCAAAAAGAGTTTTCTCAAAATATGCATAGTTTTTGAATTATGATTTGAAATTCAAAAGGGGACAACTAGGAAAAACTGTATTTTCAAATTTATTTGAAATTCTTTTTGGAAACTTGAAAAACTTTGAACACCAACATTGAAGCTCTCATCAAGACCCACAATATTGCTTTTTGGACCAACCCCAAATTCTTTGTAGATTTTGAAATAGAGAAAAGGGGGTAAATCGGGGTTTTCGGGAAAACGGGGTTTTGAAATGCAATTGGAGCTCGATTTAATTTCTACACTAACTAATCGGGCATTAGCAATCACAAGCATCACTTCATATGTAAAACAAAGCATCACATTAAAAACAATATTAAAACATGAATGCAATTTTGCCATGATACTCGATGATTAGGTTTTAACAAAACTTCTTAAACAGGTTTTAGTTGTCATTAACATCTAGGATGTTACAGCGGTTAAGCCTAATTTAGAGCAAACCGGCTCCGATACCACTTGAAAGGATCAAGATGCCCAAGAGGGGGGGTGAATTGGGCTAATTCTAAAAAATCTTGCGGAATTAAACCTACTAGCCCATGATTCACCCCTTTGTGCCTATGTGTGTTCCTAGACAATCGATCAACTAGAGTTTTGCACCCTAAGTTCCAATCCTATTCTAGCATGGCAATTCTATGAAAGTAATTGCAAGAATGTAAGTGCTAGAAAATAAATGCGGAAATTAAGGGGACAAGGAACACGGCGATCTTTTTCCCGAGGTATCGGAGAGTCGCCACTCTCCACTAGTCCTCGTTGGAGCACCCGCGCAAGGGTGTAGCTCCCCCTTGATCCTCGCAAGGACCAAGTGCTCTCTAGGGCTGATTCTTCGTCGCTCCGACGCGGTGAATCGCCAAGAACCGCTCACAAGATGAGTTGGGTCATCCACAAGCACCGCCGGATGATCACCAAGCTCCAATCACCACCAAGCCGTCTAGGTGATGGCGATCACCAAGAGTAACAAGCACAAACTCTCACTTGACCTCGCAAAGCCTAGGGAGAAGAGTGGATGCACACTAGCTACTCACGATTTGCTCATGAACTCATGGATTCTCAAATCTCTTCAAGTCATGAGGCTCTTGCAACTCTCCTGCTCTCACAAGGTGTCTACCAGCTGAACAAATGAGCAAGAGAGCCGAAATGGTGGGGGTGAGGTAGTATTTATAGCCAAAGGCCAAAATCCAACCGTTACCCGAAATTTCGGCTCAGTCGTGAGCGCCGGACGCGTCCGGGCGCTCACCGCCGGACGCGTCCGGCGCTTTATGGAATTCAAACGGCAACCTAGCCGTTGGGCTACAGTGCGGGCTCCGGACGCGCGGCGCGTGCGTCCCGCGTGCGTCCGCGCGCGACCTCGGGCGAGCCCGATTCCAAAACTCTACGGTCGCGTCCGGCGCACGCCGGACGCCAGTGGCCACGCGTCCGCCGCTCGGGCGAGACCAAAAGGACGGCTTTACCGTGCGCCGGACGCGTCCGGCGCCCACGGCCGGCGCGCGTCCGGCGCTGTTGAAGCTCCCGTTTCCACTTGATACGCGATCCTTTGAAAACGGCGACGACTTCAACAACTCTCGTGGCTTATACGTAACTTCCTAGCGCTAAGATTTCACCGGTGTGCACCACACCTAAACCCGAGACTCAACTAGGTCAAGCTACCCATTTGCACCCCCTTAATAGTACGGCCAAAAGAGAAAAACAAAGTCCTAACGACTAATCCGATGTCTCTCAACACCATCGACAATCGGAACTAACCGTCCTTAACCTTGTCGTCCAACCTTTGAAAACCGAAACGATTTCCATCGATAAGAGGGCATGCCAACCAAAGTGCCTGAGATTCCATTACCATGACCTAACTCCCATTGTTTCTGCAAAACACACGTTAGTCATAGTAATCTATATTGTCATCAATCATCGAAACCCACATCAAAGGGGCCTAGATGCTTTCAATATTGTAAGACTCTATGTGATGTTTCGACATAATATTATTATTAGTGCAGCTGTGATGTGGAAAAATGAATTATTGTGCCATGTGTGGTTAATTGTATGAATTAATTTTCCTCCAATTAATTTCACAAGGCATGATCTATTTATTCATTTACCCTCAAAGATTCAGCTCCTAATAGTGGGACAATATTATGGTTGAAACATGCAGATGGCGAACACCCGTCGTGGCAATGGTCGTGGTGGTGGTTGTGATAAAGAAGAAGTGCATGGTGCACCACACCCTCCTCCCCCCACCGCTGAGCAGTTGTTTGCACAGTTTCTGGGAAGTCAGCGCAACATAGAGCAACTTCTGCGTGCCAACTTTGAAGCAAACAACAACCGCCGTCAGGATCATCAGCCTAACCAGTACAGCAAGTTCAACACTTCATGGACACTAAGCCGCCAGTGTTCAGGGATGCCCCTGATCCATTCATGGCTGAGGCTTGGATCAACACTATGGAAGAAAGGTTTTCTTTGTTGAGGTTATCTGAGGATCTGAAGGCTACCTATGCTGCACACATGTTTGAAGGTGATGCTAGGTTGTGGTGGAACTCACATCGCCACACCTTTCCTGAGGGTCAGCCTATCACTTGGGATCAGCTTGTTCGTGAATTCCGTGCAACTTATGTTCCGCCCAGTCTTATGGCAATGAAGAAGGCTGAGTTTCATAATTTGACCATGGGGAATCGTTCTGTGAAGGATTATCACCATGCATTCCACAACTTGTCCCGTTATGCCCCTGAGTTTGTGAGTACCGAAGCCAATAAGATTGCTGCTTTCAAGAAGGGTCTCAGTACAAAGCTGATGAAGACCATGGGTACCTCTACCCGTGTGACATTCAATGACTTCTACAATGACTGTCTCACTCAGGAGAATCAGAACAACCTGCATGCTGCTGCTAAGGGCCATAAGAGGGCTAATGAAGGTGGTTCCTCCCAGTCGAGGGCTCCACCTGCATATCGTCCTCCATTTCGCAACCAAGGTTCGGGGTCTAAGTTTAGGCCTCCACGGAAGAAGAATGTTCCCTCGAATCGCCAAGTTCTCTAGGCCTTTCGGGATGCCTATGCCTCAGGGAAAACCAGGTCAGGCCAATACTGCTGGTGCCAAGCCTGGGGCGATGGGCCCTTGCTTCAACTGTGGTCAGACTGGACACTTCATCAAGCATTGTCCTCTTCCAAAGAAGCAGATGTCCGCTCGTGTGCATCACACGTCTTTGGAGGAGATTCTTTCTGGAGAACCCGTGACAGCTGGTATGTTCCCTGTGAATTAGATTCCTACTGCTGTTTTGTTTGATACTGGATCATCGCATTCCTTTATGAGTCAAGCATTTGCATAAAAGCATAGTCAAACCATAAAAGAGTTGAACTTAGAGTTTCGGGTGAGTGCAGCTGGGGCTGACATCACCACGAAACAGATGGTATTTGATGCAACCTTGGAGTTAGATCAGTGGAGATTCCAGATGAACCTTATTGTTCTACCCGGACTAGGTGTGGATGTTATCATAGGAATGAGTTGGATGCATCATTGGGGCGTAGTTTTGGATACCACCAATAGGATAGTGTCTATCCGGAAACCTATTGGGGAAGGCACTTTCCAGGTACCCTTACCTCGGAAAATTCAGTTAGAAACTATGGTATATGCTACTAAAGTGACCCCTCTTCATGAAATTCCAGTAGTATGCGAGTTTCCGGATGTCTTTCCTGATGAGCTTCCGGGTCTCCCACCGGATCGGGAGATTGAGTTCCGCATTGAGTTGTTACCTGGAACAGCCCCAATTTCTAAGAGATCTTATCGTATGTCCCCTGATGAGTTGAGAGAACTCAAGAAGCAGTTGCAAGAGTTAGCAGATAAGGGTCTCATTCGTCCTAGTGCATCGGAATGGGGTAGTCCCGCTATGTTCGTGAAGAAGAAGGATCAATCTTTGCGAATGGTCGTGGATTACCGCCTACTTAATGCAGTCACAGTCAAAAACAAGTATCCTCTACCACGTATTGATATCCTGTTTGATCAGTTGTCAAAGGCTAAGGTGTTCTCTAAGATTGATCTTAGATCAGGTTACCATCAGATTAAGATTAGACCTGAAGATGTTCCTAAGACCGCATTCTCTACGAGATATGGGTTGTATGAGTACTTGGTTATGTCCTTCGGATTAACCAATGCTCCTGCATACTTTATGTATCTTATGAATTCGGTCTTCATGCCTGAGCTCGATAAGTTTGTGGTGGTATTTATTGATGATATCCTGATATATTCGGAGAATAAGGAAGACCATGTTGTGCATCTGAGGATTGTACTGGAGAGACTGAGGAAGCATAAGTTGTATGCTAAGTTTAGCAAATGTGAGTTCTGGCTTCGAAAAGTTCAATTCCTTGGACACGTCCTCTCCGATGAAGGGATAACTGTGGACCCTAGCAATATAGAGAAGGTATTGAATTGGAAGACACCCAAATCAGCTCATGAAGTACGAGGATTCCTCGGTTTAGCAGGGTATTATCGCAGATTCATTCCCAACTTTTCAAAGATTGCCAAGCCAATGACCAATTTGCTGTAGAAAGAGCACAAGTTCGCTTGGACAGAAGAGTGTGAAACAGCTTTCCGCACCCTGCGGGAAATGTTGACCACTGCTCCTGTTCTGGCGCAACCGGATATCGAGAAACCGTTTGATGTATATTGTGACGCATCCAAGATAGGTTTGGGATGTGTGCTTATGCAAGAAGGGAGAGTCATAGCTTATGCCTCTCGGCAGTTGAAGAAACATGAAGTGAATTACCCTACTCATGATTTGGAACTTGCAGCGGTAGTGCATGCATTGAAGATCTGGAGACATTACCTCCTTGGAAACACTTGCAATGTGTTTACAGATCATAAGAGCCTGAAATACATCTTTACCCAGGAGGATTTGAACATGAGGCAATGTAGATGGTTCGAATTGATCAAGGATTACAATCTGCAGTTGCAGTACCACCCTGGTAAGGCCAATATAGTGGCCGATGCTTTGAGTCGGAAAGCACAGTGTGATGCTCTTCCGTCAGAGCTGGTAGAAGGTCATAATCTTATGCACCCTGTGATCTTAAACAATATCCGAGTCAGTTGTGAATTGGAAGATAAGATTAAGGAAGGTCAAAAGTCAGATAGTACAATCGCAGGGATTAAGAAAAGGATCAAAAGCATGCCATCTCAGTTCTTCAAGGACAAGGAACTCAGAAAGCAGATCATGGACGAAGCTCATTTGTCCAAGTTATCTATGCATCCTAGTAGCAGTAAGATGTTTCATGATCTAAAACGTCAGTTTTGGTGGTCTCACATGAAAAGAGATGTTGCAGAGTATGTAGCCGAGTGTGATACATGTTGTAGGGTGAAGGCTGTTCATTTGAAGACTGGTGGTTTACTTCAGCCGTTGCCAATACCAGAATGGAAGTGGGAATGTATCAGTATGGATTTCATCACTGGATTACCCACTACACCCAAGGGTCATGATTCTATTTGGGTCATAGTGGATCGTCTAACCAAGTCAGCACATTTCATACCTGTTCATACAACATATTGTCCACATCAGTATGCTGAAATCTATATCCAACAGATTGTAAGATTGCATGGTGTACCTAAAGAGATAGTGTCAGATAGAGGACCGCAGTTTGTGGCTCACTTTTGGGATCAGTTGCAGAAGGGTTTGGACACATAGTTATTGCACAGTACTGCTTATCATCCTCAGACTTCAGGCCAGACTGAAAGAGTGAATCAGATTTTAGAAGATCTATTGCGTGCTTGTGTTTTGTCTTGGAAGGGCTCATGGGAAAGGTGGTTGCCGTTAGCAGAGTTCTCTTATAACAATAGCTATCAAGAGAGTATAAAGATGTCGCCTTTTGAGGCCTTGTATGGTAGGAGTTGCAGAACCCCTGCTAGTTGGGTTGAGATGGGAGATAGACGATACTATGGTATTGATCTAATTAAAGAAGCAGAAGAGCAAGTCAAGCTTATTCGACAGCATATTGCAGCCGCACAATCCCGACAGAAATGTTATGCTGACAAGAAAAGATGGACTGTAGCATTTCACGTTGGAGACCATGTGTATCTGAAGGTGTCCCCGATGAAAAGAGTACAACGTTTTGGTGTGAAAAGGAAGTTAGCACCTCGGTATGTAGGACCTTTCAAAATCATAGAGCAGAAAGAACATGTGGCCTACAAACTAGAATTACCTGAAGATATGAGTGCTGTTTTCCCTATGTTCCATGTATCTCAACTCAAGAAGTGTGTGCGACTCCCAAAAGAAAAGATTAAGATGACGAGATATCAAACTATGACCGGACTTGACCTATGAGGAGAAGCCAGTAAAGTTGTTGGATGTTAAAGAGAGGGTGACACGGAACAAAACAGTCACAACGTATAAGATGTGTTGGAGTCATCATGATGATCTGGATGCTACTTGGGAGACTGAGGCCTACCTTAAAGACGCTTACCCGTGTTTTCATAAGCAATGGTTAGTCCGCTCAAATCTCGGGGCGAGATTTCTTTAAGGGGGGTAGGTTGTAACAACTCCAATTTTGGGCTTAGCAAAATCTTGCATATCATGAGCATGATCATCTCATAAGCATCATTATTGCATTTTGGGGTAGCAATTGTTTGAGTGCTTGATTAAAAATGCAAATAGAGTTTTCAAAGTTGTTGCTAGAAATCATATTTGTGATGCTTTTCTCAAAATGGAGCTTTAACAAAGTTTATGGAGAAAATTATTTGGAGAAAACTTTGTTTTGACCCCAAGTCATGAAAATGTGTTTAAGGGCTTCAAAAATGGCAAAAACAGTTTTATTTTTTTCAAAAATCAATTTTTTAAATGTATTTTTGTGACCCAAATTCTTATTTTCAAATATAGGCCGAATTAGCAAAAACTTTCTACATGAAAGTTATTCCTCTCTTTATTTTGAGAAACTTTCATTTTTGGAGCATTTTCAAATTCGCTAGATTTTTGAAACTATGGCTAGTCAAACTTTTCGGTCATTTTTGACCAGGGTGGGACCCACGCCGGGCCCCACCTGTCATCATCTTTTCCCCTCCCTCTCTGCTTCGCGGCGCAGTCGCCCGACCGCCGCAGCGCTTCGCCATGCCGCCTCGCCTGCGCCCGCCGAATCGAGTGCCTGCGCCCGCGTGCGTACCTTCTCGCCCGTCCCGTCCCTCCCCATCGCTAGCGCTGCCGTCCTGCCACCGCCCTGCCGCCATCGCTGCGCCGCCGAGCTGTCGCCGCGGTGCCGCACGCCACGCCGCGCCAAGCACAGCCGCCACCCGCTCCACGACGAGGCAACGGGCACGCCGAGAGGCACTCGAGCACCTCGCAGCAAGCCTCGCTGCCCCGTTTCGCCGCTGAGCCATCTGCGACGATGGGCGCGTCGCGCCGAGCGCCACGGCCATCGTGCCCCACACGCCCGTGACCCCTCCCCGGTCCAAATTGGACAGCCCTCGCGCCCTTATAAGCTCGCTCACCCACTCGCACACTCGCCCGTCCCATTTCCCCTCTCCCACTCGCCCTCAGCCGAGCCCCGCGGAGCCGCCATGGCCGCCGCCACGGCCGCTCCGGCTAGCCACCTCTCCGCGCCACCATTTTCTTCCCTGTGAGCGTCACCATGTTCGCCTCACCTCACAACACCTCCGACCACCGTCAATCGAAAGAAATCGAGCTAAGGTAGGGCCAAATCGGCCGTCGTCTTCTCCGCCTACGGGAGCCGAGCTCCGGCGAGCCCTTCGGCGCCGCCGTCTGCTCTTCCCGACCACCATTTTCTTCCCCTTTCACATGCGCTCACTCCGCCATGGCTTAGAGAAGCCCGTAGGCATCACCAAGCCCACCGCGTGGCTTGCTCCGGCGTACGGCCGTCGAGCCGCGCCGCTCCTCGCCGCCGTTCAACGCGCCCGCCGTTTCCATACGCGTTAGCTCCCATCTTCACCACCCCTGTGTTCGCGCCGTCGTCCTGAGTCCGCCGGTACCACCCGCGTCGCCGGACTCGTCGCCGTCGGCGAGCTTTCGGCCGGCGGCGGCGGTGCCTTTCCGTCTTCCGCAGAGCGCGACAGGTGGGCTCCGCCGGAGTCCCACCCGTCAGCGCCACTGGTGCAGGTGCGCTCTGTGTGCGCAGCGCCGGCCCGCGCGTCAGCCGCAGCGGGGGATAGCCCCGGGTGCGCTTAGTGATTTCAGTCTTTTCCGGTTTTTAAAAATGATTTCCAGAAAAATGTGTTTGATCTTCCAAAAATCATATCTCCTTCATTTTTAGTCCATTTTAGGTGATTCAAATGTCAATATTTTTCTTATGAGGAGCTTTATGCATGTAGGGCATTGGTTTATTTTTCTGAAATACTTTTCTGTACAGTTTTATTTAATGCCTTTAAATGTTGATATCTTGTTAAATGCATAACTAATTATAGGTTCATCAGAAAAATGTGAATCTTGTTTTGTTGCTCTAGTTAGGAGATGCTTTATGTGTAAAAAATAATAGTTGTATATGTTATATATAGAAAATGCCCTGTTAAATTATTGTGCTTGCTTTTCTTGAAAGTTAGGAAATTCATAATTAATTATTTATGCAAGGTTTAGGCTTGATAATTTTTCTAGGGTGTTTTTATGCTTATAAGTAGCTGTTAATCACATGAGATTGTTGTTTGACACTTTTCATAATACAAAGTATTTTTAGGTCTTGGTTTGTTGCTGCCTTGTCCTTTTTGTATAGGATAAATGGCTTACTGTTTTGACATGAAAATTTTATGGTAGGCTTAATGTTACCTAGCTTAGCTACTGTAATTTTTGTAGATTTTTCTGAGTAGTCTAGCTATAGGTTGCTGTTGTACCCTTAGTAATCGTGATCGTTTATTCGTCGAAGCCTAGGTTAACTAGTGTCCTTGCTATGCTTAATTAGGGTTTATAAAAGGTGTAATCTGTTAAGGATGATGTTGATTACCTTGTAACTTCATGATCGGTTCATCATCATCATCATCATACGCTTTAATTCCGTATTGCATTCCCGATACTCATACGCACCAATGCATCATACAGGATTGCCGGAAGGAGTGACGCCAGTAGTTCCCGAGGAGCCGGAAGGAGAGGTGCAGCGAGGGAGCGATCTTTGCGGAGCAGAGGCAAGACAGACGAGGACCCGGGACGACTTGCCCGAGTGCCCTAACCATCATCCTAGCTCCTTTGTGAAAGGCAAGCCCCAGAGCATTACTCCTACAGTTTTTAAAATGTTTTACTTGAGTCATTTATTTATTATGATGCATTAAATTAATAGGCGTTGGTTGGAACCGTTAATGCATTATGAGTACCTTGATCCACCTGAATACCTTTACCCTAATTAAGTTTAGGATCGTGATTATGCTTAGCACTGCTTAATTAGATCGGTAAAAGACGGATGATTGACCCTTATCCGCGAGGTAGGTGGTTACTACCCTCTGGTTGATACTATGAAGATTGGTTTAGAGAACATAACCATGTGGCCATGTTAAATCATGACTAGTCAGAGTTTGTGGTGTGTTAGACCATGGAAGCTCCGGCTATGTCACTTAAAGAAATATGACTTTGTACGTCCTCGGATCATGTTGAACAATGCCTCACAGATAGCTGGAAGGATGCGATCATCCGACCGCGAAGCCTTGAGGATGTTTGGGCCGGAACTTCAGCAGAGATGAGTGTATTGCCCACAGGCGCGGTATTAATCCCAGTGGCCGGTCGCACCGGAGGTACACAGTAGCCGGACATGCCCCGGTGCAATCGTATTTGTTGAAATCCGTGTTTCCACCCGAATAGACCAAGGTGACCGTCACTCGCTCTACGGCCGGTGAGTGTGGTTTGTGTGAGGAATACCCGCCACCGGTTTGCAATCGATTATAATCGCCATCGTTCGGACAAAGTGGACACTTGACCGAGAACGCGGTGACTGCCGCCAATCATTGTGCAAAGAAAGATGGTTATGTTTCTAAAGTTGTTGATGCTTTGGTATGCTCAACCTGAAGGATATGATAGTGTTGATTGTTCTTACCCTGGAGTTGGAGTAGTACAGGTGCTAACGTAGTGATGACAGGATCCAACTTAAAAGATGTTAAGCTAGAGAGTCCTTTATCACTAAATGATTATTTAATAAGCTCATCCTTTATTGCAAGTTAAATGAGTCAGCTACCCCACTTATAAAGCCTTGCATACTCCTTGGTGTCACTTTATTTTCATTTATGACGGGTAAGTCTAGCTGAGTACCTTCTTGTATTCAGGGTTTTATTCCCTTGTTATTGCAGATGGTGAGATGTTCTATGGCTATTGCCCGACTTGTTTCTTCCCTGCGTATGGGGATGAGTAGATCGTGGGCACAATCAATCTATCTATCGTACCTCTATGCTGTTGCTGGATGTGATGTTGGACCAGGCACTATGTTTCAACTAAGTGTGCGTTTGTGAACCAAAACTTTATTTGCTTCCGCAATTTGGATTTGAACTTGGTATTGTAATAACTATTTCGTAACTCCGATGTAATCGACTATTTGTGAACTTATGTATTACTATGAACTGTTGTATGTTGAACTCAATTCGGTCTGGGCTGTATTGTGGAGAGTTTGAAATCCTTCGAGATTTCACGGACTACCGGATTGATATAGACGCCATGTGCTAATTAAGTTGCTTCGGTGACTCATTAGTACATTGTGTTTATATTAATTGGTCGGTTCTGTTACAAACATTCCCTCTTGAATGCAATAAATGCAATGTTTTGATTTGAAGAGTTGACACTATGCACTAGACTTGAAAAAAAAAGGAAGAGCAAAATGTACCATAGGTCCATCTTTTTTAGCATAATGTACCATAGGTCGATTTGACTTTCTATGCCACTTAGGCCTAACATCTTTCAAGATGCAATTTGGTTCATTAAACTAATTATGTTGTGCACAATAGGATCGTACCCCTTTGGGGGAAGGAATAGATACTATGTGTATTGTCCACCACGGTGTAAATGTGTACCTAACTAGTTAAAGGAGAAGGGATATTTTTTCACACAAAGTGACACTCAGATGACTATTACACACTTAAGATCCCCCTTGCTGGTACAATTATCTATCCTAATTCTGATCAAACACTCTATTGCACCTCGGCTAGTGAAAACAAAAGCATATCATATACCTTGCCCTTGTGTTTGTTTCCACCTCATCTTCATCTCCAAGTGTGAGCTTGCATCATTTTAAATGGTCACTCTTCACTCAACTCCTAGCCTTGCTCATCACCTTGGTGTGGACTTTAATCTAGCTTAATTAACACTTAGCAATAAACTAGTCCAATAATTGTCTAAATTACCAAAACCAAACTAGGGCGTTCACTAACCCCAAGTGATCTCCCATGGACTAACCAACACATTTAAGTCTTAGTGGCATTTGTCTAACATTTTTCAAAGGTACTAATTGAATCGATATGCAATTCAAAGATTTACCTTACAAGTGGCAAAGCAAACAAAATCCCTCGCGTAATAGTATGCCCACTATCTAGCCTATTAATCTGGTCATTTTTCATCCTCTATTCTCACCATGATAGGTAAAACTCAAACCCTATGTTATACATTTGCCTTGAGCCCTTCACCATCCATCCATGCTATCTCCCTTCACGACATCCATGTTAGCTCAACAATCCTTATGGACTAAGTTAGTAAGTCAATAACCTTTCATATGCTCACATGAAATGGTAGTCTACCAGAATCGCCATTTAGCAAAGCCTAAATGAGGGCTTAGATGCTTTTAATATACTCCCTTTTGATAATTGACGGCAGTCACACAAACATGTTAAAAGACTTTGAAATTCAAGCCAATTCCATACACCATGTAATATTGTGGGCTTGAATATGAGTTCTATAGCACTTCTCCATGCATGAAAATCATGGTTTATAATAATTGTCACACAAACTCAACTTGGTAGTGAAAGCTTTCCATACATATGTGCTAAAGATTTTGGGTTTAGCCTTTTGACATATGTATGGTTTTGAAAATTTTGGGAGAATTTCCACTACAAGCGGCACAACAAGGGTATGTAGGATGAAAGATATTACCTCTGAGGGCTTGAACAAAGGAACTCAAAATACATGAATAAGAAAAAACGTAGGAATAGGGTATGGCTATAGGATTTCAAAACAAAGGAGTAGAGAATTTAGGCTGTTTTGAACACAAGGAATCCATAACGTAGGAATCATGATATGTTAGGTAAATACATGTACTAATTATATTTTGATGGTGAAAAATTAAGATAAACAAACTAAAGGTGATCCTCTCTTGCATTCGGCATGCGTGTGCTTATACTATCTCTGTTAGACCGACGTGGGTCCCATAACTAATGCAGTACGTCTAGGTCCTCTTTCTTTTTTTTTTCTCTCGAAACGCAGCAGACCTCTCTCGTTCCTCAAAACCTCTCTTTTCCTCGTTCTTTTCTGCCCATCTTCATCCATCTATTCTACTCGCAACATTTATTTTAAAAAGTTTTGCTTACAACAAACAACAGTGAAGCTGAGTGATGAGCTCTCGGGAGCGGGCACGCGGTGAGTGCAGGGATCAAGGAAGTCAAGTTTTCAGATGTTAGGGGGACGGTAGTGTTAAATATTCAAAATTAATTTGAATTTCAAATTTTTCGGTGAAGATTTCACACTCATAGGGGTCTTGAGCCCTTGCTCGCCCCCTTGTCTCCGTTCATGTACAACAGATAAGCATAACCATGATGTAGGAGAGAGATCGGCGAGAGCGACATGGTGGTTGTGGTCGAAGAAGATAGGTTCTGCTCGCGAATAAAAAAGAAGCAAATAGGTTCTTCTCACCTTGTTAGCTGCGCGTTGCCTCGGGCTTCAACGAAAGTAAAAAAAAAATTGGATCAAACTGGATTATTTCATTCCCGTGAGAGGAACGGGTTATGAGATTCCTCCATTCCAAACGCTCTCATCAGTTTCCTTTCCTCTGTTTCCGATTCCTCCAAATCTCCTACGGTTTTACTTCATTCCAAACACGCCCTGAAGTGCGCATAATTGTGAAAACGTCCTTAGTACCACCATTTAATCTAGAACACCACTACAAAGCATATTTGACCTTAAAAGGATGTAACATTTTTTTTTCTAATGCTCATCACATCGAGCAAGCATGTTCTAGCAAAACACCACAGAAAACATTTTGTCACATAATCTAAGTGTAATGCAAGCAAAGCAAACCATATGCAATGCTCAAACGGATGCATAAAAAAGAAAGAACTTTGTGTCGGAGGAGGAACACTTAAGAATGTCACTCGAGGGAAATATAGCACTTGAGAGATTTTAGGAGAATTATCTGTTTGCATTGTTGCTTTCTTGCTGTACTAGAATCTCTGTCATCCACCGGATAAAAAAAAAAGAATCTCTGTCATCGTCCACAGAGCTTCTGAGTTCTGACCGTGATTAATTGCAGGGCAGCAAAGGGCACCAGACGTTCCACTGTATAGAAAATGGATCGATGTCTGTCATATCCTGTCGGTAATTTTTCCCACTCATTCACGTTGCTATCTCCTTTAGTCAGAGGTGTGGTAGATGTTGCTTTGCAGACAGCTGTAATCGGCTTGTAACCCATTCTTAGACTGATTAACGGCCAATTATTTATCCAAAAGGGCCATGACGAAATGCTTTCCTCGCTGCAACACAACAAGGAACCCAACGTCATGGGATCGTTGTCCCCGTACACACTTGGGGCCTACTCACTGTCACGACATCAACTAATCTGTACTGTCGCTTTACCAACTTCCACTAAACTACAACGGTTTATGCATCGCCGTTGGATAGAGATCGAACGGCAGAGGAATTTTCACCATGTTTTATGTTGCTATTACAAACTGATACGACAATGCAGCGAAACAATGTGTCAATGTCATGTCGTCTATATATAAATAAATAAATATAAACAAATAAACAAATATAGAAAAAGGAGAAAACTAGAACCGTCAGCTTCTACAAAGGTCAATGAGAGTTTGTATTTACACGGATTGTAAATTCCTACGTCTGATTAAAGTAGCGTAATTTGGGCAGCGGAGGCAACAAACTCCCTTGGAAATGACACCGGGAAATTACTAGAAAAGGAATCGTCACAAGGGCAGGAAGAACCCAAGCAAGCAAGAAGCGAGGAGGAAAAAGGGAAAAAGAAAAGAAATCGATTTGGTTTCTTCCCTCTCCGTTGTCGTATCGGCGCCCTGCGCTGCGCCTGCCCCCACCACCATCACCTCCCTCCCCATCTCGCTCCATCTCCCATTGGCCATTCCGCCCGCATGAAACCCCAAACCCTCGCCGGCATCGCCGTCGCCGCAGCAGCGCCCCGCGCGTAGCCCGCCCGCCCCGCAGCCGATCCCGCCGGGCGGCACGACCGGACCGACGACGATGAACGGCGCCGCGGTGGCACCGGAGCGCTCGCCCTCAGCCTCGCCCCCGCCCGCGGCCCAGGCGCAGGCGCAGGCGCAGACGCCGCCCGCCCCGACGCAGCCGCTCGAGTGGAGGTTCTCCCAGGTGTTCGGCGAGCGCAGCGCCGGGGAGGAAGTCCAGGATGGTACCGGCCGATCGATCCCTCTCCCCCCTGCTCCTGTGTCCTGTCCCGTGCTTTCTGTGTCGCTTGTTGCTTGCTGCTACCTGCTGGATCTTAGTGCTTCTGCGCCCCGGAGCTCGGTCGGAGGCTGGGGGCCGTGAATGGGCGGGTCGCTGGTGTGTTGGTTAGAGCGGGTCCTGCTAGATCGACCCAGGAATCAGTGCTGGCTTCGGATGGGATGTGCTAAATCTCGATGCTTTGGTGCTAGGGATGCGGAATTTACTGCCTTCCAGATCAGTGCAAATATAGTCCTGACTGGTACATGAATACCAGTACCACTGTGCCATTCGGTGGCGCAGTTGAGGCCATCCATAGGTGTCACAAGGGTAGAATGCATACTCCAAGGAGGATTGCTTAGTGCTGTAGGTGGGATTTCTTGCAACCATGCTGTTGCAGTTACATATTTGGCTGGCTAGACTGACCATACTTGCTGTTATTATATATGTGTGCAACAAATAGGATCCGCGTTCATCAAGTTCTGCCTTGGTGAGGTGGGGCGATGCTGCACATGCTTGATGCTTGTGCTTGTGACACGTAGGGTTGCTGACTGCTGCATCGGAAGTGGTCACTAGCTGAGAATTTTGTCAATGTGAATTGACTAGCAAATTGTTCTGGAAAATGAATTCATGCCTTGTATGCATCAACCAGCAATATCATTTTTGGGATGCATGTTTGCTATTTCACTATTGATATGTCGAGCACACACTGGTGTGCAGTTGTCTTAGGTTATGTAACATTCAGCTAACAATGGACATATATTAAGGGAAAAAGATTCTTTAGTATTATTTCAATAGCCAATTATTTCTACTACCATATTGAGGGCAGGTTACTGCACTCAAATCACTATCTCTACCCAATAGGCCAAAGTGCATATAATTCTGTCCAATTTACGTTTTGCTTTCATTCCTGTGCTTGGTACCATGTTATTGGTAGGTTTATTGGCATAAATTAAACATCTAATGGATACTTTGTATTCATGCATGTCATTTTGCTTGAGTTGGTCCCTAGCTATGCCAGCAGGCAGCATCTATTAGTGCACCAAAGAAGCCAAACTGCAGATAACTCTACATCTCTACAAGGGTCTGATCCAACTTATTTTATTGATTCCTGTGCTTGATACCATGTAACTGGTACATCTATTTGCATGAGTCAGCACTCTGTGGTTGAGTCAGTCCCTACCTGTACTAGCTATTCGTGTCCTGGTCATTGTCACCTGCATGGTTGTTAACCTGGCTTTAGCTAATTGCTCTAAATGATGCCAAATGTTATCTATAACATGGTTACTCCCAAGCCTACCATCGTTCTGTTTAGAGTCTCCCCTTGAAGAATGCCCCCTTCAAATTCTGTGTAGATCCGATTTTATATTAAGGTCCTTGTTGCCCATTGCCTACATTTACTAAAGTTTTTGAACCATGTGAATGATCTAATTCCTCTGCTTAGTTTTGGAACTCCTGTTTTCAGTTATGGTTGTCTTTAGAGTCACATCTGAATCACTCACTTTAATAACTTCAACTTAATCTCAGTTAGTCTAAACCTTTTGTTTTTAATTTTCCTTTTTTACTTCTTCGAGTTAAACTGGTTGGCAACTTTGAACTATTGGATTAATACAATGCTAGTCATGCGCATTTCTTCATTTATGCCTTGGCTTTTAGTGCTGATTTTATTTTTGTGCATCTCAATAAAGCCATTATGACGGATGATAGCCTGCTACTGTACATGTTTTCCCACTGTTTCTTGTATGTTCAATTATAGACCATTGTCATTTGTTATGGCTGCAAACTAACTTGACCTTTTCTTGCTTTCATTCTCTGCAGTTGACATCATCTCAGCAATAGAGTTCAATAAATCAGGACATCATCTTGCCACTGGAGACAGAGGTGGACGAGTTGTTTTATTTGAAAGGAGTGATGTCAAAGATGTATGCATATTGAACCGTACACCAAAGGCTGCAAACTTTTTCCCTTTGTATTCAGATGGCTAAACATATTCTGTTTGTTTTTTCTTCCTTTTAGCATGCCTGTAGAAAAGATGCTGAGAAAGCTGATTATTCTATCAGCAGGCATCCCGAATTTCGCTACAAAACTGAGTTTCAAAGCCACGAGCCAGAGGTATACACTCAGAAGTTGTTAAGTGGTGTTATTTGTCTTCTGAATTGCTTGAAATTTGATAAAGTGATGTTGTTATGGAATTAGTTTGATTACCTCAAGAGTTTGGAAATTGAAGAGAAGATTAACCAAATAAAGTGGTGTCAAGCAGCAAATGGTGCCTTGTTTCTTCTATCCACAAATGACAAAACAATAAAGTTTTGGAAGGTAAGCATCAGCACTAGATAATTATTGAAGTACCTTATAACCTTTTTTTCCTCTCGAAATCATGCCTTAGATTTTTCAATTGTATTCATGTTTAAACTTAGAAATACTGATCATCTTTGGATATTTTGTAAACTTTAGAAACTACACAATGCATGCTCACTTGATGTGCCACTCAATGATATTTCTTGAAGTATCTGATGTTGTTCATTTCTTTCCAAGGAATGATGAACAGTGCTTTGTATACCAATGTATTTTTTATTTCCTCATGTGTGCACATAAGAATGCAAGATGCACCAAACATTGAAATATTGTTGTACGTAATCAATCTTTTGAAATATTGATGTAGGTTCAAGAAAAGAAGGTAAAAAAGGTATCTGAGATGAATTTGGACCGTTCAGCTACTCCTGCAAATGGTAGTCCTGGTGGCGTGGGCTATCTGAGCCCATCTCTCTCAAATGGCAATGCTCTAACACCTGGCGGGCTTCCTTTGCTTCGCTTGCCTGTGGTAGTTGTACTCAACTCAGTTTCATTTAGCACCTTGAGAAAGCATATTGTAATTATTTAGTACTATTAAGCCCATTCCTCGATATTGTGCAGCTGATAAATGTATTTTTAATTGATTCTAAAATCTTTCCTGTCTATGTAACCACTTTCTTTTCACAATTATTACATTGACCCAGTCTAAACTGTGAACAGGTTACCAGCCAAGAAACAAGTCTTGCTGCAAGTTGTAGAAGAGTATATGCTCATGCACATGACTACCATATAAATTCGATATCAAATAACAGGTCCTGCACATCACTACCCCAGTCGCTTATATCAATATATGCATTTGAATGTATCGTAGCTAATGTTCAAGGTTTTCAGCTATTGAATTTGGTATGGAAATTTTAGTTCTAAATATTTTGCCTCCTGAAGATGAAGCCTATTTGTTCTCTCTTTGCACATGATCCGATGCATTTAGTAGTTTTGTAAATCAAGCCACTTAAATTTTTAACTACTTCATATATGCTGAATCTTGACCCCACAGTATGAATACATTATTTGAACTCCCAGTGCCAAATCGAAGTTTTGAGCATCCGTTAGGGTCTGTTTGGTTTAAGGTGATCGTCTAATCAATGTGCCTTCATGTTGATATCCGTCAATGGGTACTGATAATATGTGCCTTGATGTTGATATCCGTCAACGAGTACTCATAGTTGAAATTGTGTAGTGAAAACCTTTATTACTGCTTAATATGATAATATAGTGTATATTTTGTTCAATTTATTCTTTAAGTCACTCCCCACAACCCACATGATATTTTAAGAGTACTCATTTTAATTAGGTGCACCGCATTTTCTGTCTTCTGAAAAATCTGTATTTAGACTTTTTTTTTTGTGCTTGAACTGCATGTAATCGACTATATTATTAATTGATCACCTTATCTCCCAAAATTTTTATAATTAGTTATGTTGCTGATTTGCACTAAATGTATTGTAGCTAGCTGTAATGCTGCCATTTTATGTATTGGGTATTGATATAATAGTTCTTGTTAACCTTTATTTGAACAGTGATGGTGAGACATTTATATCGGCTGATGATTTGCGGATAAATCTATGGAATTTGGAAATCAGCAATCAAAGTTTCAATATTATTGATGTTAAGCCTACAAACATGGAAGATCTCACTGGTATAACTTCCAAACCTACAAACTATTTCTTATCTGTGCTTATTGTGTGTGTGTGTGACTAGTCATAGGTGTGAAAGAAAATATACTTAAGTGAAGAAGTTGTTTTTTGTATTTTTGATCTTAACAGCGAGCAATATGACTTGTAATTCACCAATCTAGTCCACATTGTATGTGCACAGCACATGTTTGTGCAGTCCTTTCACATGATGACAACATTATTTTCTTTCTCCTGAATAAAGAGACTCGAAATTCAGGGGGAGGTATCCACCTGGCTGCATCATATAAAAGGCTAGGAAATGAACCCAAGCTGGCTAGGTGTGACCTACCTGCCTAGCTGGTAAACTCAGGACACTTCCCATTTCCTTGCATGTGAATAACATATTGTTGAACGAAGTTAGTTCTTTTTGCTGAAATGGTTGTCATGAATGAATGAAGTTTTTTTTATGACAAGAATGAATGAATGAAGTTGGTTCAAACATGGGGT
Organism: Themeda triandra; assembly: GCA_018135685.1. Classification (NCBI taxonomy): domain Eukaryota; kingdom Viridiplantae; phylum Streptophyta; class Magnoliopsida; order Poales; family Poaceae; genus Themeda; species Themeda triandra. Next base: position 315,582 of record JAENPR010000599.1, read on the forward strand.
TTCAAGTCTATCCGTCTATTATAGCTTTCCTTTACTGCTTTTATCACATATTCTTTGATTTCCTAACTGGTGGCATCTTTGTTGTTAGCTGCTGATAGTTATGCTTTTGTTCTATGACATGCAGAGGTGATAACATCTGCTGAATTCCATCCTACCCACTGCAATACATTGGCATACAGTAGCTCTAAGGGCTCCATTCGACTTGTTGATCTGCGCCAATCAGCCCTTTGCGACACTCATTCCCAAATGTGAGCTTTTATTTTACACTTTTGTGTTTCCTATATCACTCTACTTGGAAAATATCAGGTGGATCAGTTTACTTGTAATATTCTTATACCTTGTTCATGTCTTGTAGCTTTGAGCAGCATGAAGCCCCAGGTTCAAGATCATTTTTCACTGAGATTATAGCCTCAATTTCGGACATAAAGTTTTCGAAAGACGGGAGGCATATTCTCAGTCGCGACTACATGACTCTGAAGGTATGTACGTGTAACTTCTGATACTTTAAATGTAAATAATTTGCAGCTGACATGGCAAAAAGATGAGACCCTTTGTTGTTTTTTGACCACAGTTCCCATTTTTTATTAATCTATAGAAAACATAATCTGATTAATGTATTTACTGTGGAGATATTTTACTTATTCTGTATGCTTCTGAAGAATTATTTTCTGAGTCTGCTTGAGATGAACACTATAATTGCTTTGCATAGATTATTTCACGTGTAATGCTTGTACTTTATATAATGCCATTAGCCACATTGTACTATTGTTATCTTCTCAAGCAATGAACAAATTATCACTGTAAACTTGTTTCACGTGTTTTTTTCCCCATACCTATACTTTGTCTATTATTACAGCTTTGGGATGTTAAGATGAATTCCGGTCCAGTTGCAACATTCCAGGTTCATGAGTATCTAAGGCCTAAGGTAATTTCTTCCTTGTTAAGATAAATAATTGATGATTCTCTGTGGGCAGTGGATAGCACATATTTTCGCTGGAGCCAAACTGATCCGTGTGTTACTTGAAACTGCAGTTATGTGATTTATATGAAAATGACTCAATTTTTGACAAATTTGAGTGTTGTCAAAGTGGTGATGGATTAAGAGTAGCAACTGGTTCCTACAGGTAGTCTCATATTCTTGTTCAGTTGTAATACAGCTTGGCCTCATTAACAGGAACTAACTTTAGCTATTTGTCATTTTCAGCAACATTTTCCGCGTGTTTGGTTGTGGTACTGGTAGCAGTGAGGCAGCAACACTTGAAGCAACCCGAAACCCTACAAGGTAATCTACTTGTTAAAGAATGTTCGAAGCAAAACTATTAGACCTTTAAGCATGTTCTTATTTCTTCATGTAAATTGATTTCCATACACCATTTTTGTTTGAGTATCATACATGAGCCAATGAGCATTTGTCGCTCAAATGTTGTAGTGTGGAACTAATCATATCTGTGTTATTTACTTCTTGTGAACAGGAGGCAGCTCCAGAATCCCACTAGAGCTACCAGATCCCTAAGTACTCTGACAAGGGCAGTTAGACGAGGTTAGCTTCATGCTTTGTCATGTTATGCTGTAAAAGAAGAGTTTTCACTGCAGCTACTAATACTGTAAACCCTTATGCAGGTGGAGAAAGCACTGGAATAGATGTCAATGGAAATTCTTATGATCTGAGCACAAAGTTGCTCCATTTGGCTTGGCATCCATCTGAAAATCTAATTGCATGTGCTGCAGCCAATAGCTTGTACATGTACTATGCATAAACAAGCTAAATGAACAGAGCGACAGTTTTTTTGGTGGTTGCTCCCGGTGAGAAAGACACGTTTAGCCCCTGGTGAATTGAAGCCAGGAGTTGCTGGAGATTGTGTATCTTGTGCCAGTCGGATGCAGTTCTTTTCGGTGCCATATAGAGCTGTCCAGAGTCCAAGAGGAAGTGACTCGATCATTCCCGGGAAGCAGCTTTGATTCTGATTAATTTTTTTGTGGGGAAAGGCTTGTCTTTCCCCCATAGGTTCATTTAGATTTAAAGATAAGGTCCTAGTTTGACAACATTTGGGCATCTGTAGTAGTTAAGGGGATGACGATGATCCACCGTTGTATTCATGTTGGGCATGGGTTTGTAACTTCAGAGGGTGGCTGTTGAAGCTTTTGATAATTTTATCTTACATACAGATCGACCTTTTTTTTTTCTCTCTCATGTCGGGAACCTTATTTTCGAGGAATGCTGGGACCTTCGTCGTGTTTAATACAAACCCTAGAATAGGTAATATACTGTCATTTTATTGTATGTACATTTTAAAATAGCTGGAAGTGGTTCTGCTGTTGTTTAATTATTAAGTATATTCTTTTAGCAGATGCAACATGTTAATTTGTCCTTGTCAGCTTTGTCATACCATTTCATCACAGGCTCATCTTGGACTGGAGTTCAAGTTGGTGAGGTGCTCATTTTGCTTTTCTTTTTTCAAGGACGCGAGACCGGGGTACTCGTTTGCTTAGCATAAAGCCACTTTACTGTCTAATTTAACATGTTTGAATCTTTCGATCTGTTTAAGACGAATCAATTTTTGCATGCAATATATTGTGGTGACAGATAGGATTAGGGTCGATGTATTTCATACTATTACACCATCTTCAAAGGTTTTGCATTTAAACTTTGCATTCACTAATTTGCAAAGAAATGTTAAAAAGTCCTATCCAACGGTTTTGCATTTAAACTTTGCAATTTCATAAACTTGGCAAATAGGAGGGAAGACTTGGCATATATGCCAAGCCCCTCGAGCTTGGCATTTGTCGCATGCGTTGCCTCCGACGTCCCCGGACACGATTCTCGCGCCACATCCCTCCACCCGCGTTGCCCATTTTGGGTAATTGCCAAGTCAAAATTGCAAAATGGTTGGAGATGTCCTCTTTTATTCCTTTGCATTTTGTTTTGAGAGTTGGCAAATGACAACAAATGCCAAAGCAAAAGTGCAAAACCCTTGGAGATGCTCTAAGTTATTAGTTTTGTCATAAGTAAACTTGTTTAATTTTAAAGAAGAATTCTACAACCGGCTAGCTCTGGTTTGTGTTGTCCTCATCTTCTCCAGGCAACCGCTCCCGTAGGATTAGGGTTGAAGCTGAGGCGTCAGTGAGAAACTTGGTCTACTGTAGATATGTGACAGAGGAACTTCATGGTCTGAGATTGCAATCTGGCCTCAAAGGCTGATCGGTGGACGGAGGAGTAGGAAACCTTTTCGTGGTCTCGGATTGTAATCCGGCCTCAAATGGTGATTGGTGGGGTAGGAAACTAGTGAAGCGAAGCTTGATTTTTGCAGTGGATGTTTGGGGAAAAGGGAAGAAGGATTTGTTCATTGCAAAGCAAAAGGAACTGATGTCAGGGAGAGGTAGGCCGCATGGGGGTCGAGATCTTGACGCATCCAAACTATATGCATCCATATGAATGACCAAGCCTCCAATCTCCCCCTAATTCACGAGCCTCTTATTGGGAACTCAAGCAAAGCAAGGTTGGAGTTCTTGTAGTGATCTACACGTGATTTTGGGATCCATATCTTATTTCGAAGCTTCCCTATAGCGTGGATACCAATAACCATCGTCTTCACTGTACCATCACTAGTATATTTTGAAGAAAACGGCGAGTCTCAAAAGAAGACATAAAACTGAGACAGGGGGAAGAATGTTTGGGTTTATCCCAAAGTAACACTGAGGTTTATCCCTAAAACTTTAAGCAAAGTTCAAGTTCATAAAGAATATCTATAGTATTAAATAAATATGTTATAAAAATATATTTGATATTATATCTAACAAATCTTCTTTAATGCTAGATAAAAAGGTAAATAAATATATTATATCAAAATATATTTTGAAAACATATTTTGGCTGTTTAAGTTTTTTTGTTCAAAAATGTAGAATTCAAACTCGCATTTGAAAAATTAATACGAAAATGACAATTTTTAGGCTCATGTGTACTAAAAGACAAAAATTCTGGATTTCTTCCTTTTTTTAAAAAAAAAAAAAAAACGTGGAAGCATCCTCCATTACTCGTTAGTCGTTAACAAAGGGCCAAAGGCCAAGTCATTGGCCGCAAGTACATGTATACACGTAGAAGCTTCTTTTAGTCCACATGAACCTCATGTTTGTCATTTTCCTATGATTTTTTTGCTATGACTTTTGTTCGCCCCCTTTCGCTTTCGATGTGCCGAAGATATTATCATTTCCCGGTCTGCTAACAGGCCGCATCTTCCTTAGATTCTCTTAGAACCCAACCCAGGGCCGACTCACCCCAAGCTCGAATTCCTCACCCATTTCAACGGCGATAGAATAGCCCATCTTCAACCTGGACCACAGAACAGAGCCAGCTCAAGCCCAGTCCAATCCACCAAGCCGTTCTCCAGCCCGCTGACTGAGACTGACCATTTGGCCCCATTCGTCAGTCTCTCCCCGCCCGCCTCTCCCGTCTTCAAAAACCACCCACGGCCGCAGCCCGCAGCTGAGCCCCACTCCCCACCCCGACATTTTGAACCAACCCAAACCCTCTCCCCTCGTCCTCCCCGAAACCCCTCACTCCCCCCGTGCCGAGCCGAGCTAGGGTTAGGGTTTCGTCACCCCGCCCGATTCGAGCCAATCCCCCCGCCGCGCCATGGCCGCCGGCTCCATCGTGGTGGACTTCCCCTCCATGGGGGCGGCGCTCTGCTTCCCGAGCCTCGAGTCGCTCCTCCGCGACTCCGCCTCGGGCTTCCTCGCCGCGGTCTCCGCCGCCCCGGCGCCGGGCGCCGCCGACCTCACCAACTTCCACCGCGTCTTCTCGCGGGTCCTCAGCGCGTACCCGGACCCGCCGCTCGAGGCCGTCTGGTTCTTCTCCGCGCTCTCCTTCCACGACCGCCCCGACGACCTCCGCTCCCTGCTCCAGCTCCTCTCCGCCTTCGCCGCGTCCTCCCCCGGCGCCGCCAAGCCGCTCGCGCTGCTCGCCCCCGTGGTGGCCGAGCTCTTCCACTCCGGCAGGTCGCGCAGGGAGACCGAGGCCCTCGTCGAGGCCGTGCTCAGCTACATCAGCATCTGCAGCAGCCGCCCCGGGCCCCCCTCTCCGGCCGAGGGGACCGCCGCCGACGCTGCGAGGCTGCTGCCGGCGTTCGGCGAGCTCGTCAAGGTATGGAGCGTCAGGCACTCCAAGGAGCGGTGCCCGTTCCAGGTGCTGTTCCCGCTCGCTGGGGACGAGGCCAGGCGGGAGCTCATGAAGGAAGGCTGCACCGTTGACTACCTCGCCGGGGTGGTCCTGGCTGAGGCGTTCCTCCTCAGGCTCTGCCTCAAGGTGCAGAACGCAACAGGGGTGCCTCGCTCTGAGCTGCAGAAGGAGCTCAAGATCTGGGCTGTCAGCTCCATCCCAGTCTTCCAGAACCACCAATTCTTCGGTAAGTGGATCATGGCCATGTTCTTATTCTTCTTCCTTTTAGCATAGCACATCACTTGTAGTGACTTGAGTGCCCATGGATTTAACAGGGGTCCTGCTCAACATGCTCTTGAACTCTCCGCTGCCTGTTTACTCTCTAGTGGTATGTGTTTCCTGACTAATGACCAATTTGAGAACATGACCTAGCAAGCTAGTATTATTATGAATTCACAACTTATTAACAAAGCCATAAGAGTATTAATTAAGCATTCACAAGACATGTGGTAGTTGTATGGACCCTGATAATATATTAACAAACATGGCAAATAGCTTATAAACTCATTTCATGAATTATGAAACATGAGTCATGATCATGTTTTCTCATTTCCTGTTCTGTAAACTAGTTATTTAGCGTGGATTACCTTTATGAAATAAATAAGAAATGTGCAACTTGTTGCCTTGTTCTTCAATTGTGCTTGGAATCAGGGGTCTTTCTTAATTTGTGGAAACTAAAGAGGAGAACAGAACAGTATATGACTATTGTGTATCGCAAAGCTGGTGTTACTATAGCATTTTGCTGTCATCATCTGCAAGGACCATGACTTAAGATGGAATTGTGTCTCATCTTTGTGATATGCAAACAGGTTGAAGCCTGAACTGTGGTTTGTCCTAGTATACCATCCTTCTGTTTCAGATCATGATTGTGCTTTTTTTTGTGTGTGTGGAAATGACAAACTAGGGGTTGTATGTGCAATTGTCCTTGTTTATATGTTCATTTTCGCAAGCCATGTAGTACTGCACTCATGTATTTGGTCACTCTTGAGTTATTTTTAGTATATAAAAAATTGCAAGCCTGGTTGAATTATTCTACTTTGTTATTTGGTTTTCCTGAGTAGTTGGTTACTTGTTCAATTTTCACTGTTTAGAATCCAGAAGTATCATCTGTCAGATAGCAGGCTAGGAGTAATAGGACCTGTATTGACTGAGTTTTGTCAGGGCCACTATCAAGTTTTTTGACTCATGTTGTCTGTGTGGTTTCTTGGTGACCCAGAGTGCTGATGACGAAATCTTGTTGAGGGATGTCCTTTATGATTCTCTTATCCTGGTGGATTATTCTTTCATTAACAATGGTGCTGGAGTTGATCTCTTGCCTATATATGTGTCGAGATTGGCTATCACTCTTGATGCTGTCAATGATGCCAGGTGATAAAGAGTGTTATTGTAACCAAAACTTAGCTGGGGGTGGAAATATCTTTTCATTTCATTTCTTCTGACAGGAGGAAAGGTGATCAAGGGAGAGCAATGTCGTTTATCAACGCTTTCTCAACCTCAAATGTTCCCAATTTTCTCATCAAGTGGGCTACTAGTCAAGCTGGCTCTGGTGCACTCGGCAAACCCATTGCCAATACACCCCAGGCTATTCTCAGTATGTGCAAATGTGAAACGACACATCATTGGTTTTTGTTTACCATGTCTTGTGGACTGCTTACTCAAGCAGAACTGTATATGTTTGCTTTTCACAGAGTGGATTGCTGACCTTGAAGCTAAGGGGCTCAAAGTGTTTGGAGATTACAGTTCTTGGATTGTTGGGAGGTTTGCTCATGTTGAGGTCAAGAATGGCTATGGGAACATGGTTCATCAATCAGATGCGGACCTTTTCTTTGTTGATAAACAGAGTGGTAAGGAGTTTATGGACACCAAAGGCAGCGAGGATGAAGCTGTGGAGGACATGGAGACTGCAGGAAACGCTTTTATGGCTGCTGCCCAGTCAATGAACGGCACCAACGGCATAAGGAAGAGGAAGAGCTGCGGAAACGAAGATGCAGCAGCTGTGAAGTTTGTGAAGTACAAGGTAGAAGACAACTCAGTGAAGGACTACCTGCAAGCAGCTAATGGCATGAGCAGTGGCAGTGAGGTAGAGAACCCGCAGTCTGATGATGAAATGGAAGAATCGGACTGATGCGTAGAAACGAGATCACCCGCTAATGCTTACTTTGGAGAGTTTCTTGGACAACCGCCTTTTTGGAGCCTGGACCAGTCTTGTTTCAGATGCCGCTTCTTAATGATGTCGTGCAGTTCCCTGTTCTAGGATAATAAATCTGCAAGAGGGCCCAATCTCCAGCTAGGCTTTCGGATATACTAGTAGTAATGGTTAGCTGACCCTACTTGACATGGAGCATATGAGCTCTGCTATGAGGTATATCGTGTTCTTTGTTATTATGATGCTATCGTAGAGACCTCAAACTGTAGTTTCGCTTCAAGTTATTACTTCTGTAATACAGAGTAGATGTGTACTTTGTTGTTATCCCACGGAACCAGTTGGTAGTAATGAAACCTTAACTTTTCCTGTGTATCGTGGCTCTGATGTGCTGACGAGGAACTTCCTTTTTGAAGTCCCGTTTCCTTTTCCTTTTGGTGAATGATGAGTGAATGTGGTGAAGTTGTCACACGTAAGAAACTGAAAGCTAGACTACATGCTCCCAGAACTTCCGGTTTGGAGGATTTCTTTTCTCTATCCTCTCATCTACAGGGCGTGTCCTTGCGGAACGATGCGTTTTCGCTTTCCACACCGCATCAGGGTCGCCGGTCTCCCTTGTCACCAGCTACTAGTCACTCGTCAGGCGCCACTCATGCTCGCCTCACCTCACGGTGCGATCCTCTCGTCCCGCCCATGCCGATCCGCGCCCCGAGCCAATGCCCATGCGGCCATGCCCACGACTAGTCCGAGGAGCCCCGCCGGCCCTGCAGGTCTGTGCTAACCGCCAGTTCCATGCTGGCTGCAGCCGGAGCCGGACAAGTTCCTTCACGACACGATGCGGTGCTCGGCAATTGCTGCGAGTGTGGCCGCCTGGCCGACGCCTCGAAGGCGTTTGATGGAATGCCGCACGGGGACGTGGTCGGCCGGACCGCCGTGATGTCCGTGCGCCGCATCGTGTCGTGAAGGAGAGGAACCTATACGTGGATTTGCGACAGTGGTGCTGAGCCTGGAGTTTCACGAGGTAGGCGCATGGTCGTGTACCCATTTCATGTTGCAAGCCTGCAGCAGGATTTTGGGTGATCCATGCCTGGTCGAGGCTCACAGATGCTGTGGGAAATTCGGAGGTGGACACTGCTGAGTGCTGACAGAACCGTCTGGCCTGCCGCTGCGAACTGATGCAGTGACTGTCTGATTGATGCATCATTGGGGCTGCAAGTGGAAAGCTATGCTGATGGGAATTAGTTGCTTGGTTGAAACACAGCAGGGTCATGGTCATGCTGGAAAGGGATGGTTTGCACATCATTTTCATGCTCGTTTCACGTTGCATGTGGAATCCAGGCGATGAGATAAGCAAAGTACGGGTACTAAGTTACCTACTGTTCTTATGAAGACTGAAATGTCGCATGGAATTCAACCTGTTCATGCTTTGGTGATCGTCAAATGTTAGGGAGGCGCTGGAGCCTGAAGCTGTTGTAGCACTCTTGACCTTTTGCAGATTGACATTTTCTTGGAACACACTTATCTCTAGAGTTTATGTTGGAAGATACTGTGAGGAAGCCTTGAAGGGTTTTCAAGCCAACTGTTTCTGAATCCTTTTCAGCTAACAATATAATTATTCAGTCATTTTGAGATGTGGTCCTACTTGAGATATGGAGACAAGGTTCATGCATGTGTTCTGAAAGGCGGGCTGCAAGGAGATACTGATATCTCCACAATGCTTTTTGACATTTAAGCACAATCTGGGTGCTTCACAAGTCAACTATTGGTATGGTATTTCCTTTGACTAAAGAAAAAGATGAGTTCTCATGAACAGTGATTATGGCAGGGTGTGCTAAATTGATGAATGTATAAGGTAATAGAATGCTTCAGTTCAATGTTACAAGGAAAGAAAACGGTCTAATGATGATATTGCTCTATTAATCTCCTTGATTGTTTGCTCTGATTTGGCATCCTTAGGTTGCATGTTCCAGCTACATTGGTGTGTGATCAAATCAGTTTGGAACAATTTAATGTTTCCAATGCTTGCTCCAGTTGGCATGCATATAAAGTGAGAGCACAACATATCCTGAGAAGGCTGAGATGCTATTCAATCAGTCAAAATGTGATAAAGTTGCATGGAATGTGACCACCTATGGTTGTTTCAATCTGGTCATCCATACGAGGAACTGGTTTCTTTCCAACAAATGATAGACATTGGGAAGAAACCCAATTGGATCTCTTCTGCAGGTTTTCTGTCAGTTTGTAGTCGTGTGGGCTACTTGATGAATGAAGGAACTACTCTCTCTCTCTCTCTCTCTCTCTCTTTTGAATCAATGAAGGAATTACTTTATACAGCTTGTAGTGTCTCATGGAATTTACCCTTAGAATGGAACACTATGCTTGCATGGTTGACATTCTGATGAAAGCAAGAAAACTTTTTGAAGCTGAATCTATGGTCAGGTGTCAATGTGTCATTGTTTCCAGATGTATATGGATCAAAATTCTTGGGGCTTGCAGGGTACACACTGAAACATTGAGATAGCTCAGAGAGCAGCAAGGAGATTGTCTGTGCTATTCCATGTAGCATAATTTCTTGCATGTTGTTGTCATACTTATTTGTGGATTTTAGGAGTTGTGATGTCAGTACCAGACTTCTGGAATAGCTGCTAGGTCATGGGGTAAAGAAGGAACTATTGTTCAGCTGCATTGAAACTAATGGTCAGATATTAGTGGCTATAAAAAAAACAAGGTCAGATATGAGTGTTTTTGTTGCAAGACAGATGCTCAAAATATTGGACAATGCTCTTTTTGCAAGATGGATGCTCAAAATATCTGAATTTGCTTGATATGTTTGCTGCCTGTTCATCGTGCCTTTTGTTCCTGCAATCTCTGATGCTACCGGTGGGCTCTTCAGTGTCCTTATGTACAAGATCAGACCAGAAGGAAATTCCAGATAAATGGGTAGTTTTGTGTACTGGTGAACAAAGGTAGGCTTGTGAATTATTACCACTGAAAATATTGCCCGTCCTGCACCATATCCAGCTTATGCTGTTAGTCTGTTACTGTCTTGGCTATTCATCTGAAGATTAACATAATGAATTTTGGTATTGGAAATTTGGATTTGCCTGAAGAGTTAGAGACTATAGTTTCTCACTTTGGCATCAATTCATTCTCAATTCATGTTCTTCCATGCCATGCTACAGTTTATTGAATAACATAGTGCATAACATAGATAATCCATCTCTAAATTTCTGCGTTCTGAACGCAGACTAAGGACATATCATGTTCAATGCAGAATGGGGACTTTTGTGAGTCTGAGGCAATAGTGCATAGCATAGATAATCCATCTCTAAATTTCTGCGTTCTGAACGCAGACCAAGGACATACCATGTTCAATGCAGAATGGGGACTTTTATGAGTCTGAGGCATATGAAAATGATCAGGCAGTCATGCCTGTACTTGCGAACTAAGAGTTGATCAGTACTCAGTGTGGCACACGGAGGGCCTGATGGTGGGCCACTTCAGTGGATGCTGGATTGCTCATTTCGCATTTGCCGTACTCAATCTGGGAAGCGTGTGCAGGTGGGGTGATCATTTTGCTGACCAAGTTAAGTAGTGTCTTTTCCAGGTCCTCTCCACTACTCCACGGATGAACCTCAGCCTTGAGAAGCTGCTTGTTGCTGCAGATGAGATTCCAAAGGGGGTAGTTCTCCTTTGGCATGACATAGTCCCCTTCCCCCAGCTTGAGGGATGGGCAGTAATCTCCCTTGCCGTCACCGATGTAGATGAAGTGCTGCTTCTTGTCACTGGCTGTTGCTTGGATCCTCTCAATTATCTTGCCCTGCACATGGTGAGCACATTTTTAGTTTATATGTGCTGAATTATTAGTGATCTTTTGCATCTTGATATGAGCAATGCACAGAGACTTTATCAATGTTGAAAGTACAGTATGAATATTCAGATTTCAGATTGCTGAGCACATTCAGACATGTTGCAATAGAATTATATTATACTGTTTCTTTTTTTGGTAGATAGATCTCGCTGTTTGTTTTGTCTGCCGTGGCCACGTGCGGTGAGCGTTGGAGTGCAGCTGACATTGAATTTCTGAACCGATCGATCGGCCGTCCTATTGTTTGGCACTAGTACCTTGCACATGTTGTCAGGGCAGAGGCTGCAGCCGTGCGGCGCGGCCGCGGAGTCGTGGAACGGCGAGATCCTGAGCCTGCCGTCGGCGTCGACGGTGGCCGGGTTGGTGACGATCTCGGAGAAGCAGCCGAGCACGCCGTGGTGCGCCAGGACGGTCTCGATGAAGAAGGTGTTGGCGTCGCTCACCACCTTCAGGTCACACCTGCAACAGGAGCAGCAGCAGCAGCATGATGCCAGCAAGCATCAAAGATCGGTCCCCAGACGCAAATGCTACAGTGAGGAACGTGGTCGGCATGGTGGTGCGCGTCCGTACCCGAGCGCCGCCGCCGTCTTGACCGCGGAGACGACATGCGCGTCGAGCGGCGCGCTCCGGAGGCAGTCGCGGATGTCGTCCGGCGTCTTCCCTCTGGCGTGCAGCTCCGCCATCATCCTGTCCTGGAAAAGGAAAAGACAAACCGAAATCTTGCACCCTGGACCTGGAGGAGAGGAGACGTGTGGTGCACATGAACATGAAGATTGGTTACCATGAGTGGGTTCCAGCGCATGGTCGGGCGCAGGCGCTGGAACGCGTCGGCGGCGCCGAGCTTGGTGACGACCCAGTCGTCGCTGTCCCAGTCGATGATGGTCCGGTCGAAGTCGAACACCACCACGACGCCGGGGGTAGGGGCGGGCGCGGACGCCATGGGCGGCTGCGGATGCCGGATGGATGGCAAGGGGCGGGGAGGAGGACAGGAGGCAGCTCTCCCGGGTTCTGCGTGCGCGGCTCGTATTTGGCGCCGTGGGCGGCGTCTTCTGGGTATTGGGGAGCGTTGCTGCACCGCACCGTCTCCTCTCCTCTGCTTTATATATAGCCCAATCTTGCTTGGCCGTGGCGCGGTTGCTGACTTGTTGGGTTTGCGCGTCGCGTCGTGGTCAGCAGTCACATGTGTCGCCTTTTGCCATTTGCCCATCGTCGCCGTGGCTCTGCACTCTGCTGCCGTGTGTTTGCTGTTTGTCTGGCTCCTTCTCCTTCTTCTTTCTCCGGCCGCGACTCGTGATCATGCCTAGCTCGGATTTGCTTGCGTTTGCGAGGGATACATCATTTTGTTATGCTATTCCTAATAGTACGAGTGCTACATCATTTTCGTGTGCTCCACCTCCATTCTGCACTCCGCTTACTGCGTCAAATCGACGAGAACCGCCGGATTAGTACTGCCACCCCTTCATGCATATCCATTTCTCGACACTGGACTATTCGTAGCAGCCACTCAAAGACCCCTGCCGCCATTGATTCTTTTTTTTTGGTTTTATTAGCATATATAATCCATTCATATAAGCTATTGATTTACATTAATTGAGCTGGAACCTAGCGCGCTACTCTCTCACTTTCCACAATTCGTGGCAAGGCTACCATTGGAAATCTGCGATTGGCACAGCATGTCTTTGTTCGCATCTTGGCGTGATCATCTCAGGTCCGAAATTCTACTGAAGACATCCTGTTGTCCTTGTCATTCTATGAATGTATGTACACTGTGCCATGTAGGCTACGTCATAACACATCTTGACACGTACGGATGCTAGCAAGTACTCCCTTTTTTAGACTATTACTGTAGTTCACTATTTCGTGCATACTGTAACACCTCTGGTGTTTTATTAACTAAAATATGCCTTGTCATCATAATGCATCGCAAAGCATCCATGATTAGGTTCACCTTGATGTGCGTCAACTAAAACAAATTTAAATTCATAGGTTGAATGTGCTCTTTGTGAAAAGGTGATTTGCCGAAAATACTATTTTACCCCTTTCTCTGTAATTCAAAATCCGTAGAGAATTTGGGGTTGGTCCAAAAAGCTTTATTGAGCGTCTTGATGAGAGCATCAAACTTGCTTTTCAAAGTTTTTCAAGTTTCCTTAGAGAAATTTAAAATATTTTGAAAATATCGTTTTCCGACAATTGTCCCCTTTTGGTTTTAAAACTAGAATTCAAAAACTATTCAAAATTTGGAAAAATTGTTTTTGGGAAAATTGTTCAGTTTGAAAAGTAGAATATTTCATAGTTTTGGAGATTTTCAAGTTTAGTTGAAAAATCAAAAGTAATTGCAAAAAATTAGATTCTAGGGTTTTTGTCCCCTTTTCAATTTTGATTTCAAATTCAAATTTTTGTTTAGAATTTGAAAATGCTCCTTTTGAGAAAGTTGGAGATCATGAAAAATTAGGGGACTTTGTTTTTGGAAATTTTTGAGTTGTCATGAAAAATCTTGAGTAATTGGAGATTTTTGCTGCTGGTTCTGCAATCATTGTAGCGCTGACGTCACCCGACCTTTCCCTCCTCCCTGTTCTTCCCGTCGCGGTGGCCGCCGGCGCCATACCGTCCTGCCGCGCCGCCCTCCAGCTCGCCTCCGACGCGCGAAGCTCCTTCATCGACGTGTCAGCCAGCCAGGGCGTTCTCGTCATCATATAAGTGGCGAAGCCGTCGTCGTTTTCTTCTTCTCCAGCCGCCGTCCGCCATTGCCGCCGAGGCTTCACCACACGCCATCGTCGTCATCGTGCCGCCTCTGGGCAAGCCGAGCACACCATTAGCTCCGCCTCGCGCTTCCGCGTCCAGCAAGCCTAGCCTCGCAGGCCGTTGTCGTCTCAATCACCCGAACGGAGTCGTTTTCTTCGCGAACGGCCATCGGAGCCGCCGCGAACCTCATCGTCGATTCCGTCGCCGCCGTTGGTCATTTTTCCAATTCCTCTCACCTCTGAGCTCGCCGTGATGTCCTCTACTTGATGCTCTCCTTGGTTTCCGTTTTGGTGCACAGAATCTCGCCGTGACACGACCTTGCCAGCCGGAGCGCGCCGTGCCACTCTCGCTGCCGTCCCCGCTCACGGTGAGCGCTATGCTCCGCCGCCTCCTAATCTTCATTTTCATGCGCATAGGAGTCGCCTTAGTCTCCTGCTTGTGTAGGTGCCGTTAGATAGGCCGAAGGAGCCGTGTGGCCTCCGGAACGTCACTGTCGCCGTCGAACTTCGCGTTGCTGTCGCCGTCGTGCGCGTAGCATCGTCCTCGGGTGCCGCTTGCATTCAATTGACTGGTCGAACATATTCGCCTAGCTGTGTAGGGGCGCATGCTCGCGTTAATGGCATCGGAGGATCTCCGACGAGCTTCCTAGCCGCATCGCCGCCGCGCTGTTCCGCCGCCGCCGCCGGGGTGTCTCCTTCGTGGTGTCCGCCGTCGGGTCTAGGTGCCTAGGGGGTCCGCCGTGGCCCAAGGGTCGCGTAGGAGGCCGCAGCGCAGTCGGAGATCCCGCCGCCGGCGAGGCCGAGCCGGTCAAGTCGCCGGAATCCTGTTTGAGCTCGCGAGGACCTCGCGTCGAGAATTAGATGAACTCCAGGGTCCTTACTGCAAAGTCGCATGACTCAGTGAATAGTGGACTGGGCCATTTTGTTATTTTTAAAAACCCCAAGGCCCTAATTGCAAAATAGCCAGCGCCAGCTCGGGCAGGCCGGATTGGGCCGACTGTCCGCATCGGGGGCGCTGGTTCAGATTCGGCCCAGTAGCCTTTTTCCTTTTTCTAAAAGCTTTTCTTTTTCTTTTAAAACAGATTTTGTGCAAATCTTTCTAGAATTTTAGAAAAATATTATTTAGAAGGTTCTGCCACAGCTGGTATCAGAGCCGGATCATTATTTAAAGAGTTATTGTAGTATTCATTGCGAAAACTTCAAAAGGTTTTGGATCAATTAAAAACCTAACTTGACTATTTTGGGTCCAAATTGCTTATTCCTTATCTATGATTCTTTCAATCAACCTTTATTCTTATTATAAAAGTGTGGTAATGGAGTAGTATAATATTGCCCTATGTTGTAAAAGTTATCTTTACGCATGTGTTTCTTTAAAAATCTTTTATGCTTAGATCGTAAGTTCGATTCATGCATCATGTTTAATTAACTTGTTTAGATTACCTTCCTTCTTAAAGTGGTTTGGGTTAAGTAGCATCAATCCTATTCATGCTAACCTTCTGATCTCAATCCATTTGCTCTTATCTTATTTCCTATCTGCTTTAGGATGGCTCGAAACAAGTGTACTCCATGCAAGATGACGGGACCTAAGGGTGTGCCTCGACATCAGCTAGCCTCAAGAGATTCCACCAGGTGTCGTGATTGTGGAACCAAGTGTGTGGGCTATTGGCAGCATACCGCACACCAGCTTGCTGGGGAAATGGTTGAATCCAATATTGAAAGATCTAAGGATGCTGTTCACATTCAACAGATGAAGAGCCATATACGTCGTGTAATGGCTGATAGGAATGAGTCATGGGGAAGGGAAGAGGTGTTAGAAGTCTGTATTCAAGAATTAGAAGATCAACTTGCTCAACGGACACCTGCAGTGAGTCATGTGTCAGGAGAAGGTACCAGTGGTGAGAAGGAAGAAGAAGTTTCAAATTTGTTATGCTTTGAAGATGAGGATGAAGTATTGGGTTTCAGGTATGATGATGATGGAGAAAACTTTGTAGCTGAAATGTCCATGGAGGATGAGAGTGGTGAAGAAGAAGATGATGAAAATGCAGTGGAATGGGATTATGGTGATGAACCTGAAGGGTACTTTGAAGAGGCATATGAGCCAGAGGAAGATCCAGAGATAGTAGAGGAAGAGTCAGAAGAGGAGATTTGGGAAGAAGTGTTTGAGGAGGAGCCTGAGAATGATCAAGTGGAAGAGGATCAGGTGGTTCCTATAAGTGTCAGTGAGGATGAGTATGACCCAATGATTCCGAGTGACAGTGAGATGTGAGTTAGGAATTGTGAGACAGTTGTGTAATATAGTAGTTCCCTTGTTCTCTCAGAAATCTTAGTATGGGTTGGACTGATAAGTCTATGAGTAGACTGTGTATCAAAAATAATGTATTATAAGTGTGTTTAAGCTTCTGTAACATCAGCTTGTTTAGTTCAATAAAGTATGTCAAAAAGTGTGGTTGGTTTATGAAATAGATGTGCCGAATAGGACAGTGAAAGTAAACTTACCTGATAGCAGTTCTCAGCTTCTTATCCAACTTTCTACTCTCAAAAGAAAAGTTGAAAATTTTTTTTGCTATCAGAAGTCTGTTAAGACAATGATAAATGCATGTGGGCCATATTATTTAGGAGGTTCTGCCACACATACCAATGTGTGTATGTACACTGTGCCATGTAGGCTACGTCATAACACATCTTGACACGTACGGATGCTAGCAAGTACTCCCTTTTTTAGACGATTTAATATAATAGTTCACTATTTCGTGCATACTAATGTGATTAGATATGTGGTAGCACGTCAAAGTTGGTGTTTATGCCTTACAATTTTAGCAAAATCATCAACTGAAATTTAATTGCATGACTCAGTACGATTGCTCTCTACTTTGTGCAGATCGATCTGGCTAAATATGTATACAAGGGTCCTGTAAACTTGAAACTATATAGGAAGAGAAAGGTTGAGCTACCTCTCAAGCAATCCATAAAAATCAAATGGACACTCTCTTGTAAAAAAAAAAAAAAATGGACACTCGACTTTTTGAGTCATTGTCCAATAATCTCTGGATTTTGGTGGATCAAACTATTATGGACATCGAAATCCAAATAGATGCTATCAAGTGCATCTAAAGCAAAGATTTCAATTGAACTTTGGATTATTCGAATATACTCCCACCAAGCTACCATGATACCTGACAGGAACAAATCGTACGTTGCACTAGTTTGTGTAAAAGCCGTGCTTGCTGGGAAGAAGTGGGGAATCTTGTTCATCCCAGATTCACAGCACAGAGACCCAGTTACAAACCTGCTTGTTGCATCACGCGTCACCCGCACTTGTGCCGCAATGGCAGCCATCTCCATTATCTTGCTAGCCGTTCAATGTGCCGGTAGCTTCCGTGCATCATCAGGCATGCCAAGCCTAACCATAGATATGAACATTTTCGGCGGCCGGAAAGTTGATCTGATCGATGTGGTCTATCCGTGTCTCATGCTTATAGGATAGGTGCAAGCCAACAATTTTGTCCTAAAATGACATGTATGGTTGCCAAGAAACGCATTCAACTTTTGGTTCACAGGAATAATGGGATTGATGGTTGGATGGATGGATAGGGTGCGCTCAGCGCTGTGCTTTGTGTGAAGGAGATGATGTCTACCCTCAAGGTTGGCCTCTAGGATAGCATACATACGTAAATTTAAATATACTCCCTTTGACCAATAATAAAACATGCAATTCTTGCTTTTCGAATAATTCATGCTTTCAATACTATTCACTCTAAATTTAGTTGAACTATTTTAACGGGGACGGATACCATAGTTGCATTCTTTTGTTGATGAAGGTAGTATAATATAGCACCATTCATACAATCTTCACTCTTTTTTTAATTTGGTTTTCGGGTACGTGTCTCGTTGACAAGAAATAAAGCTGGGTTTATAAAGCAAGGGTCCTCGAAGCTTATCTTCTTCTCTTAATAAAATAGTTAAGCCGTCAAGATTCCAATTGCTTGGACTATTAAAACAACAAAAAGATGCGCTAGGGCCGACATTGTTACAGGTGGAGACAAGGAGCAACGATCATATGAATGATTGCCGTTGCATTTTCATATGGTTCCGTGGAGTGGTTTATGTTTAGTGCAGAGGGTCTCCAAAGTTCTAGCGGCTTGAGGCTTCTAATTGGTACTTGCTCACTAGTAGTCGGCTAGTCGCAAGGATGCTCTACTCGAAAAAAGGTGGCGACAACTTCGCCGGAAATAGGAAAGAGGAAAAAGGTGAGGAAATGTGTGAGTTTGATATACAATTTGTCTTGTCTTTTGCAAAAGTGGGATCGTAAATTAGGACGCCATGATTCGTAAACGTACATTTGTCCGTCCCATTAACATGTCAGGCTGAAATTTGTTTAAAACTTTTAGTTGGGTCCTGTTCTTTATTTTTGACACGTGGCCATCAGGCTCGTCCCGGAGGCAAGCACACTATCTGCACATGGCTCCAACATATTAGGACCCATGCATGGTTTGTCTTAATTTGAGTGGTTTAGGGTTTACGGTTGAGAGTATAACTAATCAATTAGAGTATAACTAATCATTAAGTACCCTACAAATGAGTATTAGTGGTATAATTAATCAATAAAAACCTCGTTGTGTGATTTGTGATCGCACTCTCATTTTAGGAGCGACTTTCTTAAACATGGTCCCTAGGAACGAACTCTATAGAGGTTTTCTAGCAATCTCTACCCTGAAAAATTGTAGTCGTCATCTCAAGGCTTCAACTCTCCGAACTGTACTACCTCGGCCAACATCGCATTCCAACATCCCACACACATTAGCTCTCTCTATAGGCGATGAGGAAAGCTCCCTCCCTCGTCTCAACATCCTCAAGCCAGATGCATCAACCTAGGGGACAAAAGAATACAACTCAACTATCCAGGTTGAATAACATCGCACAAGTTATACTACCTCAATAAAGTGTGTAGACATGTACTCAGAGCAAGTGCAGTGATACAACCTGCTCGCAGGTCAAATACGCTCCAATTAATGCAGCGGCGGCAGCCGTAGCTCTGCAGAGCTAATAAGGACCGAGTGTAGCAGCAAAGCAGCCAATAGGAGCGTAGTGCTCGCGTAGCCGCCCGCTTCATGCCCGCGTTTTGCGAGACGCCGACTCCACGCTCTCTCTCCTCCACTATGTCTGCCAGCGGTGATTCAGTTGGCTTCTAGACAGCCATAATACTTGCTCTCATTAGGATGCCATCAATAGTGTTGCATATTTGCCTATCTTCGGATGGATAAAAACTAGTTAGTCTATCAAGAGCACAATTATTTGGACTATTAAGCAAAAAATGGGACGACGTGAATAAGCTCTATAAACAACATTTTTACAGATGGAGACAAGGGACAGCAATCGTATATATGAATGGTTGTCAGGGGCGAAGCCAAGTTATGGCTGCTGGGTGCCCAGGCACCCCCTAAAATTGTGAAATTTCTTAAGAACTAAAGAAGTTTAGCGCAGCAGGCACCCCCCATGGACCAAGATAAGGCACCCCCCGTGGTCAAGAAGCCCGTGTCACACATTCAGTTCTAGCTCAAGCATTGTTGGCACGCTGCCTGCCTGCCTCGGTTGAGTCCGTCCACTCAAAGCCATAACTACACGACGGCTCACCTGCCTTCGTTTCAAGTTCCCGTCTCCTGACTCCTGAGACCCAGTTGAGCCCGTCCGCTTCCCATGCGGTCTCACACCGCTCGATGCATAAAAATTTGATTATGGAGTGGTAATAGAAACAGAAAGCTCAAGACGCGATCGATGCTAATAAAGTTTCATCTCTGGATGAAATCAGTTGGAACAATGAGATTAAATATGATCCCGACTTGAGGAAAGAATTGATGCTTATCATCAGAACCTAAGAGAAACGGTGAGAAAAAAAAACTTGGAGAATGGACCTTGCCAGCCTGGCACTGTGATGTTCCTATTACAAATGGTGTTATTGGCCTTGCCCCTATTATTTACTTATGTTTTCATCAAATCACAATTATCATTACTAAAAGTTGAACTTTCATGTTTAAAACTATGAATTAGTAATGATACTTGTTCGAACATCACGTGAGCCACTACATTTATGATTAAGTTGGGCACCCCCAACCATTTGCTCTAGCTTCGCCACTGATGGTTGTCGTTGCATTTGCTTATCCGTGGGTCATGCATGCTTAACGTTGAGCATCTCCAAAGTTCTAGCTTGAAATGCCCATTTCTACTTGCCTAGACCCTAGTTGCAAGCACGCCCTACTGGAAAAAAGGTGACGACAACTTTGCCGGAAGGAGAAAAGAGAAAAGTGGAGAAATATGCGCATGGCCTTGATAATTTATCTTATCTTTTACAAAAAGAGTAGGACTATCAATTAGGACGACATGGTTGGTAAAATTATGTGTTAACATACTCCCATCATTGACACACACTTCCTCGGTCGCAAAATAAATACACTAAGGAACCAAGTTTTTTTAAAGTTCGACCATCTACAAAATTATACTAATATTTATGATATATAATGAGTATCATTAGATTAGACATGGGATATACTTTTATGGGCTTTGCTACGGTACACTTTTTACCTCATAGGAGGTAAGATCTCAAAAACATCACAGCCCTTGATTTTCAAAAATAAATGAAAGAATTTAGTTAACTAATATTCATAAAATAGAAAAGGAATCCCGAAAATCTCAGGCATATTCCCACCTAGACTATCTTCCTTGTTTGGTGCCGCATGCAGTGGACCATCTTCCTTTTTTTGTGCCGCATGCAGTTACCAATTTTCTAACAAAAAATGTGGACAAGTCATTTCATCAAAATATGTTACGCTAAAATTAAATTGGACCTACCATCTGTCACATTACAAAAAGTTATAAATTTGTATGCCTACCATGAAATGGCCCCACAATATTCCAAAGTAAAAAAATTATAATAGGATAAATACAAAAACTAGATGTATTACTTCTAACTACAAATCATGGTTTGTAAAAAAAACTACAAATCATCGTGTTATATAATGAAAATAAAATAAAATACAGTTGCACATGCGTGTGCGCCCAAAACTATATGCATGTTAGATATGTCATATCTTGCATGCATACTAGATCTAATAGAAAGATATTTTCCTTATAAATTTATTACCTCTTAGGAGGTAATATGTGGTAATTATTGTTTAGATTGACGGTCCACAGTCATTTCGGTGTACCGTAGCAAAACCCTACTTTTATATATAGTATACATATTTGAAGACACAAATGTTGATATTATTTTTGGTCAAATCTGATTTTTTTTTTTACTCTTTACACATGTGGTCACATATCATTCATCTAATTCATTAGGATATAGTGTGTGTGCAAATATTGTTAGTGCTACTTAAAAATGAAAATCACCAGGTATGTACAACAAACGATGGCGAAAGGGCATCGAAATTCAGGTAGTAGCTGTAGATTTGGATGCAATTTTTTATAATATAAATATAAATGTATTCAAAAGTAGAAAAATATAATTTGAGGCAGAGTAAACTGTAATTTTGAAACCGAGAAAGTTTTTTTTTTTTTGATGCCTCACCGAGAAAGTAGTATATAAAGGAAAGGAAAAGAAAGAGGAAACACAAAAAGGACAACTTTAGGCCCATTATCTCAATCCTCGTTGGAGTCCAGACATGTGACGGATTGGACTCGGCCGATTCCTTCAACTGCTTCACGGTCCAGTTTCAACAGTCCAGATGAGTAGATTCTAAAAAAAAAAAAAAAAAAAAAAAAAAAAAAAAAAAAAATCCAACAGTCCAGATTTGCCCTTTATTTTCGCAAAAAAAGAACCCTAAAAAATCGTAATATTATACAGAAACAACAACACTCCATATACCCTATTCACATCACCCCTTAAGCACAATCTGCACACTATTTTTTTTTTTGAACTAGAACACACTAAATGGAAGAAAACCAACAGTCTAGATAGTTTTCTCTTTTGTTTCTTAATAAAGTTGCCAAGTAACATACTAGTATTACTACTTTTGCTTGTGTGAGGAAAATTTAAATATACCCTTCTTAATATAATTATAGGTAACTCTTCTGCATATTTGAGAAAAATACAAATGTCAGCCAGTTTATGCACCTGCTGGTTGAAGTGTTAAACCAGAAAGGTACTCACATCACATGTCGTCCATTGCGATCAATCAACACCAAAGACTTCACTGATTATGCATTTGACAATTCACGAGAAGCACGTGACAACAAAACCAAAGCCTATCTGATCCACTCCTTTCCCACAATGGCAAGTGGCAGCTCCTGATTAGCTCTGCCCATTCCTACGTGGCACACCCCAGGATTGTTGAGTGATAGGCCATTGGGGCCCACCAAGTGCCACATCAGATGCCAAGCCATCGCGGCAGGACCAGCCGGCCAATCCCAGCCCAGCAAAAGATGGCCTGCTATCCAATCCAAACTGTATAAAAACAGCTGCTGTGTTCTATTCTGACACAGCTATCACACGCATACACAAACACAACACAGAACTAAGCATCCGAAGAAGCTGTGATCTGATCGACATGGCCGCCGCCACCATGGCTCTCACTTCCCGCGCGCTCGTCGGCAAGCCAGCGACCAGCACCAGGGACGTCTTCGGCGAGGGCCGCATCACCATGCGCAAGACTGCTGCCAAGCCCAAGCCAGCAGCGTCCGGCAGCCCCTGGTACGGTGCCGACCGCGTCCTGTACCTCGGCCCATTCTCCGGTGAGCCCCCAAGCTACCTGACGGGCGAGTTCCCTGGTGACTACGGCTGGGACACCGCGGGGCTGTCCGCGGACCCCGAGACCTTCGCCAAGAACCGCGAGCTGGAGGTGATCCACTGCCGCTGGGCCATGCTCGGCGCGCTCGGGTGCGTGTTCCCGGAGCTGCTCGCCCGCAACGGTGTCAAGTTCGGCGAGGCCGTGTGGTTCAAGGCCGGCTCCCAGATCTTCAGCGAGGGCGGCCTCGACTACCTCGGCAACCCGAGCCTGATCCACGCACAGAGCATCCTGGCCATCTGGGCGTGCCAGGTGGTGCTCATGGGCGCCGTCGAGGGGTACCGTGTCGCCGGTGGCCCGCTCGGGGAGGTGGTCGACCCGCTGTACCCTGGCGGCAGCTTCGACCCGCTTGGGCTCGCCGACGACCCGGAGGCGTTCGCGGAGCTGAAGGTGAAGGAGATCAAGAACGGCCGCCTCGCCATGTTCTCCATGTTCGGCTTCTTCGTGCAGGCCATCGTCACCGGCAAGGGTCCCCTAGAGAACCTCGCCGACCACCTCGCCGACCCTGTCAACAACAACGCCTGGGCCTACGCCACCAACTTCGTTCCCGGCAAGTGATTGGCAGGCCGCAAGCGTGCACAGTCCATGTCACCGCGAGAGCATTCCAGCACATCGTTGGGTCTACCTTGCCATGAGAGGGTCCATGACAAGTGAATATAAGTTTTGTATAAAACACTTAGATTAAAGCATTCCATTATTGGATCATATGTAAGAATGAGCGTCCGTGCATGTATTTGGCGTAAAGTTTTCCAAACGGGCCGAGCCCGATGGGCCGGAACGGGCACGGCCCGAAAAAACATGGCTCGACACGACGGCGGTCGTGCCCATGCCCGTGCCTGGGCCGCATGTCCGGCCCATGGGCCAGCACGCGACACGGCACGAAAAAGGCCAGGCACGGCCTTTTTTTTTTTTTCAATCATTTGGCCGTCCATTTTCCACCGTTGTGAAGGGCAGTATAAAAGGCGACGCCGGCCTCTCCCCCCCCATCCCTAATTCATTTCTTCCTCTCCGCTCCGCTGCTCGCCGCTGCTCTCGCTCTCTATCTTCTCTCCGCTCCGCTCCGCCGCGCGCCGCTGCATCTCTCTGAGTTAGCCGTGGCGAGGGCGAAGATGCAGGGGCGAGCGCGACGGCGGCCGGACGAGGTCGTCGCTGCTGCTCTCGCTTATATTTATTAGTTGTAGTCTTTACTTTGGATCTGTAATATGAGAACTTGGACTTTGACAATGATGTAAGAACATTGAACTGCAATCAGCAATGGAGCTAGGCTGTACTCTTTTCCTCACTAGGATTTTATCTCACAAGGGTGAGTTTTACCTAGGAGGTTTTTAATGAGACAACCCTTGCACATGCTCCATTGCTCCAAATATATTGCTATTTTCTTAACTCTGTCTTTGATTAGCTGTGTTAGTGTGTTTTGAACTTATGTTTGATCAAAATGGCTCAGTGCCTGAGCTGGCACGGGCACTGGTGTGCCACCGTGCCTAATGGCACGGCACGATACGATTTCTGCCTCTTAGTGCCGTGCCTGGGCTGCCAGTTAGGCACGGTGGCACTAACAGGCACGGCACGCCGTGCCGCGTAGTGCCGTGCCTAGGCCGTGCCCGTGCTGTGTCCTACATTTGTACAGATGGAGACATGAAGGAATGGTCGTGTATGGACTTGTTAGGCAAAGCTCCCGAAGTACCTTAGGATCTGAACCTTGTAGAAACTCTATCAACAACAGTTTTTTTTTTGAGCAATTTCTCAAATGAACTAGGGCCCTGAGAGGTTAGCTGAAATAGTAGATTTTCCTAATTTCCTCTACACAAAAAATCACTGTATGCATAGTGTTTATCCTATAGAATCATAGAGAACCAATTTCAGTCAGAGAATCAGGTCTTTACAAAGAATCACCTTACGCAGGAGGAGCTCTGCCAATTAAATTTAAACTAGGGCCTACGAATGAGCTAGTGTTGTTGCATTTTCATAGCCCATTACTAGCGCCAGATTAACTCTACC
Organism: Themeda triandra; assembly: GCA_018135685.1. Classification (NCBI taxonomy): domain Eukaryota; kingdom Viridiplantae; phylum Streptophyta; class Magnoliopsida; order Poales; family Poaceae; genus Themeda; species Themeda triandra. The sequence continues at coordinate 340,321 of JAENPR010000599.1, forward strand.
TGTACAACGCAAACAGTTTCAACGGCGTAAAGCATTAGAATAACAAAAGGAGTACCCTCCGTTCCAAAAAGAACACGTTTTTGACTTTGAAATATCGTGTTTGACCATTCATCTTATTCAAAAAATATTTATTTTATTATCATTTGTTTTATCATTAAAGATTTATATTTGTTTTATCATTAAAGATATTTTAATAATAATTTATCTAATTTATAATTTATATAAATTTTTTGAATAAGATGAATGGTCAAACACGATGTTTCAAAGTCAAAAACGTCATTCTTTTTGGGACGGAGGGAGTACTACACCCAGGCCCCTGACTGGTGACTGCTAGGTCCACGTCGCATCCATTCTCCAATTGATCAAACTGCCACATTTGATGACAGCAGATAGAGCATCTCCTCGGCCACCGGCTTCATCTTTGGTTTCAAAAGCGGACTCCATGTTTTCACCAGAGAGATCGTCTTGTGGACCAGAGCAGACGGATTTGCCATCACCTTCCCGTTGAACATAGCTTTGTTCCTTGTCTTCCACAGAGACCACAGCGCACCTGCACACATGTATAGGGTCACCACCTGTTTAATACCTCGACATCTCTCCAATATCTCAACGAAGAAAGTTTCACAGCTGGTTGGAGACATATTCCACCTAGATAATCTCTGAAGAAGACTACCACCGGACATTGAAAGAGAATGTGATCAGAGGTCCCAAAGCATCACATAAAAAATATTTTTTTGATCAAGACCATTTCATTTTTTAAGTTGTATATCACACTGAATCTTGTCATGGGTCGCCATCCAGATAAAGTTCTTCAGTTTCAAAGGAATGGGCTTTTCCAAACAAGAAACAACACCCCTGAATGTTAGCAGATTTTACAAAGATTTGACTGAGTATTTGGAGGAATTCTCCAGTGCCCAGTTCACTTCATCTCTACTTGAATCTAGTTCTACCTCTTCTAATCTCTTGATGAGCTCAACTAGTTCCTCGGATTGTATTGCATCAAACTGCCTTCTAAACTCTAGCTTCCACTCCCCATTTACAAAAGCTTTTGCCACAGATATATCAGGATCTCTAGTAATCTTGAACAAATTTGGATATGAAAATTTCAATGGGCACTGATCCATCCAGCAATCTAACCACAACTGGTATGTCTACCAGACTTCACTATAATCCTATGTTTAGACCACTTCAAAAGTTATGTTGTTTTTTAATAAACGTGCTAAATCAGTGTACGACCATCGCCATTGGTTGTGGTAGAGCCAAGTCAAGCCACAAATCAATAGTAATATAGCTAATAAGTTTCATATTTTGCTAACTAAGGCTATAACTAGACTTAAGTGATATATCACAATCGGGCCACAACCCACGAGGTGGCAGTGATATTTTCATATCACCGTCGGGTTTTACGTTGATCCGATAATGTTCTCTATCGCTCTGGATCTACCTAATCATAATTGATCGATTCTCCACCGTTGGATCTGCCTACCATAATTGCTTCTAGTTATAAAAGTGGCATCTGTCGACGAAATATCGGCGATAGTCCGACCAGGGGTATGCCCTGACCGGTAATGGATTGGCGGAAGGCGCACGAGATTGCGAGCAAGACGTAAACAGGGAGCAATCACACGAGGTTTACCCAGGTTCAGGCCGCAAGGATGCGTAAAACCCTAGTCCTGCTCTCTGTTTCGATTATGATGTGGATGTATGAGTCGTGCGTTATGCCGATTCGTCCTCCGTTCGGGGGTCCTTGCTCTCCTTATATATCACGGGAGCAAGGTTACAAGTCGGATCTAGCCTATCTCGGTACTAAGTTTACATACTTTACAAGTCTAAACTTTCCTATCTCAGCTAGGTCTTGTCCTCCTTGTCGGTCTTCGATAATCTTGCCCGTTTTAGGCTGTCCGACCAGCCTGGGCCGATCGGTCTTGGAGCTTGATGGGCCGGCCTGGTGATAGCGTGTCGGCCCAAACTAGGCCGTGAGGGTATATGGAGTTTATACCTCCACAGCTAGTCCCCGAGCATCATGGATCTTGAGGGAAAAACACCGTCTTGCTTGGTTGGGTGAGAAAGGGTGGTCGGACACATGTTCGACCTATGGTCCGAGAAGGGCTTGAGGACCGTCAAGTGTTTCCGATCACACTTTGCTTGCACTTGAATGACGTTTTCGGTTTTTGACCGAAAGATTTATGATGCTCCTGAAAAGAAAAAAGAATTTTGAAAGGGTCCCAAATCTGGAGACGTGGGCCCTCGTTAGTGTGTGATGCCTGCCATCACATGGTATCTGTCGTAATCGGTCAGTGCCTTAGCTTAGTTTTGAACTAAGCTTTTTGTAAAAAAGGATCAGGCCGAGTCATGCAAATGACGTGGGCCCCCGTAGTCCCCGAGGTTGCTGTAAGATAGTATATGTTGCAGCAAGCTCAAAAAAGAAAGATCTAGCCCATGTCACCTCTCAGGTGACGTGGGCCCACGTAGTCCCCGAGCCTGACATGAGGTGGAACACGTTATGTCAGGGTCTAAAAAAGAAGACAAACTGACCATTATATCATGCTTTATGTGTTTCCGACCACTCTTTGAGTGAGACCGAGCAGGCCAAATTTCATTTGGGCTGGTCGGTTTGAACCATGCCATGACTTTGTCATGATTAAGCTAAGATAGCTTTGCTACTTAACTCAGTCCCCAGCGTGGCTGTGAGACCATGGTTTTAAATCTAAACCCATGAAAATAGCTTAGCTATTTGTGTGCCAGAATAACCGGTATCATTGGCGAAAAAATCCCAGCTCAGCTGTCGGATTGTGTGGGTTGAAATATTGATGCTATACTGCAACTTTGTTACAGCGGGTTGGAAAAGCTTCTTCAAGTTGTTGCTGCAAAGAGAAAATGTGATATGAGTGAATGTTTTGATAAGGTATGTTGAATCGTATTGATTTGATATACTCTATGACACGAGGTTGTATCAGGATGTATTATTCGAAAATGGTTTTGGTAATCGCTCCTCCTTAGAGTTAATCAGTCCTCAGGTGTGTAGATGACCTATAGTGAATAGCGCGTTGCCGAATCACTTAGGGCCCTATTTCCATTGGAAGCGACCGCTGAATCCCTGTGTTGTATAGCGTTGGAGCTGTGAACACGTAGCGGGATTGATCAGAGACAGTGCATGCTGATTGTTTTCTGTTGGAGGGGTGACGTACTTGGCCATTTGGTAAAAAAGATGTTTTTAACTTTGTAAAGATGTTTCGAACGTACTTTGAAGTAGTTCGTGTAAAGAAATTCTTGTGAGAAAAGATTAGTGAAGGCATGGATGTTACTGTTGAGAAAGCACTTATCTGTATTTTGCTGTGAGCCACCGTCTTGTCGTGGTGGATTTTGATCATGCCTTTGTTCCTGAAAGAATGGTTATATGGTGTGTAAGATTTTCTTATTATGCAGAAGGCTAGGTTATGCTTGTTATAGATTTAGAAGAAAAAATTGCCAGCCACACTAGTCTCTTTCTCATTCAAGAGCCGACCAGGCCTTCGGGGTTAGATGATCCTAAACAAACAGCGCGGTGCCGGAATGTTTGGAGCCCTTTTCCTTTGGGAGCGACCGCTGGCGCACTCGTGTTGTTTGAGCGTGGTCTTGTTAACACGTAGCGAGTGAGACCGAGACGGTGCATTCCCTGGTTTGCTTCGTGTTTGAGGAAAGAAATTTGTGAAAGACCGGTTTTTCCAAAGTGTGGTCTTTTGAAATGGGTGAATGAATAAAATAGAAAATTTATTAGAGATGTTGGATACTTATCTTTCGTCCGTCGTGTCACGTCACGATCGCGTGTGGAGCAAAAAATAATCGCTTGCCGATGCAACCGTACATCGCAACCGACCGTCACGTCCATCCGGTGTACACTTTTGGACTCCGGTCGGGTCAATTCTCTTTTTTGGCGTGGGATTGAGATGTCAGTGACTCAATTGCTCCAACTCCCTGACGGCGGGAGTCAGCGAGCGTGCGGGGGGGTTCCCGATGCGAGGGAAATGTATAAATGCATATCGTGTTAGTGGAGCGGTTTTTCGTCGCTTCGTGCTCTTGGGAAATGAGAGGGCCGCGGAGTTTTGATTACCCACGATCCCGTCGGTTGCCTTCTCGAGTCCTCCGATCTCTCTATAAATTGGTGCTTGCGCTGAGAACTTCTCTATCCGCAGCGCATTCTCTGTTTTTGCTCCCCTTCTTCTGCCCTCGAGATTTAGGGTTTTAGACTCCATTTGCTCGCCGCCGCCGTCTAGATGGATCGCCGTCATGGTAAGCGCCCGGCGGAGGAGGAGGAGTCGGTGAACTCCCCTCGGGAGGTGAGGCCGCGGATAAGGTGAGCTTGAATGGGGTTTTTTCCTTGATTAATCTTGGGATTTTGTTCTTTTTGGTGTAACCGCAGTTCATTGTTTCACAATGTAGGTACAACCTCCTGACCATCGGAGGTGCAGCAGGCACCTCCGCTGCAGGCGCCGCCGAGGCGCGAGAAGGGCGGCGGGGGAGCGGAGGGATGTACCGGGGGCTGCGGCCCCCGAGCAGGTGGCTCCGGTCGTGGAGGCTGGGGCTGTTGTTGCTGTGGCGGAGCAGGCGGCTCCCGCCTTGGTGGAGGAGTCGGCGGCTGCTGCCAGTGTCTCCATGCCGCGTTCGCTGAGCAGCGTCTCAGCGAACTCCCTAGTGTCTGCGCTCGATCGTTGTCGGGCGGAGCTACAGCACGTCAGGGACCTCTACTCTGAGGCCACCAAGCAGCTGGGACAGGCGGAGGAAAACGCCGACCTGTTCCTGAAAGCACTCTCCTCCGCTCAGGAGGAGCTGGAGGCGGAGAAACAGCGGTCCACCGACTTCGACGCTGAAACATCCTCAATTTTCCGCGAAGGGAAAATCCACAGAATAAGGGATAATGTGATAGTCCAAAGAGCAACCATCGCATTATTCCATTAACAGTTGATACAACATCCATACATCGTACAAAAGAGTGCAATTAGAAGGGGTTTACATTAATTAATACACCGCCACATGGCGGAAACAAGTGGATCACTCAGCATCCAGAACAGCTACGACAGGCGGAAGTTATCGCGGAAGCAGTTTCATCCTCCAACTTGAGCGCAGGCACGAGACCATCTAATCCATCCGTCCTTCAGGGTTGTCGAATGTAGTCAGCATCCAAACCTGGTTCCAAAGTATCAGTACGATTTGTACTGGCCACTGGCTCCCACCCTATGCTTTGCATTTGCTTTGTGGAAAGTGGATGCAATTGGATATAACAAGAGGCCTAATATATAGCTGTAGTTTTCCTATGCAAGTATCATCAAGTTTTAATATAGATCAACAAGTTATAACCCAACATCATCTCCACACGTCTCCCAACCCACATCTCACACTTCTCACATCCCAATCACACTCTCCTCACCACACCTCACTCTCGAGTCGACAAGCCCGACTCCCTCTCAGGCTTGTCTCAACGGCCCACGGCCGGGGGAAAACACCACCAGGAACAACACCACCAGGGGAGAAAGAAGACACATCTCTCTACTCAAGAAGAGCGTAGGTCGAGGGAATGGCCATACCGAGGCCGCGGTTATGCGCATAAAGTCAACTCGCAGAGCTTGTACTCCTGTACCCACAAGATCACCATCATCGGCGCTCATGACACGCCTAGGCGATTCCGGCCGCCTTCCGGATAGATACGATGCCACCCTACCACTCGGCTCGGGACGTCCCGAGTCCACCGGTCCACTGAGACTGTGAAACGAAGTGCCAAGCCACCGAGGTCACATCGTTACCTTAGGAGGGTGTGGGTCCCGATGCCCGTACCTCCCTACACTATCCGCTAACAACCTAGTAGTAGTGGCACCGTACTAACAAGTCGGTCATCCGTCCCCCGCCCATCGGGGACGAGTGGAGAGCACGAAGGGTCCCAAGGTTCCGGTCCTCAAGATACATAAGTCCTTAGATTTGGACTAGACCGGATATCTCCTCAAGGGGGTTAACCAACACCCCGTGCCTCAACGGCACCTCCTTCCCGGGGCTTCGATCCACAAAGGCTCTCTACCCCGGGAACTCCTCAAGTCACATGTACCCGCCACAGGCACTCAAGTAGGGATGCCCAGATCGCACCCCTTGGCTGGACTCGCCTCAGCTCGTCGTTGTACAATCCTATCCAATCGACTCAACCCTCACCACTCACCCAAGACACACGCAAAGACACTCCCCGGGAGTCAAGTCCGCACCCCGTGCCTCAACCATATCCATCTCCCACCACGCATCACATCACGGATATAAAGCGTAGTAGAAGTAAAGTAGCATCAATAATATATATAAGCGTGTGTCTAGCCTAACAGCGGGTGAGCAGGGGGAAGGTTGCGACAAGGTATGGCTAACAGGCAAAACTACCATGCAACCTATCACAAGTTATTGCATAAAAGTGAAGCACTAGCAACTAATATATACATAATAGGTTCTACGAGGTTGGGTGGGACGTGGCACCTGCGAAGTCGTCTCCCAACTCCTGAGTGTACTCCAAGTCCTCCTTCTCGGTCAGCTCCTTCTCAACGTCTGAAATCGAGACATAATGGTCGCGGGAGCGACCCCTATAGATTATCACAAAGAATCAAATGAAAAACGAAGAATCCAAATGCATGCAAACATAATCCTACGACGTAGTGCTCAATTTTAGGAAAATTTGGACACCTAGATCATATTTTTCGGAGATCGTATGAAGAAGTTATGATTTTTCGAAGTTTAAATCATATTTTGAAAAAGATAAGGGAGAGAGAAAACTCGAGCCGTGACAAGTGGCGCGTGCCGATTGGTCCGAGGGCTACTGGCGGGCGACAGTGGGGTCCGGCCGATCTAGTCACCGACAGGTGGGTCCCAGTCAATGGTCAACCGTTGACCAGTCAACGGTCAACAAGGACCGGGCCGAAGTGGGCCTCGGAGGGCCGGGTCAGGGCTGGATTCGGGCCGAGCTGGGCCGGGCCGGGTCGACACGTGTCGAGGCCTCAGTGCGTCCACGTGGCGCCTATGGGCCTTAACTGGGCTGGGTGCACGGTGGCCGGTCCATGGTGGACTGGTAGCCTTGGTCCAGTGGACTGCTCTCTCGGTCCGCAATGGACCAAGTCCATCTCTCTCTCTCCTCCCTTGGTTCACAGTGAACAGGGTCTACGGGCTCATCATCCGAAGGGGTATGGGTTCATGAGCGTGCCGCATGGTGGACAGGAGCGCGTGGGCCTGGTGTCAGCTTCATGGTCCACAAGGACCGGGTCTATCTCTTCCTTCTCCAACTCATTCTCTTCCCCATCTCCTCCGTTCAGTCTCGCGTGCGTGGCCGTGCTCTTCGCCGGCGAGCGGGGAGTGCCAAGGCGCGCCGGTGGTGGCTCCGCGCGGGGTCTACGGGGTATGTGGAACTCACGGGGTCATGGCAAGCATGGCACGGGCATCGGAGGAGAACGGCAGGCGCGACGGTGGCCTCGGCGTCCGAGCGGATGGCCACGGAGCAGAGCAGCTCGGTGGCGGCGTCCACCGGTGGCAAGCTCACGCAGCCGCATGCGGTGGTGGTCCTTCATGGAGACTGAGAGGCGCTGGAGCTTCGTAGCGTCCTGGCGGGCTCGACGGCGTGCTCAAGGCGGCGGCTTGGAGGCAGCGATGCCCCATGCGTATGGCATGGCGGCGCGGAACGGCGGGGCCGTGGGGAAAAGGCGCCGTGATGCCCCGGCAAGGTACTGGGGACGCGCACGAGTTGTGCAGAGCACTGGCGAGCGCTTCCCTCGACGGAGTGGCAGCTGCGGGGCTTCGGCATGCCCGGTTGCGGTGGCACCAGCGTGATGCTGATGGCAAACCGCGGCGTCGTGGCACCGGAGCATGCGTCGCGACAGAGGGGCAAGGGACGGCGTTTTCCTCCAATTGACGCTGCAGCTCTTCGATTGGGGGCTTAGGACGTTTGCTAGGCTCGCCGACGGCGACCAAATTTCACGACGGCACTCGCGCGAGAAGCGAGCTCGCGGCGGAGCTCCGGGGAGCATGGCGGCGCGTCGGCCGGGTAACTGCAAGGGGCCCGGGCTCCATCTTCTACGCGGCTTGAGGCGGGGCGTCAAGGCGGAGCTCGACAGCGGGGCCTTGCACCTCAAGGCGGCCGGAGCTGCGCGCTGGGGCGGCGACACGACGGAGCTCTGGTGCACCGGTCATGGCGGCAAAGGCAAGGCGACGGCGGCAACGGTGGCGCGCGTGCGGCATGGCGACAGCGGATCGCGAGCGGGACTCCGGGAGTACGCCAGGGCTTCCTTGTGCTCTGGCGGGTGCTACGACGGCGAGAGGGCAGCGGCGGGGCTTGGCATGGCCGGCCGCGGTGGCTGCGACATGATGTTGATGGCGGGCGGCGGCGTGGCTGCAATTGGAGCCAAGGGTGACTCCTTGCCCTCAATTGGGGTTGCGTTCAGGCCAAGGGGCACACCGGCGATGACCAATTCCCACGGCGGCGCCCGACACGCGGCAGAGGCGATGGGCGGGGCGGCGTACTGCACGGGCAGCGAGGCGGCGCCGGAAGGCTCCATATTCCACTTGGCTGGATGCGTGGGTTCGAGCAGCAGCTCACCGGCCCACCCTTGCGTCGAGAGGCGACCAGAGGCGGCGGGGAACGCCACAAACGCGGCGGCGCTCTGCGGCGCTCCGGCGACAGCATGGTGCACAGTCCAAGGGCCTCTGGTGGTCACCCATGTGTCTTAGCGTGCGCATGGTGTTCTAGGACGAGGCGACTCCAACGGCGGTGACGAAGCGGCCCGACGGAGTTTGCACGGAGACGAAAGTCATGGCGGCGCTCCGGCGGCCAGGTAGCGGCGGCGGCCACCACGGGGAAGCCAAGGCGCTAAATTGCGCCGCATCCTTTGCTTCGGACCCCGATTGGCTTCTCCGGTGGTACGTTCATCATGACGGCGAGGCCTTAGAGGCACGTCGATGCTCGCGCGGCGGCAAGAGCCGCGGCGGCGCTCGGACGGCCATGGAGTCCGCGGCTGCCAAGGCGGGGCAAAGGTGCCCGCCCTCTGGTGGCGTGCCGGGCTCGTTAAGCGTGCGCACAGCGCGTTCTTCACGAAGGCGGAGACGTTGGTGGCGGTGCGGAGTTCTATCGCTAAGCGAGTCGGCCGGCGTGGCGGCGTTCTCGGCCGGCGGCCATGGAGGTCGCGCGTTCGTGTGTCGGCGTTTCCCGAGCCGTGGGGGTTTGAGGCGGCCGGCTCACGGCTTGTGCGGGTGCGGGGTGCTTATGCACCGTACGCGGTGGCCAAGGCATTGCCTTGCGCCTCCGGCGGGGAGCTCACGGCGGCGCGTCTACGACGGACGGCGGTGAGCGAGCTCACCTCGGGCTCGGAGAGGAAAGGGTGGCGGTGCAGGGAGAGTCGTGGCCGTGGCGAGTTGGAGCTGTGCCGTGCAGAACCGGGACGTCGTCGTAGTCGTTCAGGGCCGTCGGGTTCTCCTCCGGCGAGCTCGAACGACGGCAGCTCGCGGTCCCGGCTCCGGCGGGTTCTCTGCTCCGGCTCCGGTTCCTTCTTCTCCCTCTGTCTCTCTCTCGGTGTAGGCAGGTGGAGGTTACCTCAGGGCGGCGGTGCAAGGAAGGGAAACCCTAGGGGCTCGGTGGTGCCCCTTTTATAGGCGGGCGGCGGCCATGGTGAGGCAGAGAGCTCGGTGGACGGCGCGATGGGGAATAGGGGGTGATCGGGCGGCCAGGGAGCGTCCGGGGTAGGGTTTTCCGTGGTTGTGAGGGCATTTCGGGCAGGTTCCCGGTGCTCGCTCTTCGTCAGAGGTAAAGGTGGCCATGGCGTCACCGCGGCAGAGTGACGCCGCCGGCGTCAGGTTTTGGCTCGGCGCGGAATTCAAATGGGGCGGCATGGGAATGGTGCGGTGGCGCGTATCCGTGGCGTCCGCGTGGCATGGGAGCGAGGCGGACGGCGGGGAATGGCTGCCGGCGCCTGGGATTCCTTCACGGGCGGGCGCGGCGCCATGGCCCTGTCCTTCGCGCGGGGCAGAGAAAGCAGAGTCCAGGTTTGCCTGAAGGGGAAAGGTATGACGTGTGGGCCATGCGTGTCGGCGGGCCGGGGGTGAGATGGCGTCGGCCTCTTGGTGTATCGTGGACGAGCGACGGGAGTGGAGCGGGCCACCGCCGGGCCGCCCGGCCTCTTGGCCTTGCCGGGCCACGCCCGGGGCGAGGTGGAGGAGCGGGCGGGGGTGCGAGCGGCCGGGCCGGATCGGGCCGGTCAGGCCGGGCCGCGTGGCAGCCGGGGAGGAGCCGGGCGGGCTGGGCCGCCATGCTTCGGCGAGCGGGGCCGGGCCGCGGCCTTGGCAAGGCCTAGTAGGCCGGGCTGGGGCGGCGTGCTAGCCGGGCCTGGTTGGGGTCTCTCGGGCCAAAATGGCCTTTTCCTTTTCCCAGCCTATTCTTTCCCTTTTTCTATTTCCTATTCCCTATTTTAAACTAAGCCAAGGTCTCTTACAAGTGTATGCACATGTTGCCAACATGCATACACCCTTAGTGGGTCTCTAGGGGTCACTAGGGGAGCAAGGTACCAACTCCAAGGGTAGGCAACACACAAGATTTGTTACTTAGCAAAAGTTATTTGATTTTATTAGCATCACATAAAATCAAATAAGAGCCAAACCACAACTTGGAATTAAAATGCAATGCTCACACATGCTACTAGGCACTACTTGTGCAACTAGGTGGGTTTCCTAGCATGCCAAACACCAAACATGGGATTGTTTTAGAAAAATTTTTGTTGGTTCTGATTTTTGGTGTTTGTGATTTTTAGGGATGTTACAGTCCACCCCCCTTATAGGAATCTCGTCCCCGAGATTTAAGGGTAAGGTAAACCACTTAAGCTTCAAACTCCATCTTGGTGTTGATGTTGGTGTTGTCCTCGCCTTCGTTGGTGTAGCTTCATGATGGCTTCATGGTTAAGGTCACAACATGCTAACCATTCCTACTTTGGTTCCTTCATCTTGGTTGATGATCTCGGACTTGTTCCCGTTTTCGTCGAGTAGCTTGAATGATGCTGCACCTCGGGATAGCTTCTGGGTGCTATCCCCATCTTGAGCTTCATCTTGACCCTCCAGCTTCTATGTCGTGGAGAGGTTATTCCTTTCTGTGTGGACCTGCTCAGGGTCACATGTGCACTTAAACAAATCTCTTCCAATCCCAATCTTGGGTCATCCATTCTAATAGAGGGTAGCAAGGTGAGATCGCTAGAAGGGTATCCAAGTGTAGTGATACTCACAATCTACACCTCTAGGGCTTCATGTAGTACTTAAAGTGGACTAGAACTTTGAGATTCCTTGCACGATCACTTGTAAGGCTAAGTTTTATGCACACTTGGTAAAACATGCATAAAAGTATGCGATACCAAATTAAAAATGCGATCGAAGCATTGATCCTATGATAATCACATACCATTTTCCATGTTTGGGGCGCTAAGTGCGATCAACTTGTTGAGGCACCAATGGACAGCTCGAACGGCATTTCGAACCTTCCTGGCTGAACCCTGAATTTGCATGAACGGGGTCTCAGCTGGTGCTGCAACATTCTTCTCTGGGCATACGATGACTTTGTGACCATGCTGGCCACATCCAAAACAAGCGAAGGGTGCACCACATGTGGGTGCAAGTGTGATGGTCTTTCTTTTGGGGTAAAATGCAACCTTGTGGCCTTGAGTTCCACATCCAAAGCAAGTGATAAATGATCCACCAGGGGTTGTGGCGGCTTTCTTAGGGCAGTTGGCTATCCTATGTCCAGGTTGTCCACAACCAAAGCAAGTGAAAGGGCGCACAACTTGTAGGTGTGGATGTGGTGGCCTTCCACGTACTAGGGTCCATGGCAAGGCGAGGATGAACGGGACGAGACATGTTCTCACACGGCTCTTCGAAGCAGCGCTTCTTCCCTTTGTTGGCCACATTGGATTCCAAGCGATCCTTCTTCTCTATCTCCATAGCCTTGTTGGTTACCTCATCCAAGGTCTGGTAGGTGCCACTTGCGAGAGCAAGTCGGAGGGGAACATTCAGACCCATGCGAAAGTAGTACACCTTCATTTTCTCTGAGTTATGCACAGTAGGCACATATCGCATCAGGCGACTGAAGCGAGTGCTGTACTCGTGGACACTCTTGGAGCCTTGTTGTATGTTGCGAAACTCCTCTGCTAGGGCATGCATCATGTCCCTGGGCTCATGGTGTTTGAGAAAAGCTTTAGTGAACTCGCCCCATGAGATGGTGGGCTGCGACATTAACACACTCATTGGCGGAGTAGGTGGTCAAGTCCAGCTTCTTTGCCATATCACATAGCCAATCCAATGCGGTGATAGGGTCACCATTAGTTCTATCGAAGGTGGTTAGCTTCATCCTGAGTGAGCCTTCTAGCTTATGCTGAAAATTCTCTTCTAGGGTCTTGACAAGGCGTGTCTGCTTAGCCAACACTCCAACAAAAGTTGATGGAGGTGGTGGTTGGCTTTCTCCTGCAAGGGTCTCATCGGACGAGGTGTGGGCACAGACCCATTCCTTCTTAGGGTTGAATCCAATAGGTGTTCTACGACTATCACTTCCAAGGTCACAACCACGTCCATGGCCCATGGCGGGTCCTAGGAAGGGAAAAGTGCGATCGGTGACGAGAATGATGGATGGACATCCGTTGTAGGGTCACCTATGTTAGAGATCACGTGCAAGTGATATGATTTGTTAGCAATTAAAATTTGATAGTTAGGCAATGATTTAAACAATTTAAAACATTTTTTTTTACCCAACACACATACAAAGAAACGTAAAGATCCATAAGAAGCATTAAGACCCAAGCATTCATAACATGGTTTCATTACATGGCGATGTCTCTAGTAGCTACACTAGGAGACTCGCGGGAATCGTACTACCGACAGTTCCTTTCAGGGACTCCAAGCGTCTTGAGTGCTTCACGCAGGACTTGAGCAAACTCGTTGTGGTGCTTGTCGAAGAAGGGAATGCTCTCAAAGCGTTCCATCTGCATTGGATCCACGTATTGGGGGCAGGAGGTTAGTGTAAGGGGTAAGCCAAGCATAAAAAGGTATGCAAGGTCGGTCATAACCGAAAAGAGTTCAAGGTTCATCCTATTTCTAGCGACCAATCCTATGGGTCTCGTCCTAGGGTCAAGCATGGAGCTGATACCAACTGAAACATCCTCAATTTTCCGCGAAAGGAAAATCCACAGAATAAGGGATAATGTGATAGTCCAAAGAGCAACCATCGCATTATTCCATTAACAGTTGATACAACATCCATACATCGTACAAAAGAGTGCAATTAGAAGGGGTTTACATTAATTAATACACCGCCACATGGCGGAAACAAGTGGATCACTCGGCATCCGAAACGGCCTACGACAGCGGAAGTTATCGCGGAAGCGTTTCATCCTCCAACTTGAGCGCGAGCACGAGACCATCTAATCCATCCGTCCTTCAGGGTTGTCGAATGTAGTCAGCATCCAAACCTGGTTCCAAAGTATCAGTACGATTTGTACTGGCCACTGGCTCCCACCCTATGCTTTGCATTTGCTTTGTGGAAAGTGGATGCAATTGGATATAACAAGAGGCCTAATATATAGCTGTAGTTTTCCTATGCAAGTATCATCAAGTTTTAATATAGATCAACAAGTTATAACCCAACATCATCTCCACACGTCTCCCAACCCACATCTCACACTTCTCACATCCCAATCACACTCTCCTCACCACACCTCACTCTCGAGTCGACAAGCCCGACTCCCTCTCGGCTTGTCTCAACGGCCCACGGCCGGGGAAAACACCACCAGGAACAACACCACCGGGGAGAAAGAAGACACATCTCTCTACTCAAGAAGAGCGTAGGTCGAGGGAATGGCCATACCAAGGCCGCGGTTATGCGCATAAAGTCAACTCTGCAGCTTGTACTCCCGTACCCACAAGATCACCATCATCGGCGCTCATGACACGCCTAGGCGATTCCGGCCTGCCTTCCGGATAGATACGATGCCACCTTACCACTCGGCCGGGACGTCCCGAGTCCACCGGTCCACCGAGACCGTGAAACGAAGTGCCAAGCCACCGAGGTCACATCGTTACCTTAGGAGGGTGTGGGTCCCGATGCCCGTACCTCCCTACACTATCCGCTAACAACCTAGTAGTAGTGGCACCGTACTAACAAGTCGGTCATCCGTCCCCCGCCCATCGGGGACGAGTGGAGAGCACGAAGGGTCCCAAGGTTCCGGTCCTCAAGATACATAAGTCCTTAGATTTGGACTAGACAAGATATCTTCTCAAGGGGGTTAACCAACACCCCGTGCCTCAACGGCACCTCCTTCCCGGGGCTTCGATCCACAAAGGCTCTCTACCCCGGGAACTCCTCAAGTCACATGTACCCGCCACAGGCACTCAAGTAGGGATGCCCAGATCGCACCCCTTGGCTGGACTCGCCTCAGCTCGTCATCGTACAATCCTGTCCAATCGACTCAACCCTCACCACTCACCCAAGACACACGCAGCACACTCCCCAGGAGTCAAGTCCGGCACCCCGTGCCTCAACCATATCCATCTCCCACCACGCATCACATCACAGATATAAAGCGTAGTAGAAGTAAAGTAGCATCAATAATATATATAAGCGTGTGTCTAGCCTAACAGCGGGTGAGCAGGGGGAAGGTTGCGACAAGGTAGTGGCTAACAGGCAAAACTACCATGCAACCTATCACAAGTTATTGCATAAAAGTGAAGCACTAGCAACTAATATATATGCCATGCGTAATAGGTTCTACGAGGTTGGGTGGGACGTGGCACTTGCAAAGTCGTCTCCCAACTCCTGAGTGTACTCCAAGTCCTCATTCTCGGTCAGCTCCTTCTCAGCGTCTGAAATCGAGACATAATGGTCGCGGGAGCGACCCCTATAGATTATCACAAAGAATCAAATGAAAAACGAAGAATCCAAATGCACGCAAACATAATCCTACGACGTAGTGCTCGATTTTAGGAAAATTTGGACACCTAGATCATATTTTTCGGAGATCGTATGAAGAAGTTATGATTTTCTGAAGTTTAAATCATATTTTGAAAAAGATAAGGGAGAGAGAAAACTCAGGCTGTGACAAGTGGCGCGTGCTGATTGGTCCAGAGGGCTACAGCGGCTGACAGGTGGGGTCCGGCCGATCTAGTCACCGACAGGTGGGTCCCAGTCAATGGTCAACCGTTGACCAGTCAACGGTCAACAAGGACCGGGCCGAAGTGGGCCTCGGAGGGCCGGGTCAGGGCTGGATTCGGGCCGAGCTGGGCCGGGCCGGGTCGACACGTGTCGAGGCCTCAGTGCGTCCACGTGGCGCCTATGGGCCTTAACTGGGCTGGGTGCACGGTGGCCGGTCCATGGTGGACTGGTAGCCTTGGTCCAGTGGACTGCTCTCTCGGTCCGCAATGGACCAAGTCCATCTCTCTCCTCCCTTGGTTCACAGTGAACAGGGTCTACGGGCTCATCATCCGAAGGGGTATGGGTTCACGAGCGTGGCGCATGGTGGACGGAGCGCGTGGGCTCGGTGTCGGCTTCATGGTCCACAAGGACCGGGTCTATCTCTTCCTTCTCCAACTCATTCTCTTCCCCATCTCCTCCGTCCGGCTTCTATGTCGTGGAGAGGTTATTCCTTTCGTGTGGACCCGCTCGGGGTCACATGTGCACTTAAACAAATCTCTTCCAATCCCAATCTTGGGTCATCCATTCTAATAGAGGGTAGCAAGGTGAGATCAGCTAGAAGGGTATCCAAGTGTAGTGATACTCACAATCTACACCTCTAGGGCTTCATGTAGTACTTAAAGTGGACTAGAACTTTGAGATTCCTTGCACGATCACTTGTAAGCTAAGTTTTATGCACACTTGGTAAAACATGCATAAAAGTATGCGATACCAAATTAAAAATGCGATCGAAGCATTGATCCAATGATAATCACATACCATTTTCCATGTTTGGGGCGCTAAGTGCGATCAACTTGTTGAGGCGCCAATGGACAGCTCGAACGGCATTTCGAACCTTCCTGGCTGAACCCCGAATTTGCATGAATGGGGTCTCGGTGGTCTTGCCGCAAAGCATTCTTCTCTCGGGCATACGATGACTTTGTGACCATGCTGGCCACATCCAAAACAAGCGAAGGGTGCACCACATGTGGGTGCAAGTGTGATGGTCTTTCTTTTGGGGTAAAATGCAACCTTGTGGCCTTGAGTTCCACATCCAAAGCAAGTGATAAATGATCCACCGGGGTTGTGGCGGCTTTCTTAGGCGGTTGGCTATCCTATGTCCGGGTTGTCCACAACCAAAGCAAGTGAAAGGGCGCACAACTTGTAGGTGTGGATGTGGTGGCCTTCCACGTACTAGGGTCCATGGCAAGGCGAGGATGAACGGGACGAGACATGTTCTCACATGGCTCTTCGGCGCGCTTCTTCCCTTTGTTGGCCACATTGGATTCCAAGCGATCCTTCTTCTCTATCTCCATAGCCTTGTTGGTTACCTCATCCAAGGTGCGGTAGGTGCCACTTGCGAGAGCAAGTCGGAGGGGAACATTCAGACCCATGCGAAAGTAGTACACCTTCATTTTCTCTCGAGTTATGCACAAGTAGGCACATATCGCATCGAGCGACCGAAGCGAGTCTTTGTACTCGTGGACACTCTTGGAGCCTTGTTGTATGTTGCGAAACTCCTCTCGCTAGGGCATGCATCATGTCCCTGGGCTCATGGTGTTTGAGAAAAGCTTTAGTGAACTCGCCCCATGAGATGGTGGGCTGCGACCTTAACACACTCATTGGCGGAGTAGGTGGTCAAGTCCAGCTTCTTTGCCATATCACATAGCCAATCCAATGCGGTGATAGGGTCACCATTAGTTCTGTCGAAGGTGGTTAGCTTCATCCTGAGTGAGCCTTCTAGCTTATGCTGAAAATTCTCTTCTAGGGTCTTGAGAAGGCGTGTCGCTTAGCCAACACTCCAACAAAAGTTGATGGAGGTGGTGGTTGGCTTTCTCCGCAAGGGTCTCATCGGACGAGGTGTGGGCACAGACCCATTCCTTCTTAGGGTTGAATCCAATAGGTGTTCTACGACTATCACTTCCAAGGTCACAACCACGTCCATGGCCCATGGCGGGTCCTAGGAAGGGAAAAGTGCAGATCAGGTGACCAGAATGATGGATGGACATCCGTTGTAGGGTCACCTATGTTAGAGATCACGTGCAAGTGATATGATTTGTTAGCAATTATAATTTGATAGTTAGGCAATGATTTAAACAATTTAAAACATTTTTTTTACCCAACACACATACAAAGAAACGTAAAGATCCATAAGAAGCATTAAGACCCAAGCATTCATAACATGGTTTCATTACATGGCGATGTCTCTAGTAGCTACACTAGGAGACTCGCGGGAATCGTACTACTCGCAGGTAGCTCAAAAGGGGGACAATCTACTCTACTTCAGAAGTGAGTCATGTCACATGGCCATGCGGGCCTCATCATCATCGTCAGCTGGGTTGCTTCTCCATCAGGGGTGGATCATAACTTAGGAAGCTAGGTTGCGCTGCATGCAGGTGGGATCGAGGAGCTTCCTTCCATCTCAGGTATCTGTGCGTTGCGCTGGTACAGCCTCTTCACAAACTCACGGGCCTCCTCCTATTCGGGAGTAGGATCGGGCGCAGTAAAGAGCAAGCAGCCATGTTCAGCTTGGTACGTGCCAGCAGGAATGTCTCCTCACGAGGTTCCTTGCGAACGCGGATAGGTAGCTTGGATTGCACCTTCTGATACTCTCTGACGCGACGGGCATCGGACTTCCTCCAAGTCTCCTTGAGCCTCTTCATTGCGTCATGCAGGAATAGGCATACCTTCATGTACTCCACCAGGCGAGTCATGTTAGACTTGCTCCTCTTCTTCATCTCAGCTAACTCCTTCTCTTGTGCCTTCATCTTTTCTTCCATCACTGAGACTTGGTTCTGGTAGAAGCGCTTGTCATGCTCCAACTCTGTTATGAGCTTGTCCTGAATGAGCAAGTGCCTTCCAGTAACCTTGAGGGTGTCACTTGCCTCCTTGGACCAGGTGAACTTAGCATCGGCCCATTGCTCAACAGCACTCTTGGAGTTGTCGAGAGCACGTGGCAACAGGCGGTATGGCCCTGTCTTGAGATGCTCATTTGCGTCTCGCATCACGATCTGAAGGGCAGAACGTGCAGCAAGTTGCACAGCAGTGGTGAGAGTACTATCCATCTCACGAACGACGAGGGGTTTTAATGCTAGCACCTCCTCACATTCGAGAATCGAATAGTCACCACGAAACAAAGCTTCGGGTCCCTTGGGTCCAACCTTGTTGTGGCAGTCCACCGACGGTTCCTTTCGGGGACTCCAAGCGTCTTGAGTGCTTCACACGAGGACTTGAGCAAACTCGTTGTGGTGCTTGTCGAAGAAGGGAATGCTCTCAAAGCGTTCCATCCGCATTGGATCCACGTATTGGGGGCGGGGAGGTTAGTGTAAGGGGTAAGCCAAGCATAAAAAGGTATGCAAGGTCGGTCATAACCGAAAAGAGTTCAAGGTTCATCCTATTTCTAGCGACCAATCCTATGGGTCTCGTCCTAGGGTCAAGCATGGAGCTGATACCAACTGAAACATCCTCAATTTTCCGCGAAGGGAAAATCCACAGAATGAGGGATAATGTGATAGTCCAAAGAGCAACCATCGCATTATTCCATTAACAGTTGATACAACATCCATACATCGTACAAAAGAGTGCAATTAGAAGGGGTTTACATTAATTAATACACCGCCACATGGCGGAAACAAGTGGATCACTCAGCATCCAGAACAGCTACGACAGGCGGAAGTTATCGCGGAAGCGTTTCATCCTCCAACTTGAGCGCAGGCACGAGACCATCTAATCCATCCGTCCTTCAGGGTTGTCGAATGTAGTCAGCATCCAAACCTGGTTCCAAAGTATCGCACGATTTGTGCGGCCACCGGCTCCCACCCTATGCTTTGCATTTGCTTTGTGGAAAGTGGATGCAATTGGATATAACAAGAGGCCTAATATATAGCTGTAGTTTTCCTATGCAAGTATCATCAAGTTTTAATATAGATCAACAAGTTATAACCCAACATCATCTCCACACGTCTCCCAACCCACATCTCACACTTCTCACATCCCAATCACACTCTCCTCACCACACCTCACTCTCGAGTCGACAAGCCCGACTCCCTCTCAGGCTTGTCTCAACGGCCCACGGCCGGGGGAAAACACCACCAGGAACAACACCACCAGGGGAGAAAGAAGACACATCTCTCTACTCAAGAAGAGCGTAGGTCGAGGGAATGGCCATACCGAGGCCACGGTTATGCGCATAAAGTCAACTCTGCAGAGCTTGTACTCCTGTACCCACAAGATCACCATCATCGGCGCTCATGACACGCCTAGGCTGATTCCGGCTGCCTTCCAGATAGATACGATGCCACCCTACCACTCGGCTACGGGACGTCCCGAGTCCACCGGTCCACCGAGACTGTGAAACGAAGTGCCAAGCCACCGAGGTCACATCGTTACCTTAGGAGGGTGTGGGTCCCGATGCCCGTACCTCCCTACACTATCCGCTAACAACCTAGTAGTAGTGGCACCGTACTAACAAGTCGGTCATCCGTCCCCGCCCATCGGGGACGAGTGGAGAGCACGAAGGGTCCCAAGGTTCCGGTCCTCAAGATACATAAGTCCTTAGATTTGGACTAGACAAGATATCTCCTCAAGGGGGTTAACCAACACCCCGTGCCTCAACGGCACCTCCTTCCCGGGCTTCGATCCACAAAGGCTCTCTACCCCGGGAACTCCTCAAGTCACATGTACCCGCCACGAGGCACTCAAGTAGGGATGCCCGAGATCGCACCCCTTGGCTGGACTCGCCTCAGCTCGTCGTCGTACAATCCTGTCCAATCGACTCAACCCTCACCACTCACCCAAGACACACGCAGCACACTCCCCAGGAGTCAAGTCCGGCACCCCGTGCCTCAACCATATCCATCTCCCACCACGCATCACATCACAGATATAAAGCGTAGTAGAAGTAAAGTAGCATCAATAATATATATAAGCGTGTGTCTAGCCTAACAGCGGGTGAGCAGGGGGAAGGTTGCGACAAGGTAATGGCTAACAGGCAAAACTACCATGCAACCTATCACAAGTTATTGCATAAAAGTGAAGCACTAGCAACTAATATATACGTAATAGGTTCTACGAGGTTGGGTGGGACGTGGCACCTGCGAAGTCGTCTCCCAACTCCTGAGTGTACTCCAAGTCCTCCTTCTCGGTCAGCTCCTTCTCAGCGTCTGAAATCGAGACATAATGGTCACGGGAGCGACCCCTATAGATTATCACAAAGAATCAAATGAAAAACGAAGAATCCAAATGCACGCAAACATAATCCTACGACGTAGTGCTCGATTTTAGGAAAATTTGGACACCTAGATCATATTTTTCGGAGATCGTATGAAGAAGTTATGATTTTCTGAAGTTTAAATCATATTTTGAAAAAGATAAGGGAGAGAGAAAACTCAGGCTGTGACAAGTGGCGCGTGCTGATTGGTCCAGAGGGCTACAGCGGCTGACAGGTGGGGTCCGGCCGATCTAGTCACCGACAGGTGGGTCCCAGTCAATGGTCAACCGTTGACCAGTCAACGGTCAACAAGGACCGGGCCGAAGTGGGCCTCGGAGGGCCGGGTCAGGGCTGGATTCGGGCCGAGCTGGGCCGGGCCGGGTCGACACGTGTCGAGGCCTCAGTGCATCCACGTGGCGCCTATGGGCCTTAACTGGGCTGGGTGCACGGTGGCCGGTCCATGGTGGACTGGTAGCCTTGGTCCAGTGGACTGCTCTCTCGGTCCGCAATGGACCAAGTCCATCTCTCTCTCTCCTCCCTTGGTTCACAGTGAACAGGGTCTACGGGCTCATCATCCGAAGGGGTATGGGTTCACGAGCGTGGCGCATGGTGGACAGGAGCGCGTGGGCCTGGTGTCAGCTTCATGGTCCACAAGGACCGGGTCTATCTCTTCCTTCTCCAACTCATTCTCTTCCCCATCTCCTCCGTTCAGTCTCGCGTGCGTGGCCGTGCTCTTCGCCGGCGAGCGGGGAGTGCCAAGGCGCGCCGGTGGTGGCTCCGCGCTGGGTCTACGGGGTATGTGGAACTCACGGGGTCGTGGCAAGCATGGCACGGGCATCGGAGGAGAACGGCAGGCGCGACGGTGGCCTCGGCGTCCTAGCGGATGGCCACGGAGCAGAGCAGCGGGGTGGCGGCGTCCACCGGTGGCAAGCTCACGCAGCCGCATGCGGTGGTGGTCCTTCATGGAGACTGAGAGGCGCTGGAGCTTCGTAGCATCCTGGCGGGCTCGACGGCGTGCTCAAGGCGGCGGCTTGGAGGCAGCGATGCCCCATGCGTATGGCATGGCGGCGCGGAACGGCGGGGCCGTGGGGAAAAGGCGTCGTGATGCCCCGGCAAGGTACTGGGGACGCGCACGAGTTGTGCAGAGCACTGGCGAGCGCTTCCCTCGACGGAGTGGCAGCTGCGGGGCTTCGGCATGCCCGGTTGCGGCGGCACCGGCGTGATGCTGATGGCAAACCGCGGCGTCGTGGCACCGGAGCATGCGTCGCGACAGAGGGGCAAGGGACGGCGTTTTCCTCCAATTGACGCTGCAGCTCTTCGATTGGGGGCTTAGGACGTTTGCTAGGCTCGCCGACGGCGACCAAATTTCACGACGGCACTCGCGCGAGAAGCAAGCTCGCGGCGGAGCTCCGGGGAGCATGGCGGCGCGTCGGCCGGGTAACAGGGGCCCGGGCTCCATCTTCTACGCGGCTTGAGGCGGGGCGTCAAGGCGGAGCTCGACAGCGGGGCCTTGCACCTCAAGGCGGCCGGAGCTGCGCGCTGGAGCGGCGACACGGCGGAGCTCTGGTGCACCGGTCATGGCGGCAAAGGCAAGGCGACGGCGGCAACGGTGGCGCGCGTGCGGCATGGCGACAGCGGATCGCGAGTGGGACTCCGGGAGTACGCCAGGGCTTCCTTGTGCTCTGGCGGGTGCTACGACGGTGAGAGGGCAGCGGCGGGGCTTGGCATGGCCGGTCGCGGTGGCTGCGACATGATGCCGACGACGGGCGGCGGCGTGGCTACAATTGGAGCCAAGGGTGACTCCTTGCCCTCAATTGGGGTTGCGTTCAGGCCAAGGGGCACACCGGCGATGACCAATTCCCACGGCGGCGCCCGACACGCGGCAGAGGCACGCGGCGGCGCCGATGGGCAGGGCGGCGTACTGCACGGGCAGCGAGGCGGCGCCGGAAGGCTCCATATTCCATTTGGCTGGATGCGTGGGTTCGAGCAGCAGCTCACCGGCCCACCCTTGCGTCGCGAGGCGACCAGAGGCGGCGGGGAACGCCACAAACGCGGCGGCGCTCTGCGGCGCTCCGGCGACAGCATGGTGCACAGTCCAAGGGCCTCTGGTGGTCACCCATGTGTCTTAGCGTGCGCATGGTGTTCTAGGATGAGGCGACTCCAGCGGCGGTGACGAAGCGGACCGACGGAGTTTGCACGGAGACGAAAGTCATGGCGGCGCTCCGGCGGCCAGGTAGTGGCGGCGGCCACCACGGGGAAGCCAAGGCGCTAAATTGCGCCGCATCCTTTGCATCGGACCCTGATTGGCTTCTCCAGTGGTACGTTCATCATGACGGCGAGGCCTTAGAGGCACGTCGATGCTCGCCCTGCGGCAAGAGCCGCGGCGGCGCTCGGACGGCCATGGAGTCCGCGGCTGCCAAGGCGGGGCAAAGGTGCCCGCCCTCTGGTGGCGTGCCGGGCTCGTTAAGCGTGCGCACAGCGCGTTCTTCACGAAGGCGAAGACGTTGGTGGCGGTGCGGAGTTCTATCGCTAAGCGAGTCGGCCGGCGTGACGGCGTTCTCGGCCGGCGGCCATGGAGGTCGCGCGTTCGTGTGTCGGCGTTTCCCGAGCCGTGGGGGTTTGAGGCGGCCGGCTCACGGCTTGTGCGGGTGCGGGGTGCTTATGCACCGTGCCTGCGGTGGCCAAGGCATTGCCTTGCGCCTCCGGCAGGGGAGCTCACGGCGGCGCGTCTACGACGGACGGCGGTGAGCGAGCTCACCTCGGGCTCGGAGAGGAAAGGGTGGCGGTGCAGGGAGAGTCGTGGCCGTGGCGAGTTGGAGCTGTGCCGTGCAGAACCGGGACATCGTCGTAGTCGTTCAGGGCCGCCGGGTTCTCCTCCGACGAGCTCGAACGACGGCAGCTCGCGGTCCCGGCTCCGGCGGGTTCTTTGCTCCGGCTCCGGTTCCTTCTTCTCCCTCTGTCTCTCTCTCGGTGTAGGCAGGTGGAGGTTACCTTAGGGCGGCGGCGCAAGGAAGGGAAACCCTAGGGGCTCGGTGGTGCCCCTTTTATAGGCGGGCGGCGGCCATGGTGAGGCAGAGAGCTCGGTGGACGGCGCGATGGGGAATAGGGGGTGATCGGGCGGCCAGGGAGCGTTCGGGGTAGGGTTTTCCGTGGTCGCGAGGGCATTTCGGGCAGGTTCCTGGTGCTCGCTCTTCGTCAGAGGTAAAGGTGGCCATGGCGTCACCGCGGCAGAGTGACGCCGCCGGCGTCAGGTTTTGGCTCGGCGCGGAATTCAAATGGGGCGGCATGGGAATGGTGCGGTGGCGCGTATCCGTGGCGTCCGCGTGGCATGGGAGCGAGGCGGACGGCGGGGAACGGCTGCCGGCGCCTGGGATTCCTTCACGGGCGGGCGCGGCGCCGTGGCCCTGTCCTTCGCGCGGGGCAGAGAAAGCAGAGTCCAGGTTTGCCTGAAG
Source organism: Themeda triandra (assembly GCA_018135685.1). Classification (NCBI taxonomy): domain Eukaryota; kingdom Viridiplantae; phylum Streptophyta; class Magnoliopsida; order Poales; family Poaceae; genus Themeda; species Themeda triandra. Next base: position 364,157 of record JAENPR010000599.1, read on the forward strand.
GGGAAAGGTATGACGTGTGGGCCATGCGTGTCAGCGGCTGGGGGTGAGATTGCGTCGGCCTCTTGGCGTATCGTGGACGAGCGACAGGAGTGGAGCGGGCCACTGCTGGGCCACCTGGCCTCTTGGCCTTGCTGGGCCACGCTCTGGGGCGAGGTGGAGGAGCGGGCTGGGGTGCAGAGCGGCCAGGCCGGATCGGCTGATTCAGCTGGGCCGCGTGGCAGGCCGGGAGGAGCTGGCGGGCTGGGCCGCCATGCTTCGGCGAGCAGGCTGGCTGCGGCCTTGGCAAGGCCTAGTAGGCCGGGCTGGGCTGGCGTGCTAGCTGGGCTGGTTGGGGTCTCTCGGGCCAAAATGGCCTTTTCCTTTTCCCAGCTATTCTTTCCCTTTTTCTATTTCCTATTCCCTATTTTAAACTAAGCCAAGGTCTCTTACAAGTGTATGCACATGTTGCCAACATGCATACACCCTTAGTGGGTCTCTAGGGGTCACTAGGGGAGCAAGGTACCAACTCCAAGGGTAGGCAACACACAAGATTTGTTACTTAGCAAAAGTTATTTGATTTTATTAGCATCACATAAAATCAAATAAGAGCCAAACCACAACTTGGAATTAAAATGCAATGCTCACACATGCTACTAGGCACTACTTGTGCAACTAGGTGGGTTTCCTAGCATGCCAAACACCAAACATGGGATTGTTTTAGAAAAATTTTTGTTGGTTCGATTTTTGGTGTTTGTGATTTTTAGGGATGTTACGAGTCCACCCCTTATAGGAATCTCGTCCCGAGATTTAAGGGTAAGGTAAACCACTTAAGCTTCAAACTCCATCTTGGTGTTGATGTTGGTGTTGTCCTCGCCTTCGTTGGTGTAGCTTCATGATGGCTTCATGGTTAAGGTCACAACATGCTAACCATTCCTACTTTGGTTCCTTCATCTTGGTTGATGATCTCGGACTTGTTCCCGTTTTCGTCGAGTAGCTTGAATGATGCTGCACCTCGGGATAGCTTCCGGGTGCTATCCCCATCTTGAGCTTCATCTTGACCCTCCAGCTTCTATGTCGTGGAGAGGTTATTCCTTTCTGTGTGGACCTGCTCAGGGTCACATGTGCACTTAAACAAATCTCTTCCAATCCCAATCTTGGGTCATCCATTCTAATAGAGGGTAGCAAGGTGAGATCAGCTAGAAGGGTATCCAAGTGTAGTGATACTCACAATCTACACCTCTAGGGCTTCATGTAGTACTTAAAGTGGACTAGAACTTTGAGATTCCTTGCACGATCACTTGTAAGCTAAGTTTTATGCACACTTGGTAAAACATGCATAAAAGTATGCGATACCAAATTAAAAATGCGATCGAAGCATTGATCCAATGATAATCACATACCATTTTCCATGTTTGGGGCGCTAAGTGCGATCAACTTGTTGAGGCACCAATGGACAGCTCGAACGGCATTTCGAACCTTCCTGGCTGAACCCCTGAATTTGCATGAACGGGGTCTCGGTGGTGCTAAAGCATTCTTCTCACGGGCATACGATGACTTTGTGACCATCGGCCACATCCAAAACAAGCGAAGGGTGCACCACATGTGGGTGCAAGTGTGATGGTCTTTCTTTTGGGGTAAAATGCAACCTTGTGGCCTTGAGTTCCACATCCAAAGCAAGTGATAAATGATCCACCGGGGTTGTGGCGGCTTTCTTAGGGCGGTTGGCTATCCTATGTCCGGGTTGTCCACAACCAAAGCAAGTGAAAGGGCGCACAACTTGTAGGTGTGGATGTGGTGGCCTTCCACGTACTAGGGTCCATGGCAAGGCGAGGATGAACGGGACGAGACATGTTCTCACATGGCTCTTCGAGCGGCGCTTCTTCCCTTTGTTGGCCACATTGGATTCCAAGCGATCCTTCTTCTCTATCTCCATAGCCTTGTTGGTTACCTCATCCAAGGTACGGTAGGTGCCACTTGCGAGAGCAAGTCGGAGGGAACATTCGGACCCATGCGAAAGTAGTACACCTTCATTTCTCTCGAGTTATGCACGGTAGGCACATATCGCATCGGGCGGCGGCGGGTGTCTTTGTACTCGTGGACACTCTTGGAGCCTTGTTGTATGTTGCGAAACTCCTCTGCTAGGGCATGCATCATGTCCCTGGGCTCATGGTGTTTGAGAAAAGCTTTAGTGAACTCGCCCCATGAGATGGTGGGCTGCGACCTTAACACACTCATTGGCGGAGTAGGTGGTCAAGTCCAGCTTCTTTGCCATATCACATAGCCAATCCAATGCGGTGATAGGGTCACCATTAGTTCTGTCGAAGGTGGTTAGCTTCATCCTGAGTGAGCCTTCTAGCTTATGCTGAAAATTCTCTTCTAGGGTCTTGAGAAGGCGTGTCTGCTTAGCCAACACTCCAACAAAAGTTGATGGAGGTGGTGGTTGGCTTTCTCCTGCAAGGGTCTCATCGGACGAGGTGTGGGCACAGACCCATTCCTTCTTAGGGTTGAATCCAATAGGTGTTCTACGACTATCACTTCCAAGGTCACAACCACGTCCATGGCCCATGGCGGGTCCTAGGAAGGGAAAAGTGGTCAGGTGACCAGAATGATGGATGGACATCCTGTTGTAGGGTCACCTATGTTAGAGATCACGTGCAAGTGATATGATTTGTTAGCAATTATAATTTGATAGTTAGGCAATGATTTAAACAATTTAAAACATTTTTTTTTACCCAACACACATACAAAGAAACGTAAAGATCCATAAGAAGCATTAAGACCCAAGCATTCATAACATGGTTTCATTACATGGCGATGTCTCTAGTAGCTACACTAGGAGACTCGCGGGAATCGTACTACTCGCAGGTAGCTCAAAAGGGGGACAATCTACTCTACTTCAGAAGTGAGTCATGTCACATGGCCATGCGGGCCTCATCATCATCGTCAGCTGGGTTGCTTCTCCATCAGGGGTGGATCATAACTTAGGAAGCTAGGTTGCGCTGCATGCAGGTGGGATCGAGGAGCTTCCTTCCATCTCAGGTATCTGTGCGTTGCGCTGGTACAGCCTCTTCACAAACTCACGGGCCTCTTCCTATTCTGGAGTAGGATCAGGCGCAGGTAAAGAGCAAGCAGCCATGTTCAGCTTGGTACGTGCCAGCAGGAATGTCTCCTCACGAGGTTCCTTGCGAACGCGGATAGGTAGCTTGGATTGCACCTTCTGATACTCTCTGACGCGACGGGCATCGGACTTCCTCCAAGTCTCCTTGAGCCTCTTCATTGCGTCATGCAGGAATAGGCATACCTTCATGTACTCCACCAGGCGAGTCATGTTAGACTTGCTCCTCTTCTTCATCTCAGCTAACTCCTTCTCTTGTGCCTTCATCTTTTCTTCCATCACTGAGACTTGGTTCTGGTAGAAGCGCTTGTCATGCTCCAACTCTGTTATGAGCTTGTCCTGAATGAGCAAGTGCCTTCCAGTAACCTTGAGGGTGTCACTTGCCTCCTTGGACCAGGTGAACTTAGCATCGGCCCATTGCTCAACAGCACTCTTGGAGTTGTCGAGAGCACGTGGCAACAGGCGGTATGGCCCTGTCTTGAGATGCTCATTTGCGTCTCGCATCACGATCTGAAGGGCAGAACGTGCAGCAAGTTGCACAGCAGTGGTGAGAGTACTATCCATCTCACGAACGACGAGGGGTTTTAATGCTGGCACCTCCTCACATTCGAGAATCTGAATAGTCACCACGAAACAGGCTTCTGGTCCCTTGGGTCCAACCTTGTTGTGGCAGGTCCACCGACAGTTCCTTTCAGGGACTCCAAGCGTCTTGAGTGCTTCACGCAGGACTTGAGCAAACTCGTTGTGGTGCTTGTCGAAGAAGGGAATGCTCTCAAAGCGTTCCATCTGCATTGGATCCACGTATTGGGGGCAGGAGGTTAGTGTAAGGGGTAAGCCAAGCATAAAAAGGTATGCAAGGTCGGTCATAACCGAAAAGAGTTCAAGGTTCATCCTATTTCTAGCGACCAATCCTATGGGTCTCGTCCTAGGGTCAAGCATGGAGCTGATACCAACTGAAACATCCTCAATTTTCCGCGAAGGGAAAATCCACAGAATAAGGGATAATGTGATAGTCCAAAGAGCAACCATCGCATTATTCCATTAACAGTTGATACAACATCCATACATCGTACAAAAGAGTGCAATTAGAAGGGGTTTACATTAATTAATACACCGCCACATGGCGGAAACAAGTGGATCACTCAGCATCCAGAACAGCTACGACAGGCGGAAGTTATCGCGGAAGCAGTTTCATCCTCCAACTTGAGCGCAAGCACGAGACCATCTAATCCATCCGTCCTTCAGGGTTGTCGAATGTAGTCAGCATCCAAACCTGGTTCCAAAGTATCAGTACGATTTGTACTGGCCACTGGCTCCCACCCTATGCTTTGCATTTGCTTTGTGGAAAGTGGATGCAATTGGATATAACAAGAGGCCTAATATATAGCTGTAGTTTTCCTATGCAAGTATCATCAAGTTTTAATATAGATCAACAAGTTATAACCCAACATCATCTCCACACGTCTCCCAACCCACATCTCACACTTCTCACATCCCAATCACACTCTCCTCACCACACCTCACTCTCGAGTCGACAAGCCCGACTCCCTCTCAGGCTTGTCTCAACGGCCCACGGCCGGGGGAAAACACCACCAGGAACAACACCACCAGGGGAGAAAGAAGACACATCTCTCTACTCAAGAAGAGCGTAGGTCGAGGGAATGGCCATACCGAGGCCGCGGTTATGCGCATAAAGTCAACTCTGCAGAGCTTGTACTCCTGTACCCACAAGATCACCATCATCGGCGCTCATGACACGCCTAGGCTGATTCCGGCTGCCTTCCAGATAGATACGATGCCACCCTACCACTCAGCTCTGGGACGTCCCGGAGTCCACCGGTCCACTGAGACTGTGAAACGAAGTGCCAAGCCACCGAGGTCACATCGTTACCTTAGGAGGGTGTGGGTCCCGATGCCCGTACCTCCCTACACTATCCGCTAACAACCTAGTAGTAGTGGCACCGTACTAACAAGTCGGTCATCCGTCCCCCGCCCATCGGGGACGAGTGGAGAGCACGAAGGGTCCCAAGGTTCCGGTCCTCAAGATACATAAGTCCTTAGATTTGGACTAGACGGATATCTCCTCAAGGGGTTAACCAACACTTTGTGCCTCGACGGCACCTCCTTCCCGGGGCTTCGATCCACAAAGGCTCTCTACCCGGGAACTCCTCAAGTCACATGTACCCGCCACGGGCACTCAAGTAGGGATGCCCGAGATCGCACCCCTTGGCCGGACTCGCCTCGGCTCGTCGTCGTACAATCTGTCCAATCGACTCAACCCTCACCACTCACCCAAGACACACGCAGCACACTCCCCAGGAGTCAAGTCCGGCACCCCGTGCCTCAACCATATCCATCTCCCACCACGCATCACATCACAGATATAAAGCGTAGTAGAAGTAAAGTAGCATCAATAATATATATAAGCGTGTGTCTAGCCTAACAGCGGGTGAGCAGGGGGAAGGTTGCGACAAGGTAATGGCTAACAGGCAAAACTACCATGCAACCTATCACAAGTTATTGCATAAAAGTGAAGCACTAGCAACTAATATATATGCCATGCGTAATAGGTTCTACGAGGTTGGGTGGGACGTGGCACTTGCGAAGTCGTCTCCCAACTCCTGAGTGTACTCCAAGTCCTCCTTCTCGGTCAGCTCCTTCTCAGCGTCTGAAATCGAGACATAATGGTCGCGGGAGCGAACCCTATAGATTATCACAAAGAATCAAATGAAAAACGAAGAATCCAAATGCACGCAAACATAATCCTACGACGTAGTGCTCGATTTTAGGAAAATTTGGACACCTAGATCATATTTTTCGGAGATCGTATGAAGAAGTTATGATTTTCTGAAGTTTAAATCATATTTTGAAAAAGATAAGGGAGAGAGAAAACTCAGGCTGTGACAAGTGGCGCGTGCTGATTGGTCCAGAGGGCTACGGCGGGCGACGGTGTGGGGTCCGGCCGATCTAGTCACCGACAGGTGGGTCCCGATCAATGGTCAACCGTTGACCGAGTCAACGGTCAACAAGGACCGGGCCGAAGTGGGCCTCGGAGGGCCGGGTCGTGGCCGGATTCGGCCGAGCAGGCCGGGCCGGGTCGACACGTGTCGAGGCCTCAGTGCGTCCACGTGGCGCCTATGGGCCTTAACTGGGCTGGGTGCACGGTGGCCGGTCCATGGTGGACTGGTAGCCTTGGTCCAGTGGACTGCTCTCTCGGTCCGCAATGGACCAAGTCCATCTCTCTCTCTCCTCCCTTGGTTCACAGTGAACAGGGTCTACGGGCTCATCATCCGAAGGGGTATGGGTTCACGAGCGTGGCGCATGGTGGACAGGAGCGCGTGGGCCTGGTGTCAGCTTCATGGTCCACAAGGACCGGGTCTATCTCTTCCTTCTCCAACTCATTCTCTTCCCCATCTCCTCCGTCCAGCTTCTATGTCGTGGAGAGGTTATTCCTTTCTGTGTGGACCCGCTCAGGGTCACATGTGCACTTAAACAAATCTCTTCCAATCCCAATCTTGGGTCATCCATTCTAATAGAGGGTAGCAAGGTGAGATCAGCTAGAAGGGTATCCAAGTGTAGTGATACTCACAATCTACACCTCTAGGGCTTCATGTAGTACTTAAAGTGGACTAGAACTTTGAGATTCCTTGCACGATCACTTGTAAGCTAAGTTTTATGCACACTTGGTAAAACATGCATAAAAGTATGCGATACCAAATTAAAAATGCGATCGAAGCATTGATCCAATGATAATCACATACCATTTTCCATGTTTGGGGCGCTAAGTGCGATCAACTTGTTGAGGCGCCAATGGACAGCTCGAACGGCATTTCGAACCTTCCTGGATGAACCCTGAATTTGCATGAACGGGGTCTCGGTGTCCGCAGCATTCTTCTCTCGGGCATACGATGACTTTGTGACCATGCTGGCCACATCCAAAACAAGCGAAGGGTGCACCACATGTGGGTGCAAGTGTGATGGTCTTTCTTTTGGGGTAAAATGCAACCTTGTGGCCTTGAGTTCCACATCCAAAGCAAGTGATAAATGATCCACCGGGGTTGTGGCGGCTTTCTTAGGGCGGTTGGCTATCCTATGTCCGGGTTGTCCACAACCAAAGCAAGTGAAAGGGCGCACAACTTGTAGGTGTGGATGTGGTGGCCTTCCACGTACTAGGGTCCATGGCAAGGCGAGGATGAACGGGACGAGACATGTTCTCACATGGCTCTTCGGCGGCGCTTCTTCCCTTTGTTGGCCACATTGGATTCCAAGCGATCCTTCTTCTCTATCTCCATAGCCTTGTTGGTTACCTCATCCAAGGTGCGGTAGGTGCCACTTGCGAGAGCAAGTGGAGGGAACATTCGGACCCATGCGAAAGTAGTACACCTTCATTTTCTCCGAGTTATGCACGGTAGGCACATATCGCATCGGGCGGCAAGGCGAGTGTCTTTGTACTCGTGGACACTCTTGGAGCCTTGTTGTATGTTGCGAAACTCCCTCGCTAGGGCATGCATCATGTCCCGGGCTCATGGTGTTTGAGAAAAGCTTTAGTGAACTCGCCCCATGAGATGGTGGGTTGTGACCTTAACACACTCATTGGTGGAGTAGGTGGTCAAGTCCAGCTTCTTTGCCATATCACATAGCCAATCCAATGCGGTGATAGGGTCACCATTAGTTCTGTCGAAGGTGGTTAGCTTCATCCTGAGTGAGCCTTCTAGCTTATGCTGAAAATTCTCTTCTAGGGTCTTGAGAAGGCGTGTCTGCTTAGCCAACACTCCAACAAAAGTTGATGGAGGTGGTGGTTGGCTTTCTCCTGCAAGGGTCTCATCGGACGAGGTGTGGGCACAGACCCATTCCTTCTTAGGGTTGAATCCAATAGGTGTTCTACGACTATCACTTCCAAGGTCACAACCACGTCCATGGCCCATGGCGGGTCCTAGGAAGGGAAAAGTGCAGATCAGGTGACCAGAATGATGGATGGACATCCTGTTGTAGGGTCACCTATGTTAGAGATCACGTGCAAGTGATATGATTTGTTAGCAATTATAATTTGATAGTTAGGCAATGATTTAAACAATTTAAAACATTTTTTTTACCCAACACACATACAAAGAAACGTAAAGATCCATAAGAAGCATTAAGACCCAAGCATTCATAACATGGTTTCATTACATGGCGATGTCTCTAGTAGCTACACTAGGAGACTCGCGGGAATCGTACTACTCGCGAGGTAGCTCAAAAGGGGGACAATCTACTCTACTTCGGAAGTGAGTCATGTCACATGGCCATGCGGGCCTCATCATCATCGTCAGTGGGTTGCTTCTCCATCGGGGTGGATCATAACTTAGGAAGCTAGGTTGCGCGGCGCATGCGGGTGGGATCGAGGAGCTTCCTTCCATCTCGTATCCGTGCGTTGCGGCGGTACGGCCTCTTCACAAACTCACGGGCCTCTTCCTATTCTAGAGTAGGATCGGGCGCGAGGTAAAGAGCAAGCAGCCATGTTCGGCTTGGTACGTGCCGGCGGGAATGTCTCCTCATGAGGTTCCTTGCGAACGCGGATAGGTAGCTTGGATTGCACCTTCTGATACTCTCTGACGCGACGGGCATCGGACTTCCTCCAAGTCTCCTTGAGCCTCTTCATTGCGTCATGCGGGAATAGGCATACCTTCATGTACTCCACCGGGCGAGTCATGTTAGACTTGCTCCTCTTCTTCATCTCGGCTAACTCCTTCTCTTGTGCCTTCATCTTTTCTTCCATCACCGAGACTTGGTTACGTAGAAGCGCTTGTCATGCTCCAACTCTGTTATGAGCTTGTCCTGAATGAGCAAGTGCCTTCCAGTAACCTTGAGGGTGTCACTTGCCTCCTTGGACCAGGTGAACTTAGCATCGGCCCATTGCTCAACAGCACTCTTGGAGTTGTCGAGAGCACGTGGCAACAGGCGGTATGGCCCTGTCTTGAGATGCTCATTTGCGTCTCGCATCACGATCTGAAGGGCAGAACGTGCAGCAAGTTGCACAGCAGTGGTGAGAGTACTATCCATCTCACGAACGACGAGGGGTTTTAATGCCGGCACCTCCTCACATTCGAGAATCTGAATAGTCACCACGAAACAGGCTTCTGGTCCCTTGGGTCCAACCTTGTTGTGGCAGGTCCACCGACAGTTCCTTTCAGGGACTCCAAGCGTCTTGAGTGCTTCACGCAGGACTTGAGCAAACTCGTTGTGGTGCTTGTCGAAGAAGGGAATGCTCTCAAAGCGTTCCATCTGCATTGGATCCACGTATTGGGGGCGGGGAGGTTAGTGTAAGGGGTAAGCCAAGCATAAAAAGGTATGCAAGGTCGGTCATAACCGAAAAGAGTTCAAGGTTCATCCTATTTCTAGCGACCAATCCTATGGGTCTCGTCCTAGGGTCAAGCATGGAGCCGATACCAACCGAAACATCCTCAATTTTCCGCGAAGGAAAATCCACGAGAATGAGGGATAATGTGATAGTCCAAAGAGCAACCATCGCATTATTCCATTAACGGTTGATACAACATCCATACATCGTACAAAAGAGTGCAATTAGAAGGGGTTTACATTAATTAATACACCGCCACATGGCGGAAACAAGTGGATCACTCGGCATCCGGAAACGGCTACGACAGCGGAAGTTATCGCGGAAGCGATTTCATCCTCCAACTTGAGCGCGGGCACGAGACCATCTAATCCATCCGTCCTTCGGGGTTGTCGAATGTAGTCGGCATCCAAACCTGGTTCCAAAGTATCGCACGATTTGTGCGGCCACGGCTCCCACCCTATGCTTTGCATTTGCTTTGTGGAAAGTGGATGCAATTGGATATAACAAGAGGCCTAATATATAGCTGTAGTTTTCCTATGCAAGTATCATCAAGTTTTAATATAGATCAACAAGTTATAACCCAACATCATCTCCACACGTCTCCCAACCCACATCTCACACTTCTCACATCCCAATCACACTCTCCTCACCACACCTCACTCTCGAGTCGACAAGCCCGACTCCCTCTCAGGCTTGTCTCAACGGCCCACGGCCGGGGAAAACACCACCGGGAACAACACCACCGGGGAGAAAGAAGACACATCTCTCTACTCAAGAAGAGCGTAGGTCGAGGGAATGGCCATACCGAGGCCGCGGTTATGCGCATAAAGTCAACTCGCGAGCTTGTACTCCTGTACCCACAAGATCACCATCATCGGCGCTCATGACACGCCTAGGCCGATTCCGGCCGCCTTCCGGATAGATACGATGCCACCCTACCACTCGGCTACGGGACGTCCGGAGTCCACCGGTCCACCGAGACCGTGAAACGAAGTGCCAAGCCACCGAGGTCACATCGTTACCTTAGGAGGGTGTGGGTCCCGATGCCCGTACCTCCCTACACTATCTGCTAACAACCTAGTAGTAGTGGCACCGTACTAACAAGTCGGTCATCCGTCCCCCGCCCATCGGGGACGAGTGGAGAGCACGAAGGGTCCCAAGGTTCCGGTCCTCAAGATACATAAGTCCTTAGATTTGGACTAGACAGGATATCTCCTCAAGGGGGTTAACCAACACCCCGTTGAAAGTCCCTAGTTTGGTTTTGGCTAATTGATGAAACCTAGGACTAACCTTGTTTATCTAAGTGGTTGATTTAGAGAAAGGTTGTCCTCATGATGAGCATATTGAATATGAAGCATGACACGTGTCATGTGATCAAAGATGAAGATCAAGATGATGCTTGGCTCCATGAACCGGTGTTGAAGGTGAAGGGCTAGTCGAGGCTTCGGAGTGAAGGACCATGCGATGGTGAAGCTCGGGCAAGACTAGGCGCCGATGGACCGATGCACGGTGAAGGGCAAGTGAAGTCAAGATCGATGGATCGAGACGGTCACATGATGGTGTGAAGCGTTCATATCATTTGGAGGAACAAAATGGGCTCAAGGCAAAGGTATAACCGATAGGGCCATTTTGTTTTGCACTCAAGACACCATAGAGGGTGTGAGTGGTTTAGGTTCGATAGCCGCACTATTAAGAGGGGAAGTCTTATCGGCTATTCGACGCATGGGTGCCACTAGGTGAATTCATGAAGTGCATTGCATGTAGGACCTAGTGAGCTAACCTAACCTTTGGGAAATGGTTGTGAAAAGCTAACACACAAGCACATGGAGATGTACACTTGGTGGTGTTGGCACATTTACAAAGGTGGCGTTTGGGCGCGCGTGGTTTGCGGGGTAGAGATGGGTTTGGGTCCCTCTCTTCCTCCCGCCGAGCCTCGTGAGGCGGGATTCGGCGCTTTCGAGAAAAATGGATGCATATTTTCTATTGCGCCGGATGCAAAATTTGGTTGAAATCATGCTATCTCGTTGTTCAAGTTGGTATACTTGTTGGATAGCATGTTGGAGAAGTTGGCGTCACGACGGGCTGAAAACGAGTTTTGCAGCGCCGGACGCGCTGGCGGGCGCCGGACGCGTCCGGCTAGCGGCGGACGCCGACCGAAAGTCCCGGTTTCGGCCGTCGTCGGCGCGTCGCGGACGCAGACGGACGCGCCGACGGACGGACGAGCCCGGTCATCAGGCGGGCCCGTCCGGCGAGGCCGGAGGTCGACGCGGCGCCGGGTGGGGGGCCGAACGTGGGCCGGACGGCGGGCTGGTCGCGTCCGGCGTGGGCCGGACGCGACCGTAAAGTTTTTGAGGCATCAAGGTTCTTGCGGACGCAGCCGCCGGACGCGGACGGACGCGGGCCGGACGCGCGTTGATTTGAACGTTGGGCCGCCAACGGTCGATTGCGGAGAGCGTGGTGGTGGCGCCGGACGCGTTCGGCGCTTGTTGTTCGAGGCCCCGAGGGGTAACGGTTGGATGTTTGAGGTTGGCCTATAAATAGATGGTGGCCGGGGCTTGGCCATCTCTCTTGACTTCCCAATTGTGAGCGAGAAAAACACTCTCCCTCTCATCTCTCTTGCTTGATTGTGAATCCTAGTGAGATTGAGAGATCACCTAGTGCATTGCATTGCTTGAGGGCATCTAGTGGCACTTGTGGGTGGTTTAGCCGGTGGATTTCTTGTTACTCTTGGAGAGTACCGCTCCTAGCCGGCTTGGAGATTGTTGGAGGCGTTGGCAAGAGAAGGTGATTGTTCTTGGCCACCTCCGGTTGATTGTGAGAGGTCTCGAGCTCACCTCGTGGGGATCACGAAGAGCATCCTAGTGGATTGCGCGTGTCGTTGAGTACCTCGCTTGAGAGTGGTGTCTTGCGGTGCCTTGCGGGGCGAGCCTTGAGGGGCTAGTGACTTGAGGGTCACACCGAGGAACCATCTAGGTGTTGGTCGACACAACGGGTGACGTAGCTTGGCGGTGCCCAAGTGAACATCCGGGGATAAATCATTGTGTTCATCTTGTCTCCCGGTGATTGGTCATCATCCCTTGTGTGTTGCCGATTGTGATTGATTGTTCATCTCCTTGGTGATTGGCAACCTCGACTCGACACGTCGGTATAACAAGCTCCTACCCTCTCTTGTATTACTTTGATTACATTCTTGCAAAGTAGAATTGCTTGCGTGGTCGGTCGGGAACCACATCTTGTGTAGACTAAATCCCGTGGGTAGAATTGCTTGTGTGGTCGGTCGGGAACCACTTCTTGTGTAGACTAAATCCCGTGGGTAGAACTCTTGATCACTAGTGGTAGCTTTTGTGTGTACTAGTGATCACCTACTAGAATTGCTTGGATAGGAGGCTTGCAACATCTAGTAGGCTAAGCATAACTTGCTTTCCGCCGTTTGTGTATCTAACGAAGTTTGCTTAGTGAGTTTGTAGAAATTTTTATAGGCTATTCACCCCCTCTAGCCATCTAGGACCTTACAAGTGGTATCGGAGCCGAGGCCACCGTTTTAGTGCAAGGCTTAACATCCTACGGTGTTAAGATGGCTCAAATTGTGTTCAACCATGTTGGGGGCAAACCGCCTATGTTTGATGGAGTTAGCTCATTTGACCATTGGAAGAGAAAGATGATCATGTATCTTGGTTCGATACAAGAGAGAGTGTTGCAAGTTACATTGCATGATTATGCCATACTTGATAATGATCATCTCACCGATGAAGACAAAGCCAACATCACATGCAATAGGATGGCTCTCAACACCCTATACAATGGCATTGATACAAAGGTGTTTGAGGGAATCAAGGATTTGGAGCTTGCAAGTGAAGTGTGGACTAGGTTGGGTGAGACCTATGAGGGCACCAAGGTTGTGAAGAGTGCCAAGCTATATGGACTCAAGAGTGAGTTCGAGAACTTCAAGAAGAAGGAGGATGAAACAATCATTGAAATGTTTCATCGTCTACAAGTGATTGTGAATGATCTCAAGAGTTTGGGGCACAAGACAAAAGATGAAGACTTTTGTCACAAGTTCTTGATTTGCTTGCCGAAGAGTTTCAAGATGTTGAAGCTAATGCTACAAAGAGATGGGCTTGAGAATAAGAAGCCAAATGATTTGCTTGGTGAAGTCTTGACATATGACAAGTTTGATCAAGATGATGAGAAGGTGGAGGAAGAGAAGAAGAAGAAGACCGTGGCATTCCAAGCCACATCCTCCAAGGGCAAAGCACCAATCTTTGAAGAAGAAGAAAACAATGAGGAAGATTGTGACTTTGAGATTGATGATGAGGCACTTGCTCTTGTAGTGAAGAAGATGGGACACATGTTCATCAAGAGAAGAGGCTTCAAGAGGAACAACTTCAAGAAGCAAGAGCAACTAAGAAAGTGCTTCAATTGTGATAGCACCGAGCATCTACAAGCCGAATGCCCATATGAGAAGAAGAAGAACTACAACAAGGGCAAGTTTGAGAAGAAGAAGCATGAGGCCAAGATGACACTCAAGAAGGGCAAGAATGGTGCATTTGTGGTCACTTGGGAAAGTGACAATGATGATGAAGATGAAGATTCAAGCAACAAGGCTATGGCTTCCATCGCCATCAACAAGAAGTCTTCATTATTCTCTACATCACCATCATGCTTCATGGCCAAGGAAACAAAGGTACAATATGATGATAGTGATGATGATAGTGAGATGGAATATGCTCACGATGTTGATAATGTTGATGATGATGATGAACCGACTAAGGATCAATTATATGACTTGATGCAAGAAACTAGAGATATAGCTATTGCCAAGGAAAAGGAGTGCAAGAAGCTTTCAATGAAAGTAGAAATACTTGAGAAAGCCCTAGGCGAGCTTATGACCACTCATGAGAGTCTAGTGGTAGACCATGAGAAGCTTGGTGATGCTCATTCTAAGCTTAAAGAAGCTCACTCACTTCTACTTGAGCAACAAGCAAAGAAAGTGGTTATTGCATCATGTGATATAGGTCTTACTTGTGACATCATTGATGAGTCATTTTATCAACCTATCATCATGACAAATGCTAACCCTTCTTGTAGCACATCATCCACCACCACCACCGACTCTATCTCTACTACTAGTGATGGCTTCACTTGTGATGCTACACTTATGGTTGAGAATGAGACTCTCAAGAAGGAGGTGGATGAGCTCACTCATGCCTTAGGCAAAGCCTATGGTGGTGAGGCCCGCTTGCTAAAGTGCTTGGGTAGCCAAAGGTTTCTCTTAACAAAGAGGGATTGGGCTATACCCCCAAGAAGGGCAAGTCGGCCTTTGCAACTCCAAAGCCTAGCTTTGTGAAGAGCAATGGTCGGTTTTGCTATAGATGCAAGCAAGTTGGGCACCTAGAGCAAAATTGCAACAAGAAGCAACAAAACAAGAAACTTGACAATGTTATATCTTTTGATTCTTGTTATGTGCTTACCAAGGGTGTGAAAGGTGTGCAAGCTAAGTTTGTTGGTACACCCATTGTTGGCCCAAAGAAGAAGGCTATTTGGGTACCAAAGAGCTTAGTCACTAACCTACAAGGACCCAAGCAAAAATGGGTACCTAAGCTTCATTGATTTGCTTGTAGGTGAACTATAAAGCCGGAGGAAGGCATTGGATCATTGATAGTGGGTGTTCTCAACACATGACCGGCACATCAAGAATGTTTGATTCAATTGAGAAGAATGATAGTGGCATTGAGTCAATTACTTTTGGCAATAACAAGAAAGGCAAGGTTGTTGGTTTGGGCAAGATTGCAATATCAAATGACATGAGTATCTCCAATGTGATGCTAGTTGAAAGCTTGGATTTCAATCTTCTCTCCGTGGCACAAATTTGTGATCGAGGCTACAAGTGCATTTTTGGGGCAAATGATGTTGAGGTAGTTTCTCTTGATGGCTCCAACTTGGTGTTCAAAGGCTTTAGATATGAGAATCTCTATCTTGTTGATTTCAACACTAGTGAAGCTTCTTTGACAACATGTTTGATATCAAAATCAAGTTTGGGTTGGCTTTGGCATAGAAGGCTTGGGCATGTTGGCATGAAACAATTGAAGAAGCTCACACAACACAATCTTGTTGAAGGCTTGAAAGATGTTGTATTTGAGAAGGACAAGTTGTGTAGTGCATGTCAAGCCGGGAAGCAAGTTGGTAGCTCACATCCAAAGAAGAGTATAATGAGCACATGCAAGGCATTTGAGTTGTTGCACATGGATCTATTTGGCCAAACTACATACACAAGCATTGGTGGCAACAAATATGGGTTTGTCATAGTGGACGACTTCACAAGATTCACATGGGTATTCTTTCTTAGTGACAAGAGTGTAGTGTATGACACCTTCAAGACCTTTCTCACTAGAGTTCACAATGAGTTTGACATGAGAATCAAGAAAGTGAGAAGTGACAATGGGAGTGAGTTCAAGAATACAAGAATGGAAGAATTGTGTGATCACTATGGCATTGGTCATCAATTCTCGGCCAAGTACACTCCACAATCAAATGGCCTAGTTGAGAGGAAGAATAGAACATTGCTTGATATGGCTAGATCAATGCTTCATGAGTACAATGTTAGTCAATCATTTTGGGATGAAGCAATCAACACGGCATGCTACTATATTAATAGGCTCTATTGTCATACTTTGCTTGAGAAGACCCCATATGAGTTACTTCATGGAAGAAAGCCCAACATTGGCTATTTTAGAGTATTTGGTTGCAAATGCTATATCTTGAGGAAGGGCACTAGATTGGGGAAGTTTGAAAAGAGATGTGATGAAGGGTTCCTACTCGGTTATTCAACTACAAGCAAGGCTTATAGAGTTTGGAACAATTCAAGTGGCATTAGAGAGAAAGTTCATGATGTGCAATTTGATGAAACCAATGGGTCACAAGATGAAGATGAGAATCTAGAAGATGTTGGTGGAAACCAATTGGTTGAAGCTATGAAGAACATGGACATTGGTGACATAAGAGCAAAGCAAGTGGTTGATGTGCAAGATGATAAAGATGAAGTGCTCAATTCTCCATTGAGGCAAGCTAGCAATGCTCAAGTGCAAGATCATGGTGCTAGTTCATCTAATGAAGACAAGTCAAGTGATCAACCAAGCTCAAGCAATCAAGTGCAAGTGATACAACCACAACATGTTGCAAGAGATCACCCAATTGATAGTGTTATTGGTGATATTAGAAGTGGTGTGTAAACAAGATCAAGAGTGGCTATGATTTGTGAGTATGCATCATTTGTGTCAACCAAAGAGCCAAAGAAAGTTGAGGAAGCCTTGGATGATGCCGATTGGATCATGGCAATGCAAGAAGAGCTCAATAACTTCACAAGAAATGATGTGTGGGAGTTAGTTGAGAGGCCGGAGGATCACAATGTCATTGGAACCAAATGGGTTTTCAAGAACAAGCAAGATCAAGATGGTGTTGTGATTAGAAACAAAGCAAGACTAGTTGCACAAGGCTATACTCAAGTTGAAGGTCTTGACTATGATGAAACATATGCTCCCGTGGCAAGATTGGAGGCAATAAGGATACTATTGGCTTATGCATGTGCCCACAACATCAAGTTATATCAAATGGATGTCAAGAGTGCATTTCTCAATGGGATCATCAATGAGCTAGTATATGTTGAGCAACCTCCCGGTTTTGAAGATGAGAAGAAGCCCAACCATGTGTACAAGTTGAAGAAAGCTTTGTATGGCTTGAAGCAAGCACCTAGAGCATGGTATGAGAGATTGAAGACTTTTCTTCACTCCAAGGGGTTCATTATGGGCAAGGTTGATACTACTCTATTCACCAAGAAGATTGGTAATGATCTCTTCATTGTGCAAATCTATGTTGATGATATCATCTTTGATCAACCAATCAAGCATATTGTGAAGAATTTGGTGAAATGATGGCAAAAGAGTTTGAGATGTCCATGATTGGTGAACTTAGCTATTTCCTTGGTCTTCAAGTCAAGCAATTGAAGAATGGGACATTTGTGAGTCAAGGGAAATACATAAGGGACATGTTGAAGAAGTTTGGGATGCAAGATGCAAAGCCAATCTCAACTCCAATGGGCACCAATGGGAATCTTGATAGTGATTTTGATGGCAATATGGTGAATCAAAAGGAATATCGGTCTTTGATTGGAAGCCTACTCTATGTCACCGCATCAAGGCCGGATGTCATGTTTAGTGTTTGCATGTGTGCTAGATATCAAGCCTCACCTAGAGAGAGTCATCTCACGGCCGCAAAGAGAATATTGAGGTACTTGAAGCAAACAAGAGATGTTGGATTGTGGTATCCCAAGGGGTCAAAGTTTGAATTGATTGGATATTCGGACTCCGACTATGGTGGTTGCAAGATCAATAGAAAGAGCACAAGTGGTACATGTCAACTTCTTGGAAGATCACTTGTGTCATGGTCCTCAAAGAAACAAAATAGTGTGGCAATCTCTCTACCGCCGAAGCCGAATATGTTAGTGCGGGGAGTTGTTGTGCACAATTGCTTTGGATGAAGTCAACTTTGAAGGATTATGGCATCAACTTCAAGAATGTGCCATTGTTTTGTGACAATGAAAGTGCAATCAAGATGACACAAAACCCGGTTCAACATGGAAGAACAAAGCACATTGACATAAGGCATCACTTCATAAGAGATCATCAACAAAAGGGTGACATTTCCATTGAAAGTGTGGGCACCGATGATCAACTTGCCGACATCCTCACCAAGCCACTTGATGAAAGAAGGTTTTGCAAGCTAAGGAATGAATTGAACATTCTTGATTTCTCAAACATGTGTTGAATGCACCCCACCACTACTTGATATGCCTCTCCTTCGACAAAGCAAGGTACCATTGGTTGACATGTCATTCATGCTTAGGATTATACTTGTGGTAGCACATGTAGACATACAAGGTGCATTTGGAGCATTCATGATAAATCAAATGTGTTTGATGTATATATGTTTACCACTATTGCTTCTATGCTTTGCTTGATCTAGTGGTGACATATGACATGTTTGTGGGCTTGCAATCCTAGTGTTGAATCTAGAATATTTGCTATAAGTGTTTAATTCAACATAGGCAAGATAACCCTTGTCATGAGGTGTGAAGAAGCTTGTCTTTGGTTCAAACCGAATTAAATATCTTTGGCAAGTGGTCTAGATTGAACCAAATTTTGACTAAAGTTTTGTTTGCTCCATCAAAGTCCTTTTCTCTCCACAATTTGATCCCATTTTGGGAAATTGTTGACAAAGGGGAGAGAAAAAGATGATTGAACATGATAAAGGGGTAAATAAAATTTTGATGCACACAAGAAGGGGGGAGCAAGCTCATGAACTAAGTTGTTGCATTTGTTTGTGCATTCTCATATGACTTGCTCATGGCACCTAGTTTTAAAGTTTTATACAAGTAGTGTCTCCTTGCTTGTGTGGTGCAATGCTAGTATAGAACTTGATTGATGAAATAATCTACTAGCATGCATAGGTTGTAACTAGACTCCCCTTGCTTTACAAGTGGTTCAAGAACTTTGCTTATGATGTTGATCTCACGGGGTTCTTGAGTTTTTGATGGATGTCTAGTTACTTCATGGTGCTAAGGATGGTGTAAATTGCAACTCCGATTGGTATCACGCTTCAAAGGTCCATTTCTTACACCTTAGCATCATTTTGGTAGGATTACTCTCCCCACACTTCTATCCATGCATATGTGCAAAGCTTCAAATCCAAACTCTATGCACATATGTAGGGGGAGCAATACTACCAAAACCGAACTTGCTATAGTTGTCCAAATTTCTCTTGTGAGCTTAATGATTGACAAGTATGACAAGTTCAAAAATCTTTATTATAAAATCATCTTTGTTGAGGTTGTCATCAATTACCAAAAAGGGGAAGACTGAAAGTCCCTAGTTTGGTTTTGGCTAATTGATGAAACCTAGGACTAACCTTGTTTATCTAAGTGGTTGATTTAGAGAAAGGTTGTCCTCATGATGAGCATATTGAATATGAAGCATGACACGTGTCATGTGATCAAAGATGAAGATCAAGATGATGCTTGGCTCCATGAACCGGTGTTGAAGGTGAAGGGCTAGTCGAGGCTTTGGAGTGAAGGACCATGCGATGGTGAAGCTCGGGCAAGACTAGGCGCCGATGGACCGATGCACGGTGAAGGGCAAGTGAAGTCAAGATCGATGGATCGAGACGGTCACATGATGGTGTGAAGCGTTCATATCATTTGGAGGAACAAAATGGGCTCAAGGCAAAGGTATAACCGATAGGGCCATTTTGTTTTGCACTCAAGACACCATAGAGGGTGTGAGTGGTTTAGGTTCGATAGCCGCACTATTAAGAGGGGAAGTCTTATCGGCTATTCGACGCATGGGTGCCACTAGGTGAATTCATGAAGTGCATTGCATGTAGGACCTAGTGAGCTAACCTAACCTTTGGGAAATGGTTGTGAAAAGCTAACACACAAGCACATGGAGATGTACACTTGGTGGTGTTGGCACATTTACAAAGGTGGCGTTTGGCGTGGTTTGCGGGGGTAGAGATGGGTTTGGGTCCCTCTCTTCCTCCCGCCGAGCCTCGGCGTGAGGCGGATTCGGCGCTTTCGAGAAAAATGGATGCATATTTTCTATTGCGCCGGATGCAAAATTTGGTTGAAATCATGCTATCTCTGTTCAAGTTGGTATACTTGTTGGATAGCATGTTGGAGAAGTTGGGTCACGACGGGCTGAAAAACGAGTTTTTGCAGCCGGGACGCGCATTGGCGGCGGACGCTGTCCCCATAAGCGGCGGACGCCGACCGAAAAGTTCCCGTTTCGGCGTCGGCCGGGCGTGACGCAGCCGGACCTTGAGCGGATGGGACGCGGACGCAGTTCGCCATCGTGGCAGCGTCCGGCGAGTGCTTGGAGGAGGTCGACGCTGGCGCTGGCCGGTCGGGCGAACGGGCCGGACGCCAGGTCGGTCGCGTCCGGCGTGGCTGAGGACGGACCGAAAGTTTTTGAGGCATCAAGGTTCTTGCGGGACCAGGCCGCCGGACGCTGGACGGACGCGGGCCGGACGCGTTGATTTGAACGTTGGGCCGCCAACGGTCCGACCGCATGGCGGACGCGTGGTGGCGCCGGACGCGTTCGGCGCTTGTTGTTCGAGCCCCGAGGGGGTAACGGTTGGATGTTTGAGGTTGGCCTATAAATAGATGGTGGCCGGGGCTTGGCCATCTCTCTGACTTCCCAATTGTGAGAGAAAAACACTCTCCTCTCATCTCTCTTGCTTGATTGTGAGTCCTAGTGAGATTGAGAGATCACCTAGTGCATTGCATTGCTTGAGGGCATCTAGTGGCACTTGTGGGTGGTTTAGCCGGTGGATTTCTTGTTACTCTTGGAGAGTACCGCTCCTAGCCGGCTTGGAGATTGTTGGAGGCGTTGGCAAGAGAAGGTGATTGTTCTTGGCCACCTCCAGTTGGTTGTGAGAGGTTTGAGCTCACCTCGTGGGGATCACGAAGAGCATCCTAGTGGATTGCGCGTGTCGTTGAGTACCTCGCTTGAGAGTGGTGTCTTGCGTTGCCTTGCGGGGCGAGCCTTGAGGGGCTAGTGACTTGAGGGTCACACCGAGGAACCATCTAGGTGTTGGTCGACACAACGGGTGACGTAGCTTGGCGGTGCCCAAGTGAACATCCGGGGATAAATCATTGTGTTCATCTTGTCTCCCGGTGATTGGTCATCATCCCTTGTGTGTTGCCGATTGTGATTGATTGTTCATCTCCTTGGTGATTGGCAACCTCGACTCGACACGTCGGTATAACAAGCTCCTACCCTCTCTTGTATTACTTTGATTACATTCTTGCAAAGTAGAATTGCTTGCGTGGTCGGCCGGGAACCACATCTTGTGTAGACTAAATCCCGTGGGTAGAATTGCTTGTGTGGTCGGTCGGAACCACTTCTTGTGTAGACTAAATCCCGTGGGTAGAACTCTTGATCACTAGTGGTAGCTTTTGTGTGTACTAGTGATCACCTACTAGAATTGCTTGGATAGGAGGCTTGCAACATCTAGTAGGCTAAGCATAACTTGCTTTCCGCCGTTTGTGTATCTAACGAAGTTTGCTTAGTGAGTTTGTAGAAATTTTTATAGGCTATTCACCCCTCTAGCCATCTAGGACCTTACAAGTGGTATCGGAGCCGAGGCCACCGTTTTAGTGCAAGGCTTAACATCCTACGGTGTTAAGATGGCTCAAATTGTGTTCAACCATGTTGGGGGCAAACCGCCTATGTTTGATGGAGTTAGCTCATTTGACCATTGGAAGAGAAAGATGATCATGTATCTTGGTTCGATACAAGAGAGAGTGTTGCAAGTTACATTGCATGATTATGCCATACTTGATAATGATCATCTCACCGATGAAGACAAAGCCAACATCACATGCATAGATGGCTCTCAACACCCTATACAATGGCATTGATACAAAGGTGTTTGAGGGAATCAAGGATTTGGAGCTTGCAAGTGAAGTGTGGACTAGGTTGGGTGAGACCTATGAGGGCACCAAGGTTGTGAAGAGTGCCAAGCTATATGGACTCAAGAGTGAGTTCGAGAACTTCAAGAAGAAGGAGGATGAAACAATCATTGAAATGTTTCATCGTCTACAAGTGATTGTGAATGATCTCAAGAGTTTGGGGCACAAGACAAAAGATGAAGACTTTTTGTCACAAGTTCTGATTTGCTTGCCGAAGAGTTTCAAGATGTTGAAGCTAATGCTACAAAGAGATGGGCTTGAGAATAAGAAGCCAAATGATTTGCTTGGTGAAGTCTTGACATATGACAAGTTTGATCAAGATGATGAGAAGGTGGAGGAAGAGAAGAAGAAGAAGACCGTGGCATTCCAAGCCACATCCTCCAAGGGCAAAGCACCAATCTTTGAAGAAGAAGAAAACAATGAGGAAGATTGTGACTTTGAGATTGATGATGAGGCACTTGCTCTTGTAGTGAAGAAGATGGGACACATGTTCATCAAGAGAAGAGGCTTCAAGAGGAACAACTTCAAGAAGCAAGAGCAACTAAGAAAGTGCTTCAATTGTGATAGCACCGAGCATCTACAAGCCGAATGCCCATATGAGAAGAAGAAGAACTACAACAAGGGCAAGTTTGAGAAGAAGAAGCATGAGGCCAAGATGACACTCAAGAAGGGCAAGAATGGTGCATTTGTGGTCACTTGGGAAAGTGACAATGATGATGAAGATGAAGATTCAAGCAACAAGGCTATGGCTTCCATCGCCATCAACAAGAAGTCTTCATTATTCTCTACATCACCATCATGCTTCATGGCCAAGGAAACAAAGGTACAATATGATGATAGTGATGATGATAGTGAGATGGAATATGCTCACGATGTTGATAATGTTGATGATGATGATGAACCGACTAAGGATCAATTATATGACTTGATGCAAGAAACTAGAGATATAGCTATTGCCAAGGAAAAGGAGTGCAAGAAGCTTTCAATGAAAGTAGAAATACTTGAGAAAGCCCTAGGCGAGCTTATGACCACTCATGAGAGTCTAGTGGTAGACCATGAGAAGCTTGGTGATGCTCATTCTAAGCTTAAAGAAGCTCACTCACTTCTACTTGAGCAACAAGCAAAGAAAGTGGTTATTGCATCATGTGATATAGGTCTTACTTGTGACATCATTGATGAGTCATTTTATCAACCTATCATCATGACAAATGCTAACCCTTCTTGTAGCATCATCCACCACCACCACCGACTCTATCTCTACTACTAGTGATGGCTTCACTTGTGATGCTACACTTATGGTTGAGAATGAGACTCTCAAGAAGGAGTGGATGAGCTCACTCATGCCTTAGGCAAAGCCTATGGTGGTGAGGCCCAGCTTGCTAAAGTGCTTGGGTAGCCAAAGGTTCTCTCTTAACAAAGAGGGATTGGGCTATACCCCAAGAAGGGCAAGTCGGCCTTTGCAACTCCAAAGCCTAGCTTTGTGAAGAGCAATGGTCGGTTTTGCTATAGATGCAAGCAAGTTGGGCACCTAGAGCAAAATTGCAACAAGAAGCAACAAAACAAGAAACTTGACAATGTTATATCTTTTGATTCTTGTTATGTGCTTACCAAGGGTGTGAAAGGTGTGCAAGCTAAGTTTGTTGGTACACCCATTGTTGGCCCAAAGAAGAAGGCTATTTGGGTACCAAAGAGCTTAGTCACTAACCTACAAGGACCTGACAAAAATGGGTACCTAAGCTTCATTGATTTGCTTGTAGGTGAACTATAAAGCCGGAGGAAGGCATTGGATCATTGATAGTGGGTGTTCTCAACACATGACCCGCACATCAAGAATGTTTGATTCAATTGAGAAGAATGATAGTGGCATTGAGTCAATTACTTTTGGCAATAACAAGAAAGGCAAGGTTGTTGGTTTGGGCAAGATTGCAATATCAAATGACATGAGTATCTCCAATGTGATGCTAGTTGAAAGCTTGGATTTCAATCTTCTCTCCGTGGCACAAATTTGTGATCGAGGCTACAAGTGCATTTTTGGGGCAAATGATGTTGAGGTAGTTTCTCTTGATGGCTCCAACTTGGTGTTCAAAGGCTTTAGATATGAGAATCTCTATCTTGTTGATTTCAACACTAGTGAAGCTTCTTTGACAACATGTTTGATATCAAAATCAAGTTTGGGTTGGCTTTGGCATAGAAGGCTTGGCATGTTGGCATGAAACAATTGAAGAAGCTCACACAACACAATCTTGTTGAAGGCTTGAAAGATGTTGTATTTGAGAAGGACAAGTTGTGTAGTGCATGTCAAGCCGGGAAGCAAGTTGGTAGCTCACATCCAAAGAAGAGTATAATGAGCACATGCAAGGCATTTGAGTTGTTGCACATGGATCTATTTGGCCAAACTACATACAAGCATTGGTGGCAACAAATATGGGTTTGTCATAGTGGACGACTTCACAAGATTCACATGGGTATTCTTTCTTAGTGACAAGAGTGTAGTGTATGACACCTTCAAGACCTTTCTCACTAGAGTTCACAATGAGTTTGACATGAGAATCAAGAAAGTGAGAAGTGACAATGGGAGTGAGTTCAAGAATACAAGAATGGAAGAATTGTGTGATCACTATGGCATTGGTCATCAATTCTCGGCCAAGTACACTCCACAATCAAATGGCCTAGTTGAGAGGAAGAATAGAACATTGCTTGATATGGCTAGATCAATGCTTCATGAGTACAATGTTAGTCAATCATTTTGGGATGAAGCAATCAACACGGCATGCTACTATATTAATAGGCTCTATTGTCATACTTTGCTTGAGAAGACCCCATATGAGTTACTTCATGGAAGAAAGCCCAACATTGGCTATTTTAGAGTATT